>CM035147.1:68612475-69186276 GCA_020205605.1 Panax ginseng | reverse complement strand
ACGCTGTTCAATACCCACGCGGTGCCGTGTGTGTGTTTGCGGGCGCTCGGACGACGATGCGGGTTTCGGGCTCTTTTTCGCTTTTTGTTTAAGTTTTGTTTCGGGCCAGAACCAGCGATAACTCGGTCTCCAGATGTCGGAATCGAGTACCGCTGGGCTTGTAACGCTGGTTCAATACCCACGCGGTGTCGTGTGTGTGTTTCATGCGTATGCTCGGACGGACGACGCGGGTTTCGGGCTCTTTTTTCGCTTTTTTTACCAAGTTTTTTTCGGGCCAGCAGAACCAGCGATAACTCGTCTCCAGATGTCGGAATCGAGTCCCCGCCGCTTGTAACGCTGCGGTTCAATACCCACGCGGTGCTGTCAGGTGTGTGTTTGCGTATGCTCGGACGGACGATGCGGGTTTCGGGCTCTTTTTTTCGCTTTTTGCCTAAGTGTTTTGTTTCGGGCCAGAACCAGCGATAACTCGGTCTCCGTGATGTCGGAATCGAGTACCCGTCGCTTGTAACGCTGCGGTTCAATACCCACGCTGGTGTCAGGTGTGTGTTTGCGTATGCTCGGACGGACGATGCGGGTTTCGGGCTCTTTTTCGCTTTTTGCCTAAGTCTTGTTCGGGCCAGAACCAGCGATAACTCGGTCTCCAGATGTCGGAATCGAGTCCCGCTGGGCTTGTAACGCGCGGTTCAATACCCACGCGGCGGTGTGTGTGTGTTTGCATGGCCTATGCTCGGACGACGACGCGGTTTCGGCTCTTTTTCGCTTTTTTTTGCCTAAGTCTTGTTTGTTCGGGCCAGAACCAGCGATAACTCGGTCTCCAGATGTCGGAATCGAAACCGCCGCTTGTAACGCTGCGGTTCAATACCCACGCTGTGTCGTGTGTGTTTTTGCGCGTATGCTCGGACGGACGATGCGGGTTTCGGGCTCTTTTTCGCTTTTTGCCTAAGTAAGTTTGTTTGGGCCAGAACCAGCGATAACTCGGTCTCCAGATGTCGGAATCGAGTACCGCTGGCCTTGTAACGCTGCGGTTCAATACCCACGCGGTGTCGTGGTGTGTGTTTGCGTGATGCTCGGACGGACGACGACGCGGGTTTCGGCTCTTTTTTCGCTTTTTGCCCAAGTTTTTGTTGTTCATTTTTCGGGCCAGAACCAGCGATAACTCGGTCTCCGTGATGTCGGAATCGAGTAACCGCCGGGCTTGTAACGCTGTGGTTCAATACCCACGCTGTGTCGTGTGTGTGTTTGCGTATGTATGCTCGGACGACGACGCGGGTTTCGGGCTCTTTTTTTCGCTTTTTGCCTAAGTTTTGTTCGCGGGCCAGAACCAGCGATAACTCGGTCTCCAGATGTCGGAATCGAGTACCGCTGGGCTTGTAACGCTGTGGTTCAATACCCACGCTGGTGTGTCGTGTGTGTTTTCGCGTATGCTCGGACGGACGATGCGGGTTTCGGGCTCTTTTTCGCTTTTTTTGCCTAAGTTTTGTTCGGGCCAGAACCAGCGATAACTCGGTCTCCAGATGTCGGAATCGAGTACCGCTGGGCTTGTAACGCTGGTTCAATACCCACGCTGGTGTGTGTGTGTGTGTTTCGGGCGCTCGGACGGACGATGCGGTTTCGGGCTCTTTTTTTCGCTTTTTGCCTAAGTCTTGTTCGGGCCCAGAACCAGCGATAACTCGGTCTCCTCAGATGTCGAATCGAGTACCGCTGGGCTTGTAACGCGGTTCAATACCCACGCGGTGCGTGTGTGTGTTTTATGTATGCTCGGACGGACGATGCGCGGTTTCGGGCTTTTTTTCGCTTTTTTGCCTAAGCCTTTTGTTTCGGGCCAGAACCAGCGATAACTCGGTCTCCAGATGTCGGAATCGAGTACCGCCGCTTGTAACGCTGCGGTTCAATACCCACGCTGCTGTGTGTGTGTGTTTGCGTATGCTCGGACGGACGACGCGGGTTTCGGGCTCTTTTTCGCTTTTTGCCTAAGTTGTTCGGCCAGCAAACCAGCGATAACTCGGTCTCCAGATGTCGGAATCGAGTACCGCCCGGCTTGTAACGCTGTGGTTCAATACCCACGCGGTGTCGTGTGTGTGTTTGCGTATATCGGACGGACGACGATGCGGTTTCGGGCTCTTTTTCGCTTTTTGCCTTTTAAGTTGTTTTGGGCCAGAACCAGCGATAACTCGGTCTCCGTGATGTCGGAATCGAGTCCCGCTGGCTTGTAACGCTGTTCAATACCCACGCGGTGTCGTGTGTGTGTGTGTGCGTGGTATGCTCGGACGGACGATGCGGGTTTCGCTCTTTTTCGGCTTTTTTTGCCTAAGCTTTGTTCGGGCCAGAACCAGCGATAACTCTGGTCTCCAGATGTCGGAATCGAGTACCGCCGGGCTTGTAACGCTGGTTCAATACCCACGCTGGTGCCGTGTGTGTGTTTGCGTATGCTCTGGACGACGACGCGGGTTTCGGGCTCTTTTTTTCGCTTTTGCCCAAGTTTTGTTCGGGCCAGAACCAGCGATAACTCGGTCTCCAGATGTCGGAATCGAGTCCCGCCTGGGCTTGTAACGCTGCGGTTCAATACCCACGCGGTGTCGTGGTGTGTTTGCGTATGCTCGGACGACGACGCGGGTTTCGGGCTCTTTTTCGCTTTTTGCCTAAGTTTTGTTCGGGCCAGAACCAGCGATAACTCGTCTCTCAGATGTCGGAATCGAGTCCCGTCAGCTTGTAACGCTGCGGTTCAATACCCACGCGTGCCGTGTGTGTTTTGCGTATGCTCGGACGGACGACGATGCGGGTTCGGGCTCTTTTTTTCGCTTTTTGCCTAAGTTTTTGTTCCGGGCCAGAACCAGCGATAACTCGGTCTCCAGATGTCGGAATCGAGTCCCGCTGGGCTTGTAACGCTGCGGTTCAATACCCACGCTGTGGTGTCGGTGTGTGTGTTGCGGGTATGCTCGGACGGACGATGCGGGTTTCGGGCTCTTTTTCGCTTTTTGCCTAAGTTTTGTTTCGGGCCAGAACCAGCGATAACTCGGTCTCCTCAGATGTCGGAATCGAGTCCCGCCGCTTGTAACGCGCGGTTCAATACCCACGCTGTGCCGCAGTGTGTGTTTGCGTATGCTCGGACGGACGACGCGGGTTTCGGGCTCTTTTTTCGCTTTTTTTGCCTAAGCCTTGTTTCGGGCCAGAACCAGCGATAACTCTCGGTCTCCAGATGTCGGAATCGAAAACCGCGGGCTTGTAACGCGGTTCAATACCCACGCGGTGTCGTGGTGTGTGTTTGCGTATGCTCGGACGGACGATGCGGTTTCGGCTCTTTTTCGCTTTTTTTTGCCTAAGTTTTGTTCGGGCCAGAACCAGCGATAACTCGGTCTCCGTGATGTCGGAATCGAGTCCCCGCTGGCTTGTAACGCGGTTCAATACCCACGCTGTGTGCGTGTGTGTGTTGCGTATGCTCGGACGGACGATGCGGGTTTCGGCTCTTTTTCGCTTTTTGCCTAAGTTTTGTTCGGGCCAGAACCAGCGATAACTCTGGTCTCAGATGTCGGAATCGAGTAACCGCTGGGCTTGTAACGCGCGGTTCAATACCCACGCTGTGTTGTGTGTGTGTTTTTGCGTATGCTCGGACGGACGATGCGGGTTTCGGGCTCTTTTTCGCTTTTTGCTAAGTTCTTGTTCGGGCCAGAACCAGCGATAACTCGGTCTCCAGATGTCGGAATCGAGTAACCGCCATTGTAACGCTGCGGTTCAATACCCACGCTGTCTTGTGTCAGTGTGTGTGTGTGCGGCGATGCTCGGACGGACGATGCGGGTTTCGGGCTCGCTTTTCGCTTTTTGCCTAAGTCTTGTTTCGGGCCAGAACCAGCGATAACTCGTCTCCAGATGTCGGAATCGAGTACCGCTGGGCTTGTAACGCGGTTCAATACCCACGCGGCGTGTGTGTGTGTTTGCGCGTATGCTCGGACGGACGACGCGCGGTTTCGGGCTCTTTTTTCGCTTTTTTGTTAAGTTTTGTTCGGGCCAGAACCAGCGATAACTCGGTCTCCGTGATGTCGGAATCGAGTACCGTTTCGGGCTTGTAACGCTGCGGTTCATATACCCACGCTGGTGTCAGGTGTGTGTTGCGCGCATGCTCGGACGGACGCTCGGATCGACGCGGTTTCGGCTCTTTTTCGCTTTTTGCCTAAGCTTGTTTCGGGCCAGAACCAGCGATAACTCGGTCTCTCCAGATGTCGGAATCGAGTCACCGCTGCTTGTAACGCTGGTTCAATACCCACGCGGTGTCGTGGTGTGTGTTTGCGTATGCTCGGACGGACGACGACGCGGGTTTCGGGCTCTTTTTTTCGCTTTTTGCTAAGTTTTGTTTCGGGCCAGAACCAGCGATAACTCGGTCTCCGATGATGTCGGAATCGAGTCCCGCCAATTGTAAACGTGTTCAATACCCACGCTGTGTCGGTGTGTGTTATGCGATGCTCGGACGGACGATGCGGGTTTCGGCTTTTTTTCGCTTTTTTTGCTAAGTTTTGTTTTGGGCCGCAGAACCAGCGATAACTCGGTCTCCAGATGTCGGAATCGAAAACCGTCGGGCCAGTAACGCTGCGGTTCAATACCCACGCTGGTCAGGTGTGTTTTTGCGTGGATGCCTGATCGGACGATGCGGGTTTCGGGCTTTTTCGGCTTTTTTGCCTAAGTTTGTTTGGGCCAGAACCAGCGATAACTCGGTCTCCAGATGTCGGAATCGAGTACCGCCGCTTGTAACGCGCGGTTCAATACCCACGCGCGTGTGTGTGTGTTTTTGCGCGATGCTCGGACGGACGACGCGCGGTTTCGGGCTCTTTTTTCGCTTTTTGCCTTAAGTTTTGTTTCGCCAGAACCAGCGATAACTCGGTCTCCAGATGTCGGAATCGAGTCACCGCCGGGCTTGTAACGCTGTGGTTCAATACCCACGCTGTGTCAGGTGTGTGTTTGCGTGTATGCTCGGACGGACGATGCGGGTTTCGGCTCTTTTTTCGCTTTTTGCCTAAGTTTTGTTCGGGGCCAGTAAACCAGCGATAACTCGGTCTCCGATGTCGGAATCGAGTACCGCCGGGCTTGTAACGCTGTGGTTCAATACCCACGCTGGTGTCGTGTGTGTGTTTGCGTATGCTCGGACGGACGATGCGGTTTCGGCTCTTTTTCGCTTTTTGCCTAAGTTTTGTTTCGCTCGGGCAAGAACCAGCGATAACTCGGTCTCCTCAGATGTCGAATCGAAAACCGCGGGCTTGTAACGCTGTGGTCAATACCCACGCTGTGTCGTGTGTGTGTTTGCGTATGCTCGGATCGGACGACGACGCGGTTTCGGGCTCTTTTTCGCTTTTTGCCTAAGTTTGTTTCGGGCCAGAACCAGCGATAACTCGGTCTCAGATGTCGGAATCGAGTCCCGCTGGGCTTGTAACGCTGTGGTTCAATACCCACGCTGGTGTCGTGGTGTGTGTGTTTGCATGGCTGCTCGGACGGACGATGCGGTTTCGGGCTCTTTTTTCGCTTTTTGCTAAAGTTGTTTCGGGCCAGAACCAGCGATAACTCGGTCTCCAGATGTCGGAATCGAGTACCGCCATTGTAACGCTGCGGTTCAATACCCACGCTGTGTGTGTGTGTGTTTGCGCGTATGCTCGGACGGACGACGCGGCGCGGGTTTCGGGCTTTTTTTTCGCTTTTTGCCTAAGTTTGTTCGACCGCTTTTTGAACCAGCGATAACTCGGTCTCCAGATGTCGGAATCGAAACCGCCGGGCTTGTAACGCTGGTTCAATACCCACGCTGTGCAGTGTGTGTGTTTGCGCGGATGCTCGGACGGACGACGCGCGGTTTCGGGCTTTTTTTCGCTTTTTGCCTAAGTTTTGTTTCGGGCCAGAACCAGCGATAACTCGGTCTCCAGATGTCGGAATCGAGTCCCGCTGGGCTTGTAACGCTGCGGTTCAATACCCACGCTGGGTGTCAGGTGTGTGTTTGCGTATGCTCGGACGGACGATGCGGGTTTCGGGCTCTTTTTTCGCTTTTTGCCTAAGCCTTTGTTTCGGGCCAGAACCAGCGATAACTCGGTCTCCAGATGTTCGAATCGAGTACCGCCGGGCTTGTAACGCTGCGGTTCAATACCCACGCTGGTGTGCGCGGTGTGTGTTTGCGTATGCTCGGACGGACGATGCGGTTTCGGCTCTTTTTCGCTTTTTTGCTTAAGTTTGTTTGGGCCAGAACCAGCGATAACTCGGTCTCCGTGATGTCGGAATCGAGTACCGCCGGGCTTGTAACGCTGGTTCAATACCCACGCGGTGTCGTGTGTGTGTGTTTGCGTATGCTCGGACGGACGATGCGGGTTTCGGGCTCTTTTTCGCTTTTTTGCCTAAGTTTTGTTCGGCCAGAACCAGCGATAACTCGGTCTCCAGATGTCGGAATCGAGTACCGCAGCATTGTAACGCTGCGGTTCAATACCCACGCGTGTCGGTGTGTGTTTGCGCGTATATGCTCTGGACGACGACGATGCGGGTTTCGGCTCTTTTTTCGCTTTTTGCCTAAGTTTGTTTCGGGCCAGAACCAGCGATAACTCGGTCTCCGTGATGTCGGAATCGAACCCGCTGGGCTTGTAACGCTGTGGTTCAATACCCACGCTGTGCGTGTCAGGTGTGTGTTCGTATGTATGCTTGACGACGACGACGCGGTTTCGGGCTCTTTTTTTCGCTTTTTTTTGTTAAAGTTTTGTTGGGCCAGAACCAGCGATAACTCTCTCTCGAGATGTCGGAATCGAGTACCGCCGGGCTTGTAACGCGGTTCAATACCCACGCGGTGTGTGTGTGTGTGTTTGCGTATGCGTATGCTCGGACGGACGATGCGGGTTTCGGCTCTTTTTCGCTTTTTTGCCTAAGTCTTGTTCGGGCCAGAACCAGCGATAACTCGGTCTCCGTGATGTCGGAATCGAAACCGCAACGGGCTTGTAACGCGGTTTCATACCCACGCGGTGTGCCGTGTGTGTGTTTGCGTATGCTCGGACGGACGATGCGGGTTTCGGCTCTTTTTTCGCTTTTTGCTAAGTTTTGTTTCGGGCCAGAACCAGCGATAACTCGGTCTCCAGATGTCGGAATCGAGTCCCGCCGCTTGTAACGCTGCGGTTCAATACCCACGCTGGTGTCAGGTGTGTGTGTTTGCGGCATGCTCGGACGACGACGATGCGCGGTTTCGCTCTTTTTCGCTTTTTGCTCAAGTTTTGTTGTTCGGCCAGAACCAGCGATAACTCGGTCTCCAGATGTCGGAATCGAGTCCCGCTGGCTTGTAACGCTGTGGTTCAATACCCACGCGGTGTCAGTGTGTGTGTTTGCATGTATGCTCGGACGACGATGCGGGTTTCGGCTTTTTTTCGCTTTTTTGCCTAAGTTTTGTTTTCGGGCCAGAACCAGCGATAACTCGGTCTCCGTGATGTCGAAATCGAGTCCCGCCGCTTGTAACGCTGCGGTTCAATACCCACGCGGTGTGTGTGTGTGTTTGCGTATGCTCGGACGGACGACGATGCGGGTTTCGGGCTCTTTTTCGCTTTTTTGCTCAAGTTTTGTTCGGGCCAGAACCAGCGATAACTCGGTCTCCCAGATGTCGGAATCGAGTAACCGCTGGGCTTGTAACGCTGTGGTTCAATACCCACGCACGCTGGCGCGTGGTGTGTGTTTGCGTATGCTCGGACGGACGATGCGGGTTTCGGGCTCTTTTTTTCGCTTTTTGCCTAAGTCTTGTTGCTCGGCCAGAACCAGCGATAACTCGGTCTCCAGATGTCGGAATCGAGTCCCCCCGGGCTTGTAACGCTGCGGTTCAATACCCACGCTGTGTGTGTGTGTGTGTTTCATGTGATGCTCGGACGGACGATGCGGTTTCGGGCTCTTTTTTCGCTTTTTTTTGCCTAAGTTTTTTCGGTTCGGGCCAGAACCAGCGATAACTCGGTCTCTCAGATGTCGGAATCGAAACCGTCCCGCCGGGCTTGTAACGCTGCGGTTCAATACCCACACGCTGTGTGTGTGTGTGTTTATGCTCGGCGCTGACGGACGAGCGACGCTCGGTTTCGGGCTCTTTTTCGCTTTTTTTGCCTAAGTTTTTGTTTCGGGCCAAGAACCAGCGATAACCGGTCCTATTCGTGATGTCGGAATCGAGTCCCGCCGGAATTGTAACGCTGCGGTTCAATACCCACGCGGTGCGCGTGTGTGTGTTTGCGTATGCTCGGACGGACGATGCGGGTTTCGGGCTCTTTTTCGCTTTTTGCTTAAGTTGTTTTCGGGGCAAGAACCAGCGATAACTCGTCTCCAGATGTCGGAATCGAGTCCCGCTGGCTTGTAACGCTGGTTCAATACCCACGCGGTGTCGTGTGTGTGTGTGTTTGCGTATGCTCGGACGGACGATGCGGGTTTCGGGCTCTTTTTTCGCTTTTTGCCTAAGTTTTTTTTGTTTGTTTCGCCTCGGTCCAGAACCAGCGATAACTCGGTCTCCAGATGTCGAATCGAGTCCCGCCGCTTGTAACGCTGCGGTTCAATACCCACGCTGTGTGTGTGTGTTTGTGTTTGCGTGATGCTCGGACGACGACGCGGGTTTCGGCTCTTTTTCGCTTTTTGCCTAAGCCTTGTTCGGGCCAGAACCAGCGATAACTCGGCTCTCAGATGTCGGAATCGAAACCCCGGGCTTGTAACGCTGTGGTTCAATACCCACGCGGTGTCAGGTGTGTGTTTTTGTATGCTCGGACGGACGGCGCGGTTTCGGGCTTTTTTTTCGCTTTTTTGCCCAAGTTTTGTTCGGGCCAAGAACCAGCGATAACTCGGTCTCCAGATGTCGGAATCGAAAAACCGCTGGGCTTGTAACGCGGTGGTTCAATACCCACGCTGTGTGTGTGTGTTTCAGGTATGCTCGGACGGTGACGCGCGCGGTTTCGGGCTCTTTTTCGCTCTTTTTTTTTGCCTAAGTTTTGTTCGGGCCAGAACCAGCGATAACTCGTCTCCAGATGTCGGAATCGAGTCCCCGCTGGCTTGTAACGCTGCGGTTCAATACCCACGCTGGTGCCGTGTGTGTGTTTGTATGATGCTCGGACGACGACGCGGTTTCGGCTCTTTTTTTTCGCTTTTTGCTCAAGCCTGTTTTCGGGCAAGAACCAGCGATAACTCGGCCTCCGATGTCGGAATCGAGTACCGCGGGCTTGTAACGCTGCGGTTCAATACCCACGCTGGTGCAGGTGTGTGTGTTTTTAATGATGCTCGGACGACGACGATGCGGGTTTCGGCTCTTTTTCGCTTTTTGCGTTTAAGTCTTGTTGGGTTCGGGCCAGAACCAGCGATAACTCGGTCTCAGATGTCGGAATCGAGTCCCGCTGGGCTTGTAACGCTGGTTCAATACCCACGCTGGTGCGTGGTGTGTGTGTTTGCGTATGCTCGGACGGACGATGCGGGTTTCGCTCTTTTTCGCTTTTTGCCTAAGTCTTGTTTCGGGCCAGAACCAGCGATAACTCGGTCTCAGATGTCGGAATCGAGTCCCGCTGGGCTTGTAACGCTGCGGTTCAATACCCACGCTGTGTGTGTGTGTGTCCGCGCGTATGCTCGGACGGACGATGCGGTTTCGGCTCTTTTTTTCGGCTTTTTTTTTTTGCCTTTTTCGTTTCGCGCCAGCAGAAACCAGCGATAACTCGGTTCTCAGATGTCGGAATCGAAAACCGCTGGGCTTGTAACGCGGTTCAATACCCACGCTGTGCGTGTGTGTGTGTGTTTGCGCATGCGCTCGGACGGACGATGCGGGTTTCGGCTCTTTTTTTCGCTTTTTGCCTGCAAGTTTTGTTCGGGCCAGAACCAGCGATAACTCGGTCTCAGATGTCGGAATCGAGTCCCGCCTGGCTTGTAACGCTGCGGTTCAATACCCACGCGGTGTCGTGTGTGTGTGTTTGCGTGATGCTCGGACGGACGACGCGCGGGTTTCGCTCTTTTTCGCTTTTTGCCTAAGTTTTTTGTTCGGGCCAGAACCAGCGATAACTCGGTCTCCCAGATGTCGGAATCGAGTCCCGCCGGGCCAGTAACGCGGTTCAATACCCACGCGGTGTCAGGTGTGTGTGTTTTGCGTATGCTCGGACGACGACGACGCGGGTTTCGGGCTTTTTTTTCGCTTTTTGCCTAAGTTTGTTGTTCGGGCCAGAACCAGCGATAACTCGGTCTCCGTGATGTCGGAATCGAGTACCGCCGCCTTGTAACGCTGGTTCAATACCCACGCGGTGTCGTGTGTGTGTGTGGCGATGCTCGGACGACGACGATGCGGTTTCGGCTCTTTTTCGCTTTTTGCTTTTTAAGTTTTGTTCGGGCCAGAACCAGCGATAACTCGGTCTCTCAGATGTCGAATCGAGTCCCGCTGGGCTTGTAACGCTGCGGTTCAATACCCACGCTGGTGTCGTGTGTGTGTGTGTTTGCGTATGCTCGGACGGACGATGCGGGTTTTCGGGCTCTTTTTCGGCTTTTTCGCTTTTTGCCAAGTTTGTTCGGGCCAGAACCAGCGATAACTCGGTCTCAGATGTCGGAATCGAAAACCGCCGGGCTTGTAACGCTGCGGTTCAATACCCACGCTGGTGTCGTGTGTGTGTGTTTGCGTATGCTCGGACGGACGATGCGGTTTCGGCTCTTTTTTTTCGCTTTTTGCCTAGTTTTGTTTCGGGCCAGAACCAGCGATAACTCGGTCTCCAGATGTCGGAATCGAGTACCGCCGGCTTGTAACGCTGCGGTTCAATACCCACGCTGCGTCAGGTGTGTGTTTATGCGTATGCTCGGACGGACGATGCGGGTTTCGGGCTCTTTTTCGCTTTTTGCCTAAGTTTTGTTCGGGCCAGAACCAGCGATAACTCGGGTCTCAGATGTCGGAATCGAGTACCGCCGCTTGTAACGTAACGGTTCAATACCCACGCTGTGCAGCGTGTGTGTGTTTTTGCGTGTATGCTCGGACGGACGATGCGGGTTTCGGGCTCTTTTTTCGCTTTTGCCTTAAGTTTTGTTCGGGCCAGAACCAGCGATAACTCGGTCTCCAGATGTCGGAATCGAGTACCGTCGGGCTTGTAACGCTGCGGTTCAATACCCACGTGTGTCAGGTGTGTGTGTTTGCGTATGCTCGGACGGACGATGCGGTTTCGGCTCTTTTTTCGCTTTTTGCCTAAGTTTGTTTCGGGCCAGAACCAGCGATAACTCTGTCTCCGATGTCGGAATCGAGTACCGCCGCTTGTAACGCTGTGGTTCAATACCCACGCGGTGTCAGGTGTGTTTGCGATGCTCGGACGGACGACGCGGGTTTCGGGCTCTTTTTCGCTTTTTGCTTAAGCTTCTTTTTTTGGGCCAGAACCAGCGATAACTCGGGTCTCAGATGTCGGAATCGAAGTCCCGCTCATTGTAACGCGCGGTTCAATACCCACGCGTGTGTGTGTGTGTTTTGCGCATGCTCGGACGACGACGCGGTTTCGGCTCTTTTTTCGCTTTTTGCCTAAGTCTTGTTCGGGCTAGCCAGAACCAGCGATAACTCGGTCTCCAGATGTCGGAATCGAGTCCCGCTGGCTTGTAACGCTGCGGTTCAATACCCACGCTGTGTCAGTGTGTGTGTTTGCGTATGCTCGGACGGACGACGCGGGTTTCGGCTCTTTTTCGCTTTTTTGTTGTTGTTGTTTCGGGCCAGAACCAGCGATAACTCGGTCTCCGTGATGTCGGAATCGAGTACCGCCCGCTTGTAACGCTGCGGTTCAATACCCACGCGCGGTGTGTGTGTGTGTGTGTTTGCGCGTATGCTCGGACGGACGATGCGGGTTTCGGGCTCTTTTTTTCGCTTTTTGCTTAAGTTTTGTTCAGGGCCAGAAACCAGCGATAACTCGGTCTCCAGATGTCGAATCGAGTCCCGCCGCCGCTTGTAACGCTGCGGTTCAATACCCACGCGGTGCGTGTGTGTGTGTTTGCGGATGCTCGGACGGACGATGCGGTTTTCGGCTTTTTTCGCTTTTTGCCTAAGCCTTTGTTCGGGCCAGAACCAGCGATAACTCGGTCTCCAGATGTCGAATCGAGTACCGCCGCCGCTTGTAACGCTGCGGTTCAATACCCACGCGGTGTCGTGTGTGTGTTTGCGTATGCTCGGACGGACGACGCGGGTTTCGGCTCTTTTTTTCGCTTTTTGCCTAAGCTTGTTCTGGGCCAGAACCAGCGATAACTCGTCTCCGATGTCGGAATCGAAAACCGCTGGGCTTGTAACGCGCGGTTCAATACCCACCACGGTGTGTGTGTGTTTTTGCGTATGCTCGGACGGACGACGCGGGTTTCGGGCTCTTTTTTTCGCTTTTTGCCCAAGTTTTGTTTCGGGCCAGAACCAGCGATAACTCGTCTCTCCAGATGTCGGAATCGAGTAACCGTCACTTGCTTGTAACGCGGTTCAATACCCACGCGGTGCGTGTGTGTGTGTTTGCGCGTATGCCGGACGGACGACGATGCGGGTTTCGGCTCTTTTTCGCTTTTTGCCTAAGTTTTGTTTCGGCCAGAACCAGCGATAACTCGTCTCCTCCAGATGTCGGAATCGAAAACCGCGGGCTTGTAACGCTGTTCAATACCACGCGCGTGTGTGTGTGTTTGCGCGTATGCTCGGACGGACGACGCGCGGTTCGGGCTTTTTTTTTCGGCTTTTTGCCTAAGTTTTGTTCGGGCCAGAACCAGCGATAACTCTCGGTCTCCAGATGTCGGAATCGAGTACCGCCTGCTTGTAACGCGGTTCAATACCCACGCTGGTGCTTTGTGTGTGTTTGCGTATGCTCGGACGGACGATGCTGGTTTTCGCTCTTTTTCGCTTTTTGCCTAAGTTTTGTTCGGGTTTCGGGCCAGAACCAGCGATAACTCGGTCTCTCAGATGTCGGAATCGAGTAACCGCCGGGCTTGTAACGCGCGGTTCAATACCCACGCGGTGTCAGGTGTGTGTTTGCGCGTATGCTCGGACGGACGATGCGGGTTTCGGGCTCTTTTTTCGCTTTTTTGCCTAAGCTTGTTTCGGGCCAGAACCAGCGATAACTCGGTCTCCAGATGTCGGAATCGAAAACCGCTGGGCTTGTAACGCTGCGGTTCAATACCCACGCTGTGCTGTGTGTGTGTTTTGCGTATGCTCGGACGGACGACGCGCGGTTTCGGCTCTTTTTCGCTTTTTTTGCCCAGTTTTTTTTGTTCGGCCAGAACCAGCGATAACTCGGTCTCCAGATGTCGGAATCGAAAACCGCCGCTTGTAACGCTGCGGTTCAATACCCACGCTGGTCGTGTGTGTGTTTTTGGTATGCTCGGACGGACGATGCGGGTTTCGGGCTCTTTTTTCGCTTTTTGCCTAAGTTTTGTTCGGGCCAGAACCAGCGATAACTCGTCTCCAGATGTCGGAAATCGAACCCGCTGGCTTGTAACGCTGCGGTTCAATACCCACGCGGTGTGTGTGTGTGTGTTTTGTATGCTCGGACGGACGATGCGGGTTTCGGGCTCTTTTTCGCTTTTTGCCTAAGCCTTGTTCGGGCCAGAACCAGCGATAACTCGGTCTCCAGATGTCGGAATCGAGTCCCGGCGCTTGTAACGCTGCGGTTCAATACCCACGCTGGTGTGTGTGTGTGTGTTGCGCGCATGCTCGGACGGACGACGCGGGTTTCGGGCTCTTTTTCGCTTTTTGCCTAAGTTTTGTTCGGGCCAGAACCAGCGATAACTCGTGGTCTCCAGATGTCGGAATCGAAACCGCCGGGCTTGTAACGCGCGGTTCAATACCCACGCTGTGTCAGGTGTGTGTTTTCGCGTATGCTCGGACGGACGATGCGGGTTTCGGCTCTTTTTTTTTTTTTTTGCCTGTTTTTGTTCGGGCCAGAACCAGCGATAACTCGGTCTCCAGATGTCGGAATCGAGTAATCGCCGCTTGTAACGCGGTTCAATACCCACGCTGGTGCCGTGTGTGTGTTTGCGTATGCGCTCGGACGGACGATGCGCGGTTTCGGCTCTTTTTTTCGCTTTTTTTGCCTAAGTTTTGTTTCAACCAGCCAGAACCAGCGATAACTCGGTCTCCAGATGTCGGAATCGAGTACCGCTGGGCTTGTAACGCGCGGTTCAATACCCACGCTGGTGTGTGTGTGTGTTTATGCGTATGCTCGGACGGACGATGCGGGTTTCGGGCCTTTTTTCGCTTTTTTTGCCTAAGTTTTGTTTCGGGCCAGAACCAGCGATAACTCGGTCTCTCAGATGTCGGAATCGAGTCCCGCCGGGCTTGTAACGCTGCGGTTCAATACCCACGCCACGTGTGTGTTTGTGCGGTATGCTCGGACGGACGGCGCGGTTTCGGCTCTTTTTTCGCTTTTTTGCCTAAGTCTTGTTTCGGGCCAGAACCAGCGATAACTCGGTCTCCAGATGTCGGAATCGAGTACCGCTGGGCTTGTAACGCGGTTCAATACCCACACGTGTGTGTGTTTGCGTATGCTCGGACGGACGACGCGCGGTTTCGGGCTCTTTTTCGCTTTTTTGTTTAAGTTTTGTTTTTTTCGGGCCAGAACCAGCGATAACTCGGTCTCCAGATGTCGGAATCGAAAACCGCTGGGCTTGTAACGCTGGTTCAATACCCACGCTGCGCGTGTGTGTGTGTTTGGGTATGCTCGGACGGACGATGCGGGTTTCGGGCTCTTTTTTCGCTTTTTTGCCTAAGTCTTTGTTTCGGGCCAGAACCAGCGATAACTCGGTCTCCAGATGTCGGAATCGAGTACCGCTCAACAGTAACGCTGCGGTTCAATACCCACGCGGTGTCGTGTGTGTTTGCGTATGTATGCTCGACGACGACGCGCGGGTTTCGGGCTCTTTTTTTCGCTTTTTTGCCTAAGTTTTGTTTCGGGCCAGAACCAGCGATAACTCGGTCTCCAGATGTCGGAATCGAAAACCGCCGCTTGTAACGCGCGGTTCAATACCCACGCTGTGTCGTGTGTGTGTGTTTCGTGATGCTTGACGGACGACGCGGTTTCGGCTCTTTTTCGCTTTTTTGCCTAAGTTTTGTTTGGTTTTGAAGAACCAGCGATAACTCTCGTCTCAGATGTCGGAATCGAGTAACCGCTGGGCTTGTAACGCTGCGGTTCAATACCCACGCGGTGGTGTGTGTGTGTTTGCGGTGTATGCTCGGACGGACGATGCGGGTTTCGGCTCTTTTTTTCGCTTTTTGCCTAAGTTTTGTTCGGGCCCAGAACCAGCGATAACTCGGTCTCCAGATGTCGGAATCGAGTACCCGCCGGGCTTGTTGTAACGCGGTTCAATACCCACGCTGTGTCAGGTGTGTGTTTCGTGGATGCTCTTGACGGACGACGCGGGTTTCGGGCTCTTTTTCGCTTTTTGCCTAAGTTTGTTTTTCGGCTTGCAGAACCAGCGATAACTCGGTCTCCAGATGTCGGAATCGAGTACCATCGCTTGTAACGCGGTTCAATACCCACGCGTGTGTGTGTGTGTTTGCGTATGCTCGGACGGACGATGCGGGTTTCGGCTCTTTTTTTCTTTTTTTGCCTAAGTTTCTTTTCGGGCCAGAACCAGCGATAACTCGGTCTCCAGATGTCGGAATCGAGTACCGCCGCTTGTAACGCTGCGGTTCAATACCCACGCGCTGTGTCGTGTGTGTGTTTGCGTATGCTCGGACGGACGATGCGGGTTTCGGGCTCTTTTTTTCGCTTTTTGCCTAAGTTTTGTTCGGGCCAGAAAACCAGCGATAACTCGGTCTCCGAGATGTCGGAATCGAGTCCCGCCAACTTGTAACGCTGTGGTTCAATACCCACGCGTGTGTCGGTGTGTGTTTGCATGGTATGCCGGACGGACGACGCGGGTTTCGGCTCTTTTTTCGCTTTTTGCCTAAGTTGTTTTCGGGCCAGAACCAGCGATAACTCGGTCTCCAGATGTCGGAATCGAGTACCGCCGGGCTTGTAACGCTGCGGTTCAAATACACACGCGGTGTCGTGTGTGTGTTTGCGCATGCATGCTCGGACGGACGATGCGGGTTTCGGGCTCTTTTTTCGCTTTTTTGCCTAAGTTTTTTTCGGGCCGCCAGAACCAGCGATAACTCGGTCTCCGATGTCGGAATCGAGTAACCGCTGGGCTTGTAACGCGCGGTTCAATACCCACCACGCTGCGTCAGGTGTGTGTTTGCGTATGCTCGGACGGACGACGCGGTTTCGGGCTCTTTTTCGCTTTTGCTAAGCGTTTGTTTCGTTCGGGCCAGAACCAGCGATAACTCGGTCTCAGATGTCGGAATCGAGTACCGCCGCATTGTAACGCTGCGGTTCAATACCCACGCTGTGTGTGTGTGTGTGTTTGCGTATGCTCGGACGACGACGATGCGGGTTTCGGGCTCTTTTTCGCTTTTTTTTGCCTAAGTTTTGTTTCGGGCCAGAACCAGCGATAACTCGGTCTCAGATGTCGGAATCGAGTAACCGCCGGGCTTGTAACGCTGTGGTTCAATACCCACGCCGGTGTCGTGTGTGTGTTTGCGTATGCTCGGACGGACGACGCGCGGTTTCGGGCTCTTTTTCGCTTTTTTTTGCCCAGTTTTGTTTTGGCCAGAACCAGCGATAACTCGGTCTCCAGATGTCGGAATCGAGTACCGTCGGGCTTGTAACGCGCGGTTCAATACCCACGCGGTGTGTGTGTGTGTTTGCGTATGCTCGGACGGACGATGCGGGTTTCGGCTCTTTTTCGCTTTTTGCCTAAGCTTGTTTTGGCTTTTGGCAGAACCAGCGATAACTCGGTCTCCCAGATGTCGGAATCGAGTCCCGCCGGGCTTGTAACGCTGCGGTTCAATACCCACGCGGTGTCGTGTGTGTGTTTGTGTATGATGCTCGGACGACGCGCGGTTTCGGGCTCTTTTTTCGCTTTTTGCCTAAGTTTGTTTCGGGCCAGAACCAGCGATAACTCTGGTCTCCAGATGTCGAATCGAGTCCCGTCATGTGTAACGCGGTTCAATACCCACGCTGCGTGTGTGTGTGTGTGTTCATATGTATCGGACGACGACGCGGGTTTCGGGCTCTTTTTCGCTTTTTTTTGCTTGTAAGTTTTGTTCGGGCCAAAACCAGCGATAACTCGGTCTCCAGATGTCGGAATCGAGTACCGCCGCTTGTAACGCTGCGGTTCAATACCCACGCGGTGCCGTGTGTGTGTTGCGCGTATGCTCGGACGACGACGATGCGGTTTCGGGCTCTTTTTTCGCTTTTTTGCCTAAGCCTCTTCGTGATGTTTGGGCCAGAACCAGCGATAACTCGTCTCAGATGTCGGAATCGAGTACCGCTCGCCAGTAACGCTGCGGTTCAATACCCACGCGCTGCGTGTGTGTTGCGCGTATGCTCGGACGACGATGCGGGTTTCGGCTCTTTTTTCGCTTTTTGCCTGTTTTGTTCGGGCCAGAACCAGCGATAACTCTGGTCTCCAGATGTCGAATCGAGTCCCGCTGGCTTGTAACGCTGCGGTTCAATACCCACGCTGTGTGTGTGTGTTTCGCGTATGCGCTCGGACGGACGATGCGCGGTTTCGGGCTCTTTTTTTTTTTTTTTGCCTAAGTTTTTTTCGGGCCAGAACCAGCGATAACTCGGTCTCCGATGTCGGAATCGAAAACCGCTGGGCTTGTAACGCTGCGGTTCAATACCCACGCTGTGCCGTGTGTGTGTTTGTATGCTCGGACGGACGATGCGCGGTTTCGGGCTCTTTTTCGCTTTTTTGCCTAAGTCTTGTTCGCGGCCAGAACCAGCGATAACTCGGTCTCCAGATGTCGGAATCGAGTACCGCTCGGCCAGAAACGGCGCGGTTCAATACCCACGTGTGTGTGTGTGTGTTTGCGCGTATGCTCGGACGACGACGCGGTTTCGGGCTCTTTTTCGCTTTTTGGTTAAGCCTTTTTGTTTCGGGCCAGAACCAGCGATAACTCGGTCTCTCAGATGTCGGAATCGAGTACCGCCGGGCTTGTAACGCTGTGGTTCAATACCCACGCTGTGTCGTGTGTGTTTGCGTATGCTCGGACGGACGATGCGGGTTTCGGGCTCTTTTTCGCTTTTTTGCCTAAGCCTTTGTTCGGGCCAGAACCAGCGATAAACTCGGTCTCTCAGATGTCGGAATCGAGTACCGCCGGGCTTGTAACGCTGCGGTTCAATACCCACGTGGTGTGTGTGTGTGTTTGCGCATATGCTCGGACGGACGACGCGGTTTCGGGCTTTTTCGCTTTTTTTTGCCTAAGTTTGTTTTCGGGCCAGAACCAGCGATAACTCGGTCTCCAGATGTCGATGTCGAATCGAAATCACCAACTTGTAACGCTGCGGTTCAATACCCACGCTGGTGTGTGTGTGTGTGTTTGTTTGGCGCGCTCGGACGGACGACGCGGTTTCGGCTCTTTTTTCGCGCTTTTTGCCAAGTTTGTTCTAAGCTTTCGGGCCAGAACCAGCGATAACTCGGTCTCCGTGATGTCGGAATCGAGTATTGTAACGCGGGCTTGTAACGCTGCGGTTCAATACCCACGCTGGTGTGTGTGTGTGTGTGTTTTGCGTATGCTCGGACGGACGACGATGCGGGTTTCGGCTCTTTTCGCTTTTTTTTCAAGTCTTGTTTTTCTTGGCCAGAACCAGCGATAACTCTGGCCTCCAGATGTCGGAATCGATAAGTCTCCGCCTGCTTGTAACGCGCGGTTCAATACCCACGCTGGTGTCGCGTGTGTGTTTTGCGTATGCGCGGACGGACGACGACGCGCGGTTTCGGCTCTTTTTTTCGCTTTTTGCTTAAGTTTTCGTTCGGGCCAGAACCAGCGATAACTCGGTCTCCAGATGTCGAATCGTCCCGCCGGCTTGTAACGCGGTTCAATACCCACGCGGGTGTGTGTGTGTGTTTGCGTATGCTCGGACGGACGACGCGGGTTTCGGGCTCTTTTTTTTCTTTTTTTTGCCTAAGTTTTGTTTCGGGGGCCAGAACCAGCGATAACTCGGTCTCCAGATGTCGGAATCGAGTACCGCTGGCTTGTAACGCTGGTTCAATACCCACGCGGTGCCGTGGTGTGTGTTTGCGTATGCTCGGACGGACGACGCGGTTTCGGGCTCTTTTTTTTTTTTTTTGCTTAAGTTTTTGTTTGGGGCCAGAACCAGCGATAACTCTCTGGTCTCCAGATGTCGAATCGAGTACCCGCTGGCTTGTAACGCTGGTTCAATACCCACGCGGTGTCAGTGTGTGTGTTTGCGTATGCTCGGACGGACGACGCGGGTTTCGGGCTCTTTTTTTTTTTTTTGCCAAGTTTTGTTCGGGCCAGAACCAGCGATAACTCGGTCTCCAGATGTCGGAATCGAGTCCCGTCTGGGCTTGTAACGCTGCGGTTCAATACCCACGCTGGTGTGTGTGTGTTTGTGTATGCTCTGACGACGACGACGCGGTTTCGGCTCTTTTTCGCTTTTTGCCCAAGTAAGCCTTGTTTCGGGCCAGAACCAGCGATAACTCGTCTCCAGATGTCGGAATCGAAAACCGCCAACAGTAACGCTGCGGTTCAATACCCACGCGGTGCCGGTGTGTGTGTGTGTTTGCGTATGCTCGGACGGACGACGCGCGGTTTCGGGCTCTTTTTTCGCTTTTTGCCTAAGCGTTGTTTTCGGGCCAGAACCAGCGATAACTCGGTCTCAGATGTCGGAATCGAGACCGCCGGCCATTGTAACGCGGTTCAATACCCACGCGCTGTGTGTGTGTGTTCGCGCATGCTCGGACGGACGACGATGCGGTTTCGGCTCTTTTTCGCTTTTTGCCTAAGTTTTGCTTTTTGGGCAAGAACCAGCGATAACTCGGTCTCCGTGATGTCGAATCGAGAACCCCGCCGCTTGTAACGCTGTGGTTCAATACCCACGCGGTGTCGTGGTGTGTGTTTGCGCGTATGCTCGGACGACGACGGCGCGGTTTCGGCTCTTTTTTTCGCTTTTTGCCTAAGTTTGTTTCGGGCCAGAACCAGCGATAACTCGGTCTCCAGATGTCGGAATCGAGTCCCGGGCTTGTAACGCGCGGTTCAATACCCACGCGCGGTGCGTGTGTGTGTGTGTTTTGCGTATGCTCGGACGGACGATGCGGGTTTCGGGCTCTTTTTTCGCTTTTTTGCCTAAGCTTGTTTTCGGGCCAGAACCAGCGATAACTCGGTCTCCGATGTCGGAATCGAAACCGCGGGCTTGTAACGCTGCGGTTCAATACCCACGCCGGGTGTCGTGTGTGTGTGTTTGCGTATGCTCGGACGGACGATGCGGGTTTCGGGCTTTTTTTCGCTTTTTTGCCTAGTTTTTGTTTCGGGCCAGAACCAGCGATAACTCGGTCTCAGATGTCGGAATCGAAACCGCTGGGCTTGTAACGCTGCGGTTCAATACCCACGCTGTGTCAATACGTGTGTGTGTGTTTGCGTATGCTCGGACGACGACGATGCGGGTTTCGGCTCTTTTTTTCTTTTTTGCCTAAGTTTTGTTTCGGGCCAGAACCAGCGATAACCGGTCTCAGATGTCGGAATCGAGTACCGCTGGGCTTGTAGTAACGCTGGTTCAATACCCACGCGGTGTCGTGTGTGTGTTTGCGCGGGATGCTCGGACGGACGATGCGGGTTTCGGCTCTTTTTCGCTTTTTGCCTAAGTTTTTTTTTCGGGCCAGAACCAGCGATAACTCGTCTCCAGATGTCGGAATCGAGTACCGTGGGCTTGTAACGCTGCGGTTCAATACCCACGCGCGGTGTGTGCAGGTGTGTGTTGCGTATGCTCGGACGGACGACGGGTTCGGCTTTTTTTTTTTCGCTTTTTGCTTAAAGCCTTGTTTGTTGGGCCAGAACCAGCGATAACTCTCTCTCCGATGTCGGAATCGATAAACCGCCGGGCTTGTAACGCTGCGGTTGCGGTTCAATACCCACGCGTGTGTGTGTGTGTGTGTTTGCGTATGCTCGGACGGACGACGCGGGTTTCGGCTCTTTTTCGCTTTTTGCCTAAGTTTTGTTCGGGCGCAGAACCAGCGATAACTCGTCTCCGTGATGTCGGAATCGAGTACCGCCGGGCTTGTAACGCTGCGGTTCAATACCCACGCGCTGTGTCAGGTGTGTGTTCATGCGTATGCTCGGACGGACGACGCGGGTTTCGGCTCTTTTTTTTCGCTTTTTGCCTAAGTTTTGTTCGGGCCAGAACCAGCGATAACTCGGTCTCCCGTGATGTCGGAATCGAGTACCGCCGGGCTTGTAACGCGGTTCAATACCCACGCTGTGTCGTGTGTGTGTTTGCGTATGCTCGGACGGACGATGCGGGTTTCGGGCTCTTTTTCGCTTTTTGCCTCAAGTTTTGTTTCGGGCCAGAACCAGCGATAACTCGGTCTCCAGATGTCGGAATCGAAACCGGCTTGTAACGCTGTGGTTCAATACCCACGCTGGTGCCGGTGTGTTTTGCGTATGCTCGGACGGACGATGCGGGTTTCGGCTCTTTTTTCGCTTTTTTTTGCCAAAGTTTGCTTGTTTCGGGCCAGAACCAGCGATAAACTCGGTCTCCGATGTCGGAATCGAGTACCGCCAACAGTAACGCTGCGGTTCAATACCCACGCGGTGTCGGTGTGTGTGTTTGCGCATGCCTCGGACGGACGATGCGGGTTTCGGGCTCTTTTTCGGCTTTTTGCTTAAGTCTTGTTCGGGCCAGAACCAGCGATAACTCGGTCTCAGATGTCGGAATCGAGTACCGCCAACAGTAACGCTGCGGTTCAATACCCACGCGCGGTGTGCCGTGTGTGTGTTTGCGTATGCTCGGACGGACGATGCGGTTTCGGGCTCTTTTTTCGCTTTTTGCCCTGTTTTTTGTTTCGGGGGCCAGAACCAGCGATAACTCGGTCTCCAGATGTCGAATCGAGTCCCGCGCTTGTAACGCTGCGGTTCAATACCCACGCGCGGTGTCGTGTGTGTGTGTTTGCGGTATGCTCGGACGACGACGATGCGGTTTTTCGGGCTTTTTTCGCTTTTTTTGCCTAAGCGTTTTTGTTCGGGCCAGAACCAGCGATAACTCGGTCTCCAGATGTCGGAATCGAGTACCCGTCATTGTAACGCGCGGTTCAATACCCACGCCGGTGTCGTGTGTGTGTGTTTGCGTATGCTCGGACGACGACGACGCGGGTTTCGGCTTTTTTTTTTTTTTGCCTGTTTTTTTCGGGCCAGAACCAGCGATAACTCTGGCTCTCCAGATGTCGGAATCGAGTAACCGCTGGGCTTGTAACGCTGCGGTTCAATACCCACGCTGTGTGTGTGTGTGTGTCGATATGCGCTCGGACGACGACGGTTCGGTTTTTTTTTTTTTTTTTTTGCCACGCTGTTTCGGTTTCGGGCCAGAACCAGCGATAACTCGGTCTCCAGATGTCGGAATCGAGAACCAGCGATAACCGCATTGTAACGTAACTGCGGTTCAATACCCACGCGTGTGTGTGTGTGTGTTTGCGTATGCTCGGACGGACGATGCGGGTTTCGGGCTCTTTTTTCGCTTTTTGCCCAAGTCTTTTTGTTCGGGCCAGAACCAGCGATAACTCGGTCTCCTCAGATGTCGGAATCGAGTACCGCCAACTTGTAACGCTGTGGTTCAATACCCACGCGGCGTCGTGTGTGTTTGTTTGCGTATGCTCGGACGGACGACGCGGGTTTCGGGCTCTTTTTTCGCTTTTTGCCTTTTTAAGTTTTGTTCGGGCCAGAACCAGCGATAACTCGGTCTTCGTCAGATGTCGGAATCGAAGTCCCGCTGGGCTTGTAACGCTGCGGTTCAATACCCACGCGCGTGTGTCGGTGTGTGTGTTTGTGTGGTATGCTCGCTCGGACGGACGATGCGGGTTTCGGGCTCTTTTTCGCTTTTTTGCCTAAGTTTTGTTTCGGGCCAGAACCAGCGATAACTCGGTCTCCAGATGTCGGAATCGAGTACCGCCGGGCTTGTAACGCTGCGGTTCAATACCCACGCCGGTGCGTGTGTGTGTGTTTTGCGTATGCTCGGACGGACGATGCGGTTTCGGCTCTTTTTTCGCTTTTTTTTTGTCAAGCTTGTTCGGGCCAGAACCAGCGATAACTCGGTCTCAGATGTCGGAATCGAGTACCGCTGGGCTTGTAACGCTGGTTCAATACCCACGCTGTGTGTGTGTGTGTTTGCGTATGCTCGGACGGACGATGCGGTTTCGGGCTCTTTTTTCTTTTTTTTGCCTAAGTTTTGTTCGGGCCAGAACCAGCGATAACTCGGTCTCAGATGTCGGAATCGAGTCCCGGGCTTGTAACGCTGCGGTTCAATACCCACGCGTGTCGTGTGTGTGTGTGTGTATGCTCGGACGACGACGACGCGGGTTTCGGGCTCTTTTTTCGCTTTTTGCCTAAGTCTTGTTCGGGCCAGAACCAGCGATAACTCGGTCTCCAGATGTCGGAATCGAGTACCGCGGGCTTGTAACGCTGCGGTTCAATACCCACGCTGTGCCGCCGTTGTGTGTGTTTGCGTATGCTCGGACGGACGATGCGGGTTTCGGGCTCTTTTTTCGCTTTTTGCCTAAGTTTTTGTTTCGGGCCAGAACCAGCGATAACGGTCTCTCAGATGTCGAATCGAACCGCTGGCTTGTAACGCTGCGGTTCAATACCCACGCACGGTGTCGTGGTGTGTGTTTGCGGATGCTCGGACGGACGATGCGGGTTTCGGCTCTTTTTTTTCGCTTTTTGCCTAAGTTTTGTTTCGGGCCAGAACCAGCGATAACTCGGTCTCTCAGATGTCGGAATCGAAAACCGCCGGGCTTGTAACGCTGCGGTTCAATACCCACGCTGTGTGTGTGTGTGTGTTTGCGCGTATGCTCGGACGGACGATGCGGGTTTCGGGCTCTTTTCGCTTTTTTTTTGCCTAAGTTTCGTTTCGGGCCAGAACCAGCGATAACTCGGTCTCCAGATGTCGGAATCGAGTCCCGTCATTGGTTGTAACGCGGTTCAATACCCACGCTGGTGTGTGTGTGTGTGTGTTTGCGTATGCTCGGACGGACGATGCGGGTTTCGGGCTCTTTTTTCGCTTTTTGCCTAAGTTTGTTTTTTGGCCAGAACCAGCGATAACTCGGTCTCCCAGATGTCGGAATCGAGTACCGCAACTTGTAACGCTGCGGTTCAATACCCACGCTGTGCCGTGTGTGTTTGCGTATGCTCGGACGACGACGCGGTTTCGGGCTTTTTTCGCTTTTTGCTCAGTTTTGTTTCGGGCCAGAACCAGCGATAACTCGGTTCCAGATGTCGGAATCGAGTACCGCTCAACAGTAACGCGGTTCAATACCCACGCGGTGCCGTGTGTGTGTTTTGCGTATGCTCGGACGGACGACGCGGGTTTCGGCTCTTTTTCGCTTTTTGCCTAAGTTTTTGTTCGGGCGGGCCAGAACCAGCGATAACTCTCGGTCTCCAGATGTCGGAATCGAGTACCGCCGGGCTTGTAACGCTGCGGTTCAATACCACGCGCTGTGTGTGTGTGTGTGTTGCATGTATGCTCGGACGGACGATGCGGGTTTCGGGCTCTTTTTCGCTTTTTGCCTAAGTTTTGTTTTGTTTCGGCCAGAACCAGCGATAACTCGGTCTCCAGATGTCGAAATCGAGCAACCGCTGGGCTTGTAACGCTGCGGTTCAATACCCACGCTGTGTGTGTGTGTTTGCGTGATGCTCGGACGGACGACGCGGTTTCGGGCTCTTTTTTTTCGCTTTTTGCCCAAGTTTTGCGGGCGCCAGAACCAGCGATAACTCGGTCTCTCAGATGTCGGAATCGAAGTCCCGCCGCTTGTAACGCTGCGGTCAATAATACCCACGCGGTGTGTGTGTGTGTGTTTGCGTATGCTCGGACGGACGACGCGGTTTCGGGCTCTTTTTCGCTTTTTTTTGCCTAAGTTTTGTTTCGGGCCAGAACCAGCGATAACTCGGTCTCCAGATGTCGGAATCGAGTACCGCTGGGCTTGTAACGCTGCGGTTCAATACCCACGCGGTGTCGTGTGTGTGTTTGCGTATGCTCGGACGGACGACGCGGGTTTTCGGCTCTTTTTTCGCTTTTTTTTTAAGTTTTGTTTCGCTTTTGCAGAAACCAGCGATAACTCGGTCTCCAGATGTCGGAATCGAAAACCGCCGCTTGTAACGCTGCGTTCAATACCCACGCTGTGTGTCAGGTGTGTGTGCGCGTATGCTCGGACGGACGACGACGCGGGTTTCGGGCTCTTTTTTTTTCGCTTTTTTTTGCCTAAGTCTTGTTTCGGGCCAGAACCAGCGATAACTCGGTCTCCAGATGTCGGAATCGAGTAACCGCTGGGCTTGTAACGCTGCGGTTCAATACCCACGCTGGTGTGTGTGTGTTTGCGGGTATGCTCGGACGGACGATGCGGGTTTCGGCTCTTTTTTTCGCTTTTTGCCCAAGTCTTGTTTCGGGCCAGAACCAGCGATAACTCGGTCTCTCAGATGTCGGAATCGAGTACCGTCAGCTTGTAACGCTGGCTTGTAACGCGCGGTTCAATACCCACGCTGGTGTCAGGTGTGTGTGTTTGCGTCAGATGCTCGGACGACGATGCGGGTTTCGGCTCTTTTTTCTTTTTTTTGCCTAAGTTTTTTCGGGCCAGAACCAGCGATAACTCGTCTCCAGATGTCGGAATCGAAAACCGCCGGGCTTGTAACGCTGGTTCAATACCCACGCGGTGCGCGTGTGTGTGTTTGCGTATGCTCGGACGGACGACGCGGGTTTCGGGCTCTTTTTCGCTTTTTGCCTAAGCTTGTTTTCGTTTTTGGCAGAACCAGCGATAACTCGGTCTCTCAGATGTCGGAATCGAGTCCCGCCGCTTGTAACGCTGCGGTTCAATACCCACGCTGGTGTGTGTGTGTGTGTGTTTGTATGATGCTCGGACGGACGATGCGGGTTTCGGCTCTTTTTTTTTTTTTTTGCCTAAGTCTTGTTCGGGCCAGAACCAGCGATAACTCGGTCTCCAGATGTCGGAATCGAGTACCCGCGGGCTTGTAACGCTGCGGTTCAATACCCACGCGGTGTCAGGTGTGTGTGTTTGCATGTATGCTCTGACGACGACGACGCGGGTTTCGGCTCTTTTTCGCTTTTTTGCCTAAGTCTTGTTTTGGGCCAGAACCAGCGATAACTCGGTCTCCGTGATGTCGGAATCGAGTCCCGCCGCTTGAACGCGCGGTTCAATACCCACGCTGTGTGTGTGTGTTTGCGTGGATGCTCGGACGACGGACGATGCGGGTTTCGGGCTCTTTTTTCGCTTTTTTTTAAGTTTTGTTCGGGCCGCAGAACCAGCGATAACTCTCGGTCTCCAGATGTCGGAATCGAGTAATCGCCGCTTGTAACGCTGCGGTTCAATACCCACGCGTGTGTCGTGTGTGTGTTTGCGTATGCTCGGACGGACGACGACGATGGTTTCGGGCTCTTTTTCGCTTTTTGCCTAAGTTTTGTTCGGGCCAGAACCAGCGATAACTCGGTCTCCAGATGTCGGAATCGAGTCCCGCTGGGCTTGTAACGCTGCGGTTTAATACCCACGCGTGTGTCAGTGTGTGTTTTGCGTATGCTCGGACGGACGACGCGGGTTTCGGCTCTTTTTTTTCGCTTTTTGCTTAAGTTTTTTTCGGGCCAGAACCAGCGATAACTCGGTCTCCAGATGTCGGAATCGAGTACCGCGGGCTTGTAACGCTGCGGTTCAATACCCACGCTGTGTGGTGTGTGTGTTTTGCGTATGCTCGGACGGACGATGCGGGTTTCGGGCTCTTTTTTCGCTTTTTTGCTAAGTTCTTTTTTTCGGGCCAGAACCAGCGATAACTCGGTCTCAGATGTCGGAATCGAGTACCGCCGGGGCTTGTAACGCTGGTTTAATACCCACGCGGTGTCAGTGTGTTTGCGTATGCTCGGACGGACGATGCGGGTTTCGGGCTCTTTTTTCGCTTTTTTGCCTAAGTCTTGTTTCGGGCCAGAAAACCAGCGATAACTCGGCTCCAGATGTCGAATCGAAAACCGCCGGGCTTGTAACGCTGCGGGTTCAATACCCACGCGGTGCCGTGTGTGTGTTTGCGTATGCTCGGACGGACGATGCGGGTTTCGGGCTCTTTTTTTCGCTTTTTGCCTAAGTTTTTGTTCGGGCCAGAACCAGCGATAACTCGGTCTCCAGATGTCGGAATCGAGTAACCGCTGGGCTTGTAACGCGGTTCAATACCCACGCTGTGTGTGTGTGTGTGTTGCGTATGCTCGGACGGACGATGCGGGTTGGGCTCTTTTTTCGCTTTTTGCCTTTTGTTTCGTTGGGGCCAGAACCAGCGATAACTCGGTCTCCAGATGTCGAATCGAAAATCGCCGGGCTTGTAACGCTGTTCAATACCCACGCTGTGTCGTGTGTGTTTGCGTATGCTCGGACGGACGACGCGGGTTTCGGGCTCTTTTTCGCTTTTTTGCTTAAGTTTTGTTTTGGGCTTGCGAAGAACCAGCGATAACTCGTCTCCAGATGTCGGAATCGAAAACCCCGGGCTTGTAACGCTGCGGTTCAATACCCACGCGGTGTCAGTGTGTGTGTTGCGGCGTATGCTCGGACGGACGACGCGGTTTCGGGCTCTTTTTTCGCTTTTTGCCTAAGTCTTGTCTTTTCGGCCAGAACCAGCGATAACTCGGTCTCCAGATGTCGGAATCGAGTACCGCCGGGCTTGTAACGCGGTTCAATACCCACGCGGTGTCGGTGTGTGTGTGTTTGCGTATGCTCGGACGGACGACGCGGGTTTCGGGTTTCTTTTTCGCTTTTTGCCTAAGTTTTGTTTCGGGCCAGAACCAGCGATAACTCGGTCTCCAGATGTCGGAATCGAAACCGCCGCTTGTAACGCTGCGGTTCAATACCCACGCTGGTGTCGTGTGTGTTTTGCGTATGCTCTCGGACGGACGATGCGGTTTCGGGCTCTTTTTTCGCTTTTTGCCTAAGTTTGTCTTGTTTCGGCCAGAACCAGCGATAACTGGTCTCCAGATGTCGAATCGAGCACCGCGGGCTTGTAACGCTGCGGTTCAATACCCACGTGTGTCGTGTGTGTGTTTTTGCGTATGCTCGGACCGACGATGCGCGGTTTCGGGCTCTTTTTCGCTTTTTGCCTAAGCTTTTTGTTCGGGCCAGAACCAGCGATAACTCGTCTCAGATGTCGGAATCGAGTAACCGCCGGGCTTGTAACGCTGCGGTTCAATACCCACGCTGGTGTGTGTGTGTGTTTTGCGTATGCTCGGACGGACGATGCGGGTTTCGGGCTCTTTTTCGCTTTTTGCCTAAGTTTTGTTTCGGGCCAGAGAACCAGCGATAACTCTGGTCTCCGAGATGTCGGAATCGAGTAACCGTCGGGCTTGTAACGCTGCGGTTCAATACCCACGCGTGCGCGTCGTGTGTGTGTTGGCGGTATGCTCGGACGGACGACGCGGTTTCGGCTCTTTTTTTCGCTTTTTTTTAAGCCTGTTTGTTTGGGCCAGAAACCAGCGATAACTCGTCTCCAGATGTCGTCGAATCGAAAATCGCTGGGCTTGTAACGCGCGGTTCAATACCCACGCTGTGCCGTGTGTGTGTGTTTTGCGTATGCTCGGACGGACGATGCGGGTTTCGGGCTTTTTTCGCTTTTGCCTAAGCCTGTTTCGGGCCAGAACCAGCGATAACTCGGTCTCCAGATGTCGGAATCGAGTAATACCGGCTTGTAACGCTGCGGTTCAATACCCACGCGGTGTCGGTGTGTGTGTTTATGTATATCGCTCGGACGACGATGCGGGTTTCGGGCTCTTTTTTTCGCTTTTTTGCCTAAGTCTTGTTTTCGGGCCAGAACCAGCGATAACTCGGTCTCCGTGATGTCGGAATCGAAAACCGCCGGGCTTGTAACGCTGCGGTTCAATACCCACGCTGGTGTGTGTGTGTGTGTGTTTGCGTATGCTCGGACGGACGACGCGGTTTCGGCTCTTTTTTCGCTTTTTTAAGTTTTGTTCGGGCCAGAACCAGCGATAACTCGGTCTCCAGATGTCGAATCGAGTACCCGCGGGCTTGTAACGCGGTTCAATACCACGCGCTGCTGTGTGTGTGTGTTTATGCGTATGCTCGGGACGACGATGCGGGTTTCGGGCTTTTTTCGCTTTTTTGCCTGTTTTGTTCGGGCCAGAACCAGCGATAACTCGGTCTCCAGATGTCGGAATCGAGTAACCGCGGGCTTGTAACGCTGCGGTTCAATACCCACGCTGGTCAGGGCCGTGTGTGTGTTTGCGTATGCTCGGACGGACGATGCGGTTTCGGGCTCTTTTTTTCGCTTTTTGCCTAAGTCTTGTTTTCGTTTGTTTGGCCAGAACCAGCGATAACTCGGTCTCCGAGATGTCGTCGGAATCGAGTACCGCTGGCTTGTAACGCGGTTCAATACCCACGCTGTGTGTGTGTGTGTGTGCATGGCATGCTCGGACGGACGACGCGGTTTTTTCGGCTTTTTTTTTGCTTTTTTGCAAGTTTTGCGTTTCGGGCCAGAACCAGCGATAACTCGGTCTCCAGATGTCGGAATCGAAAACCGCTGGGCTTGTAACGCGGTTCAATACCCACGCTGGTGTGTGTGTGTGTGTTTATGCATGCTCGGACGGACGATGCGGTTTCGGGCTCTTTTTCGCTTTTTGCTTTCAAGTTTTCGTTTCGGCCAGAACCAGCGATAACTCGGTCTCCCAGATGTCGGAATCGAAACCGCGGGCTTGTAACGCTGCGGTTCAATACCCACGCGGTGTGCGTGTGTGTGTTTGCGTATGCTCGGACGGACGACGCGGGTTTCGGCTCTTTTTCGCTTTTTGCCTAAGTTTTGTTCGGGCCAGAACCAGCGATAACTCGGTCTCCAGATGTCGAATCGAGTACCGCGGGCTTGTAACGCTGCGGTTCAATACCCACGCACGTGCCGTCGTGTGTGTTTTTATGGTATGCTCGGACGGACGATGCGGGTTTCGGGCTCTTTTTTCGCTTTTTGCCTAAGTTTTGTTTCGGGCCAGCAAACCAGCGATAACTCGGTCTCCAGATGTCGGAATCGAGTACCCCGTCAACAGTAACGCTGCGGTTCAATACCCACGCGGTGCGTGTGTGTGTGTTTGCGTGATGCTCTCGGACGGACGACGCGGGTTTCGGGCTCTTTTTTTTTTCGCTTTTTTGCCTAAGTTTGTTTCGGGCCAGAACCAGCGATAACTCTGGTCTCCGATGTCGGAATCGAGTACCGCCGGGCTTGTAACGCGGTTCAATACCCACGCGGTGCGTGTGTGTGTGTTTGCGTATGCGGGCTCGGACGACGATGCGGTTTCGTTCTTTTTCGCTTTTTGCTTTTTGCCTGCTTTTCGGGCCAGAACCAGCGATAACTCGGTCTCTCAGATGTCGGAATCGAAAATCCGCCGGGCTTGTAACGCTGCGGTTCAATACCACACGCACGGTGTGTGTGTGTTTGCGTATGCTCGGACGACACGATGCGGGTTTCGGGCTCTTTTTTTCGCTTTTTGCCTAAGTTTTTTCGGGCCAGAACCAGCGATAACTCGGTCTCCAGATGTCGGAATCGAGTACCGCCGCTTGTAACGCGCGGTTCAATACCCACGCTGTGCCGTGTGTGTGTTTTGTATGGCTCGGACGGACGACGCGGTTTCGGGCTCTTTTTTTCGCTTTTTTGCCCAAGTTTTGTTTCGGGCCAGAACCAGCGATAACTCGGTCTCCAGATGTCGGAATCGAACCGCTGGGCTTGTAACGCTGCGGTTCAATACCCACGCGGTGTCGTGTGTGTGTTTTTATGTATGCTCGGACGGACGACGCGCGGTTTCGGGCTCTTTTCGCTTTTTTTGCCTAAGTTTTGTTTCGGGCCAGAACCAGCGATAACTCGGTCTCCAGATGTCGGAATCGAGTAACCGCCGGGCTTGTAACGCTGCGGTTCAATACCCACGCGCGTGTGTGTGTGTTTGCGTATGTATGCTCGGACGACGGACGACGATGCGGTTTCGGGCTTTTTTTCGCTTTTTTTTGCCTAAGTTTGTTTCGGGCCAGAACCAGCGATAACTCGGTCTCCAGATGTCGGAATCGAGTACCGCCGGGCTTGTAACGCTGCGGTTCAATACCCACGCTGTGTCAGGTGTGTGTGTGTTTGCGTATGCATGCTCGGACGGACGATGCGGGTTTCGGGCTCTTTTTTCGCTTTTTGCCTAAGTTTGTTTCGGCCAGAACCAGCGATAACCTGGCCTCCAGATGTCGGAATCGAAAACCGCCGGGCTTGTAACGCTGCGGTTCAATACCCACGCTGTGTCCGTGTGTGTGTTTCGCGTATGCCTCGGACGGACGACGCGGGTTTCGGCTCTTTTTCGCTTTTTTTTGCCTAAGCCTTTTTTCGGGCCAGAACCAGCGATAACTCGGTCCTCAGATGTCGGAATCGAGTACCGTCGCTTGTAACGCTGCGGTTCAATACCCACGCCGGTGCCGTGTGTGTTTGCGCATGCTCGGGCGGACGATGCGGGTTTCGGGCTCTTTTTTCGCTTTTTGCCTAAGTTTTGTTTGGGCCAGAACCAGCGATAACTCGGTCTCCAGATGTCGGAATCGAAACCGCCGGGCTTGTAACGCTGCGGTTCAATACCCACGCGGTGTCAGGTGTGTGTGTTGCGTATGCTCGGACGGACGACGCGGGTTTCGGGCTCTTTTTCGCTTTTTGCCTAAGTTGTTGTTCGGGCCAGAACCAGCGATAACTCGGTCTCCAGATGTCGGAATCGAGTAACCGCTGGGCTTGTAACGCTGCGGTTCAATACCCACGCGCTGTGTCAGGTGTGTGTGTTTGCGTATGCTCGGACGGACGATGCGCGGGTTTCGGGCTCTTTTTCGCTTTTTGCCTAAGTTTTGTTCGGGCCAGAACCAGCGATAACTCGGTCTCCAGATGTCGGAATCGAGTACCGCGGGCTTGTAACGCTGTGTTCAATACCCACGCACGCTGTGTGTGTGTGTGTTGCGCGCATGCGGACGACGATGCGGGTTTCGGGCTCTTTTTCGCTTTTTTGCCTAAGTTTTGTTTAGTTTGGCCAAAACCAGCGATAACCTCGGTCTCCAGATGTCGGAATCGAAACCGCGGGCTTGTAACGCTGCGGTTCAATACCCACGCGGTGGTGCGGTGTGTGTTTGCGTATGCTCGGACGGACGATGCGGTTTCGGGCTCTTTTTCGCTTTTTTGCAAGTTTTGTTTTGGGCCAAGAACCAGCGATAACTCTGGTCTCCCAGATGTCGGAATCGAGTACCGCGGGCTTGTAACGCGCGTTCAATACCCACGCGCGGTGTCAGGTGTGTGTTTTGCGGATGCTCGGACGGACGATGCGGGTTTCGGGCTCTTTTTCGCTTTTTTGCCTAAGTTTGTTCAGCTTGGCCAGAACCAGCGATAACTCTCGGTCTCAGATGTCGGAATCGAGTACCGCCGGGCTTGTAACGCTGCGGTTCAATACCCACGCGTGCTGTGGTGTGTGTTTGCGTATGCTCGGACGGACGATGCGGGTTTCGGGCTCTTTTTTTCGCTTTTTGCCTAAGTCTTGTTGGGCCAGCCAAGAACCAGCGATAACTCTGGTCTCCGATGTCGGAATCGAGTACCGCTGGCTTGTAACGCTGCGGTTCAATACCCACGCGGTGTGCAGGTGTGTGTTTGTTTGCGTATGCTCGGACGGACGATGCGGGTTTCGGGCTCTTTTTCGCTTTTTGCCTAAGTTTTTTGCTTTGGGCCAGAACCAGCGATAACTCGGTCTCCAGATGTCGGAATCGAGTAACCGTCAACAGTAACGCTGCGGTTCAATACCCACGCGGTGTCAGTGTGTGTTTGCGTATGCTCGGACGGACGATGCGGTTTCGGCTCTTTTTCGCTTTTTGCCTAAGTTTTGTTCGGGGGCCAGAACCAGCGATAACTCGTCTCCAGATGTCGAATCGAGTAACCGCCAATTGTAACGCGCGGTTCAATACCCACGCGGTGCCGTGTGTGTGTGTTTGCGTATGCTCGGACGGACGAGCGGGTTTCGGGCTCTTTTTTCGCTTTTTGCCTAAGTCTTGTTCGGGCCAGAACCAGCGATAACTCGTCTCTCAGATGTCGGAATCGAAAACCGCCAACAGAACGCTGTGTTCAATACCCACGCTGGTGCAGGTGTGTGTGTCATATGGTATCTCGGACGGACGATGCGGGTTTCGGGCTCTTTTTAGCCTCGAGCACAACAATATGCTAAATGGATCTCTCGATATCACGCTAAAAATCTCACGACCAAGACAGGCATCTCACACACTCGGCCAATTTGAAAGGAGTATGCCATGGCTACATCATGGGTGAACCAATACCCATGCCGTCTAAGGGTACCAACCGGTCTCAAGTGTGACATAAACCACACATACAGCATGACTGAACTCCCAGTGAACACCCCTGACGGGTAAGTACAATAGTAGGATGCTGACCGTAGGGTCTCTACTACAATCATAGGTACAATGGTGCGACCCTCTCTAAGAGCTCTCACGGCCATGATAACACCAATGTCTATCTCGTCCATATATCGTGGCATATAGATATACGACAATACGCATAGCATCAAGATTATCGACCGTAGAACGCCAATAATCCTTGATGCGGTGAAATCCGGAATATCGTGTAGCTATCCTTCGACGAGCCAAATCGTACATACGAGAAACGCTGGGATATCACGTGGCTAGATGTCAACTCGTCCTGCACTAGTCTGCGCCGCAATCCTGTGAGAGTCATGAATCATCTACTCATGTCTCCAAAAGCCAGATGCACGCAAGGTCTGTCTAAAGGCAGCATCGTCAAACGTGCATACTCCTCCAAAGTAGGAGTCAACTCATGGGTACCAAATCGGAATACCTGCCTATCCGGTAGCCAATGTTCTAGCATCTCGTCCACAAACCCCGCGGGAACCTGAAAAGTCAATAAAGTCATGGTATCTTGCGACAGAATCGATCTCTGATCACCAATGCGGTGGTGACATGCTATCATGCCACGATCGCATACCCAAGGCCACCAATGAAGGTGGGGTATGATCTATACGGCTAACTTTCGAAGAAGACATATGTACGGGTCCGTGTCATAAGACCATCCAGGGGTCAATGCTGAATATCTCTGGATATACATACATATGCATAACATGATACATGCATAATAGATAATGGATGGCAATATGATATAGGAAATGAAAAAATGGTGCATACATTCCTAAATATATCATCATCTAATATATCATCTTTATCTGCCTACAAATACTGAGGAAATGGGGCATAGACGCCTACTACTACTAATGAGGCCTATCAAAAGATATAGCGAGAAATGGGAACAACCACCCAATATCTAACAGAGGCCTATCAAAACATATAACGAGAATATACATCGAGAAGAAGACCAGGTCTCGATGTCCACGCCCTCAATCTCTGTCCACGATGTAACTCCTCCCGAGTCACTTCGGATCTCTATCACTTCAGGATGTCGGGCCTATAAAGAGGAGGATCTGTGGCAAGCAAAACCAAATGGGTCATCGAGGGGCCGCACTCGAAATTTGGAAGGAACAAATGAATCCGCCTCTGGATCTCTCTGCCCAAATCTTTGAATAAATGCATGTGCGGGTCCAACTGTGAAGGTCAAACTATCAATCTGGGTCATATGGTGAGACTCGGACACAAGCTACCCAATCCGTCATCATCAAGGATCACAGTAACCATATCCCCATAGGCCCGAGTGGTGCGGGGTGGGCTCCACTAGTGCGAGGGAACAACCACCATTGGAGCGTCTCCACGAGTACATGGACCCTCGATAATGCAAAACCGTCAACCCCCAACAATGGGATATCGGTGACGGGTGAATGTGATATCTGAACGATGGCGCCTAGCATGAGGCAAGATCGGTATACGGATCTCCCCTGTGGTGCTCTTAATAGCACGCTCTCCTAAATAGAGCTCCCAACCTCCATCTATGAAGAAAGGAAATCTCCTTGTGAAAATAAAATACTCGACTCCAGCTGCATACGGCAGTGAGTGAATCCCTCAGCTACAGGGACCTCCAACAAAATAGAATGGTGCCATCGTCGTCCTCGTGGATAGGTATCTAAACCTAACACACTCACGGGGACTTGAAACATGGGAGCCTCTCATAGGCCCAAACTCGCCCAACACAATGGCAAAACATCCGCTATCAATAAACACTCTTAACCTATGAATGGGAAAAGACAAGAGAAATACTCACCAGTAGAAATGAGTAAAATCCTAGCCAAGCCTCGGTCAAACTCTGTGAGCGCATGCGCATGCCCCAGAGGAAATAAGCAAAGGTGTAAGATCCCCAATCGTACTCTCCAATACGGTCCACATCGCGTGTGGCACTAACCAAAGCAAAAGATACCGTGGAAGAGTTATCTGCTATGAAGCAGCCTCGAATGATCATCAGGAACAATCGCCGCAGAAGCGCGATCCCCGATCGACATCATCGTGCATGGGCTCACCACAAGCCCACTCATAGCATCTACGCTTCAAAGGACACTGAATGGACGATCTACCTTTGAAGCCTCCGGAACTCCTAATAAGGATCGGCGACGACGGTGGGGTGATATTCGCCATGCAAGGCAATTGGCTCCCCCAAACTCCATACCGTGATAAATCGCCAATCCATAGGCGTCATCATCACCGCAATCCGGCCAGATGGAGTATTTGTGTCTAATGAAACCATCGCTCAGACAATGCCCTGAGGTAACCCCAGGGACAACGACGAGGAAGGATGGAAAAGAATGCCCCAAATCCCCACTCATGCACTATCGCTCTATAGTCGGGGATGAAGCGCTGGTACATGGAGTGAATGCTAAACCGTTCCCCTCGAGGTTTGTAAAACTAGGAACCTGCATGAAATGCAGATCAACATCAGAACCCTTTAATCCTCATCAATAGGAAAGAAGGAAGATCAAAGTCTAATGCCATACCTCGTTAGCATGCAAGTACATCGATGGATGTCTGCTCAAATCACCCAGTAACTCTGGGTTTGCCACCTGAATGCTCGGAAGCTCCCTACGAGGGACATGCGCAGCAGGAGCGGGGTCCTCAATCGGAATATCCGCCTCCTCATCCTCAACATCTGGCATATTTGCCCGAACAGGACGAATCACGGCCTCCACCAACCGACGAGGTCAGTTCGACGGAAGCAGGGACGAGGCACTTGAAGCCCTCCTCCAGACGCCGAAGTGGTCCTATAGAACCGCCTTTCGGTGATCCAGATCCATAATATCTAGACAACAAGTCTCCAAATCACCTCAGAAAGGGTGTGGTATTTCCTTACCCAGAGCTTTCTAAAATGCATTTATGACTATATGCATGCATTCATTTACTTTAACATATAATAGAGTCAGAATGCATGACTACCCAATGCCTACATTTTGAATTTTTTTGCCATAGTCCCCTTTGAAAATAGGACTATCCACATGCACACAGGCATGTCTAGGTGGCCATTCAGTAGCACACCTACCCCAAAGTCATATACATAATATATGCATTAAAAATAAAAATCATCATGCATAAGGCCAACCTCAATACTAGGAGTATTTTGCCTTTCTACCTTGTGCTCATTGGACCTCAAATAGGACAAAAAATAGCAGGAAAAGGTGCCAATTTGACTGTCTCAAAAGTCAAATTTTTTCACTTCATTATGTTCAACATGGTTTAATACTAACATTTACTATGTTGAATATTTTTTATCAAGTCATTTGTGCATACATAATCACTACTATGTGTTTAGATGCATTTCGTGCGATAACTCACAATCCAACGGATAGAAACTGGAAAAAATACATGCATACGTTACCAGGATAGTGTAGAACACTAGTATGGTGACAGAATTTGCAGAAAACAGCCTGAACTCAGCAGATCTGAAGATGGCTCGCGGTTTTCTCTAAGCGAAGCAAGTTGAAAGTGACTTATGAAGTACAACCTGCAGGATTTATGATCCATGGTTGGTCGCATGCTCATCTGTGGCTGCAGCAGGTGCACCTGCGGTGCCCCTATGTGGGCTCCACCCCTCTGGCTTGGTCCAGTTCGAGTTGCAAAGGAGTTCTTATGTAGCACCCCCAAATCCGGGTATCTTCCAACCCGACAGATGGTGCTATACTGTACAACATTCATACATTCATTTAATTTGAAAAGTCTCAAAGAACGAATATAATTTCTATATATGTAAAGTAATATTTACATTTTCCAAGTTCTAAACTCGTTATAAAGGTTCTTTGTCATAATATCAGTTAAATTACAACAATAGACCTATACTATTACAAGACAGCTTAATAATCTGCCTTAGCTTTTCCTTTATCCTTTTTCGATCCTTCGGGACGTTCAGTCTTAGTTGCATTCGTATAGTTCAAGCAAGAGTGAGCATAACTAGCTCAGCAAGTATAACAATTTAATAACAAAATGCTTGACACATACAAATCGTATATCTTCAATAACTGAACAATAGTTATGAAGTACTATTGATAATTCAAAATAGCACTTCATCTTTCTTTCAAAATGTTTTACAATAACAACAGTATTTAGTAAAACATTCACTCCGGTCAGAGACCTCAAGTATCCATTCTTTTGTGGAAAAGGACAACCCGGAAGCAAGTCCGTAAGCCCGATATTACTTATGAGCACTTCTAGGTGATCAGCCTATTGTACTCTATGTTGATCAACACTACATCCGTTAAATGTATGTACGTTTAAGCATTTGGCAACCTCACGTGCCTGTCGTTTTACCAAAAAAACATTTGTTTAACATTTCAGTCTTCTTTTGAAAACTATAACAAGTAGTTGACAAAAGATAGCAACATTTGATAATACCTGAATAGATTATCAATACATCAAGTCTAGCCAAAGGAATTGGCTTCAACTTCAACATACTTCAATTCATGCGAAAGAATACATGAATCTCAAAAACTTGTTCAGATTGAACTGAGACAAGAGTTAGAATGCTTGCCTTTAGCGTCTGCTACGGTAAATTAACTTTATGTTCAATTCGTTCAAGTCTCTACAATACATGATCACATAATGCCTTACATTAGGTCACATATAATCAAGTATGTATATGACTATATCATACCCTTTATTTCAATCTAATTGTGTATTAGATTCATTTAATATTCGTTCCGGTTTATCATTATGCTTGCATTATACTTGACTAGGTTATCTCAACCTTTATACATCATCCTTAAGGTTTAACAATGTTTAATCAATGTTACATTACCTTCCTTAAGTTATGTTTACTTCCATTTCTTTTCTTTATACATAGAAAATTTCATTACTATCTTTCGCTCTGAGATCAGTGGCCATGACTGCCGCCAAACTTTATACTACATCTTCATGTTGTATTGTAAGCTAAACAATGTATAATCGTTCGGACTTGGCGTTATGGCATGAGTCGTTACTTAACGGGTCGTCATTGCGCGCCACACCCGAGAGGATTTTGTCATCGTTTTATTCATGGCGTGCTGCTGGCCACTTATTGAACTAAGGTTCGTGCTGCGGTGAACTCTTGCAGTATGCTCGGTTACTTATTGAACTGTTCATGGCATGGGTCTTTTGCCTAGGGTTGGCGCCGCGGCGCTAACTCTGTGCACCAAATATCAATTTCAGTTTTGAAATTTTGTGAACTTCCCGGACGCATAACTTCTTCGTTATAAGTCCGAATTGGCTCGTTCAAAAGCCTACGGTTCACAAATTATGTACTCTACATGACCATTCAAGAATTTTATCTATTTGACTTCGTTTGCTAAAAATTCACCTATTGATTCATTTTTAACGTAAACGATAAACGTTCATGAACGTTCAACGCTCGTTTCAACGTTCTAAGTCGGAATCCGATCATTTTCAAGTTCGCAACTCTTAAATACAAAATATGACTTATCTCTATTGGAAAACAATGGTCTCGTGATCAAACACAAAATTTGACTTCCATTCCGAGAATTTTACGTATTCGACGTTTAACGTCCAATCGTGTAAATTCTGGCAATTCTTCATTCTTATGATTTGTTCAACATTACAAATGAACTTCATTCATCATGTGAACATTTTAAAATCCTTATTACAACAACTTACATTCATGGTTGGATTTTTGGACTTATTCTTCAAGAGCTTATAACTTGTCAAATTATAAACTACTTAAGATTTCATTGTTAATGACTTATGACAATTAAGGTTTCTTAATCATCATACTTTACATGTTCTTCACATATATCTTTACTTAGGTATACATGATACATATGATCATATAATTTCTTTTACATTCATATCATTTCTCTTAATAAACTTCTTACAAGTTCATATTATTTTCACATAAGTTTATAACTTATGCTAGCTTAAATGACTTATTACCAACTTAATTGGCTTAAGCATTACTTACTCATTCATGTTTCGTAATCCAACTTTTCTTATCATCCTATCATGGTAGAGATAGAAGATAATTGAGAAGAAGTCTTACTCTTTTGTTGTCTTGGTAAGTGGCTTGCTTCTTCTTCTTACTTATGGAATGACTTATGTGTAGCTTATTCTCTGTAACATTTAAGCACTTTAGATGTGTTGGATTAATTGATCAACCAACAAATGGCTTGTAAAGCTCTTCTATTTATAGACTTTCCAAGGTTAGGGTAGATTGGTCATTAAATCATCCCACCTCCTCATGCACCTCCTTACTATTCATTACTTGGCTATCACAACTCTAATCCTACAATTGGTCATTACTCTTTAATCTTGGTCACCACACTAACTTGGTCACCACATTACTTGGTCATTACATTACTTGGTCACCACATTCAACCATATTAACAGGGCTTGCCCCATGGGTCAACCAATTTATTAGACTTTAGCTTGGGCATGGATTATATAAATCCTTGGGCCTTATTTTAACAAACACTAGTTGGTTCATTAATTAATAGTTGGGCTTCTCTCTTTAATTCACTTGGAGTTGTATATAATTATTTAACCAATCATCTAAGTCCATTAACATTTCTTAATACACATACATATAGTTCATGTATTATTTTCGTATTATAATTCATATAGAATTTATATACGATATTTCATCCTTCATACAAACTCATATAGTACTTCGTATTATACTCGTTTTCCTTACTTAAATGCATAATACCACGTATCATACAATTATTTCTTATTCTTCAACAATTCGCTTCACTTAACGTTTTACAAATTAAGTCCACAAGCGAATTATTACATTTTCCATAACTAGATTTTTATTACATAATCCATCTTACCTTGTTATTCCATCATTGCGTATTTCTCGGAAACTCAAAATTATATCCCGAGCAAATATCGATGAATAGTGTTTTTCGAAAAATTTCTCGGAAAACTTTTATTTTCGTCTTGGAAATTCAAACACTTTAATTTATCCACGTAGCTCAAATACTAAGATATTCTATCATCAATAGGTTATACAATGACAACCATTTTGATAACACATATAATATGATTTTATTATTATTTAACTTAATAAAATCATTTTACAATAAGATCCGAATTTCTCGGTCGTTTCATTCTACCCCCCCCTTATAAAGATTCTATCACCAGAATCTCGTCTTACTTTAATTAAATAGATGAGGAAAATTTTTCTTCATCTTTTCTTCTAGTTCCCACATTGCTTTTCAACGTCGTGGTTCTTCCATAATACTTTTACTGATGGTATTACCTTGTTCCTCAGAACTTGTTCCTTTCTATCAATGATCCGTGACGGCGACTCTTCATATGATAAGTCTTTCTCGATATGAATCGGCTCATACTCGATTACATGCTTATAGTCCGCTTATATGGACGTGTCTGAGATCGTGAAACACATTATGTATTCGTTTCTAGGTCCGGAGGTAATGCTATCATATATGCTACCTCTCCCACCCGCTTTAATACTTCAAAAGGTCCTATAAACCTTGGACTTAACTTTTCCTTTCTTTCCAAAGCGTATCTTTCCTTTCTAGGAGATACCTTTAGAAACACATCTGAGCCCACCTCAAACTCTCGACTTAGTCTACATGTGAGTCCGCATACTTTCTTGCATCGTCACGGTGTGTGAGAGACGCATCCAAAAATAACTTTACCACATCCAGCATCTCTTGCACCAATTCTGGTCCTAGCATCCGGCGTTCTCCCACCTCATCCCAATACAAAGGTATTCTGTACTTCCTTCCATACAAAGCTTCGTACGGCGGCATGCCTATGCTTGCATGATAACTATTGTTATATGCAAACTCTACTAGTGGTAGGTGATCATCCCAACTACCCTTGAAATCCATGACGCAAGACCTCAACATGTCTTCTAATGTCTGAATTGTCCTTTTGCTCTGCCCATCAGTTTGTGGATGATAAGCCATGCTTAACCTCTGCTGTGTTCCCAACTGCTCTTGCAAACTCTTCCAAAAGTTTGATGTGAATCGTGGATCACGATCTGACACAATCGACATCTTGGTACTCCATATGCGGAAATGATTTCCTTAACATAAAGTTTAGCTAAGCTCGTCTAAGTTATACTTGACCCTAATTGGCAAAAAGTGAGCCGATTTCGTTAACCGGTCCACTATTACCCAAATCAAATCGTACCCTTTTTGCGTCGTCGAAAGTCCCACCACGAAGTCCATCGTGATATGCTCCCACTTCCAATCTAGAATCTCCAATGACTGTAATAAACCATTGGGTCGTTGATGTTCGGCCTTAACTTTTTGACAAGTTAAGCACCTACTCACATACTCTGCTATTTCTCTCTTCATGTTTGGCCACCAAAAACTCTGTCGAAGGTCTTGATACATCTTAGTGCTACCAGGATGTATCGAGTACCTCAAACTATGAGCTTCTTGTAATACTTGCTCCTTTAATTCTGTCTCATTCGGAACCCAAATTCTTCCCTCAAATCTTAATAATCCCTCATTATCAAGACTATACTTCACATCTTCCTTCTCGGATAACCGCTTCTTCATTTGGTTACACTCATCCTTCTTGAGTTGTACCTCCTTGACTCTTTCTACGATGGTAGACTGCATCTCCGTCGCAAAGAGTAACTGCCCCGAATCACTCGGCATCTTCACTTCTATTTCCATCCTAGTCATCTCTGTTATTAACTCATTTCGAGCCGTTAACATAGAAAACTTTTCTCGACCCTTCCTACTTAAGGCGTTGGCAACTACATTGGCCTTTCCAGGGTGATATAGGATTTCACAATCATAATCCTTTATCAACTCTAGCCATCTTCTCTGTCTCATATTCAACTCCTTCTGATTGAAGATATACTTTAGACTTTTATGGTCCGTATATATCTCACATTTTTCCCCATAAAGATAATGTCTCCATATCTTTAGAGCAAATACTACCGCGGCCAGTTCCAGATCATGAGTAGGGTAAACTTTCTCATAATCCTTCAACTGCCGAGATGCATACGCAATGACTTTGCCATACTGCAGAAGCACACAACCAAGTCCTCTATGCGAAGCATCGCTATACACTACAAAATTTCCTGTGTCATCTGGTAATGACAAAACAGGAGCTTCACTTAATCTCTTCTTCAGTTCTTGAAAACTGTCTTCACATTTATCCGTCCATACGTATTTCACCGTCTTCCTTGTTAATTTAGTCAACGAGGTAGCTATCTTCGAAAAATCTTGGATAAATCTTCGATAGTACCCTGCTACCCCTAGGAAACGCCGCACCTCAGTTGGCGTTTTCGGTTGTTCCCAATTCATTACTGCTTCCACCTTATTTGGGATCCACTAAAATCCCCTTGGTGATGACATGACCTAAAAACTGCACCTTTTCCAACCAAAATTCACATTTGGTGAATTTCGCATATAACTTCTCCTTCCTTAGTGTCTCCAACACTAATTTTAAGTGTTCGGCATGATCTTTTGGCGTCTTAGAATAGACTAGAATATCATCGATAAACACCACGACGAACTTGTCCAAATATAGTTTGAACACTCTGTTCATCATATCCATAAATGCAGTTGGTGCATTAAATCGACCCAAATGACATCACCGTAAACTCGTAATGACCATAACGAGTCACGAATGCGATCTTTGGTACATCTTCCTTCCTAACCTTCAATTGATGATACCCGTCAAGTAAATCTATTTTAGAAAATACTTTGCCCTTTTAATTGATCAAAGAGATCATCGATCCTGGGCAAAGGGTATTTATTCTTTATCGTTAACTTGTTCAACTCCCGATAGTCGATACAAAGCCTTAACGATCCGTCTTTCTTCTTAAAAAACAACACCGGTGCTCCCCACGGCGAAACAATTGGTTGAATGTACTTCTTGTCCAATAGTTCACTGTGAATTTGAACCATTAGTTCTTTCATTTCCACAGCGCCATACGATGCGGTGCCCTTCGAGAGGCCAAGGTCTTGGTTCACAGTGCCGTTGTCTCATCACAAATTCGATCTCCCTATCCGTGGTAAACCCTTAATTCACTTGGAAATACATCCATGAATTCGTTTACTATAGGTATTTGTTCTATGGTTGCTCCCACTCTCTGGGTATCCACAACATGACATAGGTAACCTACACAACCCTTCCTTAAAAGTTTTCTAGTTTGTGTCATCGTAAGGCAACACGGACGTCCCGGCAATTTACTACCGTAAAATACTACAGGAGGTTGCTTCAACGTCCTAATGCTCACAAATTTCTTTTGGCAATCTATAATTGCTCCATGGTTAATTAACCAGTCCATTCCGAGAATTACGTCGAATTCTCCTAACTTTATCGGTATTTAATCTACCGATAACTTACAACCACGTACATCTACGCAACAACTCCTATGAATATCTTCAACAGAAATTATCTCTTCGTTTGCTACCTTAATGTTTAAAGGTATAGGCAATTTTTCGGGAAATAATTCTAGTTGTCTACCAAAATCACATGCTATAAACGAATAAGTAGCTTTTGAATCAAATAAAGACGTATGCATTTATATTGTTGATCGGAATAATACTACTGCAACTACATTCCCCGATGCCACCTCATCTTGGACCGTCATATTAAAAGTGTCTGCGGGCCATTAATTTCCTATTGAATCCGGACCACTAATAGCTAACTTCCCGCTATTAGGTCCCTTTATTTCCTTCTATCCCTTCTTGAGGCAGGTTCTTTGCTATGTGGTCAATTGATCCACATACAAAGCATCCGTGATTCTTCTTGAATTTGGGCAGTTAGGCAAAATGTGCCCTTCCCATCCACAATTATAACATACCGCCTTACTTACCTTTGAGACAGACTCTAAGTGAGTCTTCCATGAGTTCTGAGCCTCCATCCTCCTCTTAGAGTCCCCTTGTTTTACTCCCGGTATTCCCGAGTTAAAACCCTTTCTCTTCGGGACCGCCGCCACTTCCTTTGGCTCCCTCGGTCTTGGTTCCTCCATCAACCCTGCCTTTGGTCTTCTTATCTTTGTGGTACTGGCTAAGAGCCTCATTCTCACCTTCGGCAATTATTACCTTTTCTAGTATGGTTCCAAAGGAAATACTTTGGAACACAGAGATTCGGCTATAAAGCCAGGGTTTCAAGCCCTGCTCGAACCTTCTAGCCTTTCTCACTTCAGTATCCACTTGATGTGGAGCGAATCGTGCCAGTTCATTAAACTTGGCAGCATACTGGGGAACTGTCATATCCCCTTGTCTCAATTTCAGAAACCTCATCTCCATCCTCCCTTGCATACTCGTGGGAAAATAGTTCTCGAAGAAAATCTCCTTGAACCTCTCCCACGTTAGGTCTCCTATATCGGCCCTAGCCTGGTTTGCCTCCCACCAGAAGTTGGCCTCTCCCTTCATCAAATAGGTTGCAAAGGCAACCTTTTGACCCTCCTCAACATTTGCTATTACAAATGCTTTCTCAATTTCTTTTACCCATGTTTGGGCTTCTATAGGGTCCGTAGTTCCTTTGAACTCCGGCGGACCTACACTTTTGAAATCCTTAAAAGTAGTAGCTCGTACTACTCCAGGAATTACGGGCCCAGTTCAATTAAATGCAGCCATTAACAGATTAACGAACTCCTGCATTGGATTAACCGGACCACCCTCCGGTTGATTAACATTAGCGCCCTGATTTCGTTGTCTCCTTATTCAAGATTTCATTTACATTTAAGAAAATAACACATCATTATTTTAATCTTGTTGGTTTGTTATTGTTTGTAATAAAACAACAACTCATACTCATTACTCAACATATTCCATAAAAAGATTTATATTGATTCATAACTTGTAGTATAATACTACATTGTTTACATTACTCAGCCATAGCTGATTACATTTCCATCCCGCAATTACTTTCCAAAAATTGGGATTTACAAAAGACTACCCTTTGTTATACAAAAGAGGGTTTTACTTCACTACTAGATACATAATATTTACATATCTATTCTAATCTAGCTATTGCTAGACTACATCTGTCGTAGGGCATTCTCGAAATCCTTGCTGGCCAGACCGGCAATAACATCTCTACTGATGGTATGACGGGTCTGTCCTGCTTCTACCTGATATCCAGCTACCTGCTGCTGGAAATCTACATGAGAACTCCTATGAATATTGGACATCCTCTCCAACTTCCGCTTCTTAGTCTTTAGCTCCTTCTTGAACTCAAAGACTTCACCTCTCAAATGTCGGACTTTATCCATAGCTAGGACTCTATCATCGTGCTCCTCTTCCCACATTCCTTCCATACTAGTCTTGTCCTCACGGACAGCTCGGAGTTCCTCCTTCAACTCCTTAACCTCTTGGCAGTAATGGACATTCCTATCCAATAAGCATAAATAATTGCCTTCATTGATTCCCCCGTAGACATTTCCTCTGTAGGTGGAACCTGGGTATCTGTAGGTGGAACCTGGTCAAAGGACATCACGTCCACCTCCTCCTCTAGCATGCCATCAAATATAGACATATAGTCTAAGTCGTCTGAGTCTCCTGACTCAATGGTCACCAACTCTGGTTCTACGGCTACGGGATTTGGTAGTATCTCTACCCGATTAACTGAATCCTCGCTTATTACATGTATATCTCTATACATATCATTTTCTCCCGACATCTACAATAAAACAATATAGTTTGATTAGTACACATCAGTAAAATAATAAAAATACATAACATAATATAAGGCATTTTTATAAGGTTACTTTCCATCTTTTACTTCTTTATTCTTTCGTATGAGTTATGACCTAAGGTTCTACTTTCTCCCTTAAGTTTTATAACCTAGGCTTTGATACCAACTTGTGGCGCCCCAAATCCGGGTATCTTCCAACCCCGATGATGGTGCTATATCAGACAACATTCATACATTCATTCAATTTGAAAAGTCTCAAAGAAACGAATATAATTTCTATATATTTAAAGTAATATTTACATTTCCCAAGTTCTAAACCCGTTACAAAGGTTCTTTGTCATAATATCGCTTAAATTACAACAATAGATCTATACTTATTACAAGAAGATGACTTAATAATGCTTTAGCTTTTCCTTTATCCTTTTCGATCCTTCAGACATTCAGTCTTTAAATTGCATTCATATAGTTCAAGCAAGAGTGAGCATAACTAGCTCAGCAAGTATAACAATTTAATAACAACATGCTTGACACATACAAATCGTATATCTTCAATAACTGAACAATAGTTATGAAGTACTATTGATAATTCAAAATAGCACTTCATCTTTTCTTTCAAAATGTTTTACAATAACAACAGTATTTAGTAAAACATTCACTCCAGTCAGAGACCTCGAGTATCCATTCTTTATTGGAAAAGGACAACTCGGAAGCAAGTCCGTAAGCCCGATATTACTTACGAGCACTTCTAGGTGATCAGCCTATTGTACTCTATGTTGATCTACATCCGTTAAACGTATGTACGTTTAAGCATTTGGCAACCTCATGTGCCTGTCGTTTTACCGACAAAACATTTGTTTAACATTTCAGTCTTCTTTTGAAAACTATAACAAGTAGTTGACAAAAGATAGCAACATTTGATAATACCTGAATAGATTATCAATACATCAAGTCTAGCCAAAGGAATTGGCTTCAACTTCAACATACTTCAATTCATGCGAAAGAATACATGAATCTCAAAAACTTGTTCAGATTGAACTGAGACAAGAGTTAGAATACTTGCCTTTAGCATCTGCTATGGTAAATTAACTTTATGTTCAAGTCGTTCAAGTCTCTACAATACATGATCACATACTGCCTTACATTAGGTCACATATAATCAAGTATGTATATGACTATATCATACCCTTTATTTCAATCTAATTGTGTATTAGATTCATTTAATATTCGTTCCGGTTTATCATTATGCTTGCATTATACTTGACTAGGTTATCTCAACCTTTATACATCATCCTTAAGGATTAACAATGTTTAATCAATGTTACATTACCTTCCTTAAGTTATGTTTACTTCCATTTCTTTTCTTTATATTTAGAAAATTTCATTACTATCTTCGCTCGAGAGGCGGACTGTCATGGCCTTTTTATACCTACATCTCGCATCATGCTTGAGCTTAATGTATAACTTGTCCGGACTTGGCTGCTGACGCGAGTCCTTACTTAATGGGTCGCCATTGCGTAGTGCCACACCTCAGAGGATTTTGTCATGTTAATTAAGCGGCGCGCCACTTATTGAACTAAGGTTCACGTTGCGGTGAACTCTTGCGCAGATGCTCAATTATCGTTCCATGCCATGATGTGCAGGTCTTTTGCCTAGGGTTGGCGTCGCGGCGCCAACGCTGTGCACCAGATATCAATTTCAGTTTTGAAATTTTGTGAACTTCCCGGACGCATAACTTCTTCGTTATAAGTCCGAATTGGCTCGTTCAAAAGCCTACGGTTCACAAATTACGTACTCTACATGACCATTCAAAAATGTTATCTATTTGACTTCTTTTGCTAAAAATTCACCTATTGATTCATTTTTAACGTAAACGATAAACGTTCGTGAACGTTCAACGCTCGTTTCTTCGTTCTAAGTCGGAATCCGGTCATTTTTGAGTCCGAAACTCTTAAATGCCAAATATGACTTGTCTCTATTGGAAAACAATGGTCTCGTGATCAAACACAAAATTTGACTTCCATTCCGAGAATTTTACGTATTCGACGTTTATCGTCCACTCGTGTAAATTCCGGCAATTCTTCATTCTTATGATTTGTTCAACATTACAAATGAACTTCATTCATCATGTGAACATTTTAACATCCTTAATACAACAACTTATATTCATGGTTGGATTTTTGGACTTATTCTTCAAGAGCTTATAACTTGTCAAATTATAAACTACTTAAGATTTCATTGTTAATGACTTATGACAATTAAGGTTTCTTAATCATCATACTTTACATGTTCTTCACATATAACTTTACTTAGGTATACATGATACATATGATCATATAATTTCTTTTACATTCATATCATTTCTCTTAATAAACTTCTTACAAGTTCATATTATTTTCACATAAGTTTATAACTTATGCTAGCTTAAATGACTTATTACCAACTTAATTGGCTTAAGTTCATTACTTACTCATTCATGTTTCGTAATCCAACTTTTCTTATCATCCTATCATGGTAGAGATAGAAGATAATTGAGAAGAAGTCTTACTCTTTTGTTGTCTTGGTAAGTGGCTTGCTTCTTCTTCTTACTTATGGAATGACTTATGTGTAGCTTATATTTCTGTAACACTTAAGCACTTTAGATGTGTTGGATTAATTGATCAACCAACAAATGACTTGTAAAGCTCTTCTATTTATAGACTTTCCAAGGTTAGGGTAGATTGGTCATTAAATCATCCCCCCTCCTCATGCACCTCCTTACTATTCATTACTTGGCTATCACAACTCTAATCCTACACTTGGTCATTACTCTTTAATCTTGGTCACCACACTAACTTGGTCACCACATTACTTGGTCATTACATTACTTGGTCACCACATTCAACCATATTAATAGGGCTTGCCCCATGGGTCAACCACTTTATTGGACTTTAGCTTGGGCTTGGATTATATAAATCCTTGGGCCTTATATTAACAAACACTAGTTGGTTCATTAATTAATAGTTGGGCTTCTCTCTTTAATTCACTTGGACTTGTATATAATTGTTTAACCAATCATCTAAGTCCATTAACATTTCTTGATACACATACATATAGTTCATGTATTATTTTCGTATTATAATTCATATAGAATTTATATACGATATTTCATCCTTCATACAAACTCGTATAGTACTTCGTATTATACTCGTTTTCCTTACTTCGTACAATACCACGTATCATACAATTATTTCTTATTCTTCAACAATTCGCTTCACTTAACGTTTTACAAATTAAGTCCACAAGCGAATTATTACATTTTCCATAACTAGATTTTTATTATATAATCCATCTTACCTTGTTATTCCATCATTGCGTATTTCTCAGAAACTCAAAATTATATCCCGAGCAAATCATATTACATATATAATATGATTTTATTATTATTTAACTTAATAAAATCATTTTACAATAAGATCTGAATTTCTCGGTCGTTACATCTTACGGACTAGAAAGGTCAAATCGGGAATAAAAATGCCACGCGATTGAGCAAAACAGCATACAATCCGGGTCTTCTCAGATGAGACTTTGAACCTGTACATCAATCATTGGTAGTCACCTGAACTCAAGGTATACCCTGCCAATGACCTCAGTTGTCACAAATCGCATACGGCAATACCTCATACAGGTCCGATGCCGCTGACTCCGGGTCATTACCCTACGTGACTCCCCGACGGGGGTTACAATGTGAGTCCCCGATAGGGGTTACAACATATATCTCTGGCGGGAGTAACAACGCATGCTCAGCTGTTGACACACATATCAACGAAGGTCAAGCAGCCTTGACGTTTATCTCAGCCAATAGCAGTTAAACCTATCGGAACTCTAGAGCTATTCGAGGATCTTATGCTCGATTACTTATATACCCCCAGCGGATCCCGGCGGGGGTCACAACACAATGCTCAGTTGATCTACACGACAACGGAGGTCAAGCAACCTTGACAATCTACCCATAGAATTCAGCCGTTGATCTACACGTCAGCGAAGGTCAAGCAGCCTTGACAGTATATCCCACAGGATTTTTCAACCGTTGATTCACATGTCGGTGAAGTACACGTCAACAAAGGTTAGGCACCCCTGACAACATTTGCTGTTGGTAGTAAATCCAATAGGATCTTGACATATTCTGGCGATACTAACCAAGAGAGGTCAACGTGATCAAAGAGGATAGATGATGGAATATGTTATACACATCCTCAAACAGATCGAGCTTTATTCCCACAAATCTCTTACACATAAGAGGTACATCTTCAGGATCAAGTCATAATCAAAGACACAGGAATTTGGTGATAACTCTAACATCAACATCCTAACAGATTCGTATTATAAATCAAATCTTGTCAGCATTGCCAATCCTCAATTGAAGCAACAGGGAGCTAACAATCATCCCCCAGCATGTTGGGCTACAACCCCGTACACGCATCATATATTTGCATCATGTTGCTATCCATTGTACCACGTTCGTCTTGTTGTGTTTCAAGTGTCTAGGATTCTTTATCCTACCCATGCATCGCCATGCATGAGTATGATAAAGAGGGGCATCTGTAGACACTCAAAATTTTCTATACTACTGTCACTAACATTGCAGGAGGACAGATTCGTCTTTTAAGATAGAACCCTGAAAGACAATCCAAATCCATATCGAATACTACCGGAAGTTAAGTATCAACCCCGGATCACATTCTGGGAGTAACAATTCCAACCTCGGATGTAACCCTGAGGCATGCAGATCTAATATCGGAACATACACCAAAGAAGACCGATTAAGCTCGGAGATAACCCCGAGGTATCCAGTCTCAGTCCCAACCATGGGAATAGCCACCAACCTTGGTGATAACCCCAAGGAATGCAATTTCGGCGATAACCCCGGAAATGCTTGTTTCAAATGCGACCAGCTTCAATCTCGGTGCTCACAACGAGATACACTGCACCAACTCGACAATAACATTGGGAAGACAGGCACACCTCAAAGATGACAATGAGGACCTTCAACAAATTGGTAAAGTGATCCAATCTCAAATGAAGTCTGAGCAACGTCTGCTTTATCAGCCCAATCCGGCGATAACACCGGTGAGGGGCAACATCGTCAACACGTTGCCACGTCACGTCGTCTTAACATCTCTATGCAACGATGTCCCACAAGACTAACCAATCCCGAGTGACTATTGTACGGGGTAACGGATGAAAGTTAAAGCTTGAAGACCGGAGGGCATCGTCCCATCTTCAATGACTTCGTACAAACTTAAATCCCATGCCATCGTACAACTCTCGACAACGGCGGTCCGAAATAGGTCCTGTATACCTCAAACGGATGCCCGGATTGCACTTCTAAAAGTTCAAGTGGATATTATAGTGCCTGAGTGCACGTACTTCGAGACGACCCGACCCAAAAAACCCGAGCCCACCCGAGTTGCCTCTGGTAAACCTGTGGCTCAGCCGCAGGTACACCTACGGTTAAAATGCCTATAAATAGAGGGCTTGGGTAGCCCATTTGGAAAGAAAAAAGGCGAGGAAGCCCTGTCCAATTTGTTTTGCACTCACCCAATGCAATGTACTTTCCCCTTTTAAACACCTGTGAGCTCATATATAGCCCTTTTGTACCTACAAAAGTCTGTGTTTATCCACTCTAAAGATATAGAAGCCTTCTTTAGCAGTCAGCTGTAAGCCTTCTCACACACTTTAGAGTCTTTTTCTTCATCTTTGCACACACCCTTATACATGTTGAGAGTCATGCTGCTTGCTTTTGCGGGACTTTGATCCAGTGGTTTCATTTCGATCTGTATATATATATATATATATATATATATATATATTTACATATATATTGACTAACATTATCGAGTTATGCCTCGATTGAGCCTGAACTTGATGCAGAGCGTTTATTGCTTTAATATATATATATATATATATATATATATATATATATATTTACATTTATATATATTAACTATGTTGAAATTTGTTCGATGAGCCTAGACTTTAGTCTGGAGCGTTTATTGCTTTAATATATATATATTTACATTTATATATATTAACTATGTGTCGAACTTTGTTTGATAAGACTAGACTTGAAGGCAGGCGTTTATTGCTTTTATATATATATATATATATATATATATATATATATATATATTTACATTTATATATATTAAGCGTGTGTGAAATTTGTTCGATGAGCCTAGACTTGATGCAGAGCGTTTATTGCTTTAATATATATATATATATATATATATATATATATATATATATATATATACTTACATTTATATATATTAATCGTGTGTGAACTTTGTTCGATGAGCCTGAACTTGATGCCTAGTGCGTTTCGCTTTTAATATATATATATATATACATTTATATATATTAAGCGTGTATGTGGACTACATTCGATGAGCACTGATTTTATATCCATATGCGTTTTATTTTTATATATATATATATATATATATATATATATATATATATATATACTTATATATATGAATCTATGTCGAACTACATTCGATGAGCACAGATTTTACATCCGGTGCGTTTATTGTATATGTATATATACATATATATATATCGTCCCACCTGGAGTTTACTTCGTGGTGGTTGATCGCTTTTACAGCTTTCTTTACGTTACGTCCTGCCTGGAGTTTACTTCGTGGCAGTTGATAGTTTTGTACAGCTTAATTTACATTTTGTCCCACTTGGAGTTTCCTTCGTGGCGGTTGACCGTATTTACAGCTTTATTTACGTTTCGTCCTGCCTGGAATTTTCTCTGTGGCAGTTGATAGCTTTTAACAGCTTTATTTACATTTCTGATCCCCCATGGAGGTGCTTCGTGGTTGGTGATCATGTCTGTATATATATATATTTACAGCTTTTATATATATACCTGCTTACTGCTTTCATACAAATTGCAATATTCTGTGCGCCTTCATCCCATTGAATCTAGATTCGGTTCCCGTGATGGACATTTTTAGCTGTAAGCAGCTTGTAAATTATTTTGCATTGTCTGAATTTCCTCTGATGGTTTCCATACCCACGAGGAAATCGGCATTATTTTGTACATTATTTTCGTACGGATGCCTCGCATCTGTCAAATAAAAAATCAAGCAAGCCGTACACTTAATAAAATGGGAGTGTAAAAGGTCTCAATTACTATTGAGCATCAGGGTTTAAAAAACCTCCTTTATAAAACATCACTACAATATCTTGCTAAAAACTGAATTTTTACATAAATTCAAACCCTGTGTATATAGGTTCGAACGAGGCCTCACACTACTTCCAAATAATAGCACATTGACCCACACACACACACATTCAGATAACAATTTCTTGAAAAGAGGCGGTCACCGTGGTAACACGGATGTCAGGGGGTGCCTAACACCTTCCCCCAGCATAACCAAGTCCCCGGACCCTAAACGAATCTCGGTTTCACCGACCCGTATAGCAGTGTCACATCACTGGGTCAATGTACAAACCTTTTCTCGGTTGTGTTGGTACAACCATTTAAAAAACCAACTGGCGACTCTTAACAGTCCCATCGTTGATACTATACATGTCGAACCTTTTTCACTTGTTTTTTCAAACAAATCTCACCTAAAATGAGAACACCAAAGAATAAGTAACGGAAAGGGACACCCAAAAATCCCGACGTCGACAGTGAACTTATACCTGAGGAAGCTCGCATCTTCAAGGGTATGATTCTTGTTCTTTATCTTTTCGTTTAATTAATAATTGCGCATAAAGGATGATCCGGGTATATGGTTTGTAAAATTTTAAAACTCTAATTTTCCACACTTCCGCTTAATTTGTACAATTTGATTGCGTCCATGAATATTACAAACCCCACATGTTTTGCATTGCCTCAGTTAACAGGTTAACGAAGTTCTGCATTGGATAAACATTTTTTCCTCCACCATTGTTAATGGGTCCTTTGTGACAACCCCAAAATAGGTCCATTCCATCCAACCCATTCTGAGTCGCCAAATACATGGTACAGAAAAAAACTATAACTTTATTACAACAATTGTCGTGCAAAATACAACAACTCATGTATTGTGAGTTTTGATACAAATATATATATATCAACTGTGACTCTTGACGCCAACTTGGGTAGCACGTCACCATGACATCTTACATAAAGGTATAGTCAAAAATTATTTTAGAAATTAAAATCTTTGGGAAGTGCTCAAGGAAACCTTCGTACATGGGAGGCCATGCGTGCAGGTTATGATAGATATCATATGGCCACGTAAATTATCCTTGGTTGACCTAATAGAGACCCTAAAAAGAAAAGCGAGAAGATTACTATCATATTCTTTCCAATGGTGAGTCTTCTCTTGACATATCATTATCTCCACTGTCTCTAATTGAGAGTTATACTTCAACCAAACACCAAGATTATATAGGTAGTGCTCGTAGATATACTCAGCAAGTGGATGAGCACAACCATGTCTTATGATGACACGAGGTTGTATGTCATTAGACATCTTGTATGATAGTGGCAAAACACCTTTCCAACATTGGGTTTGCTTCACCCTATTTGATTCACCAAATATAACTACTAACTGATGTATACAACACCTTTCTATATCTCGCTTAGGAGAACCTCCATGACTGAGAGACCATTGCTCTATTTCCCTTACCCTCTCGCTTCTCCAAACCTACACTCTTATTACGAAAAGGAATTGTGAAGCAAAAAGGGTGAGCACAACTAGCCCAATAAAGAATATCATGACTAAAGATAATTAAATTATCAATAGCCTTCATCGAATAAATCGTAGATTTAGAACATATGGTAGATGATAAAACTTTTCAACCATAGTTGCAGCGGAACGACCAATCCATTAGAAGAGTCAAATAGACCATAAAGTCTACTATCTTCTCCACATTAAAAGTCCACCAACAATGTTTTATCCCTGTAACATCACTCAACAATTCCTTTCCACAATTATATGAATAACTCATAATCATAATTGTGATTCTAAATTCCTTTTCGCACCCAGGACGAAGATAATTTTCATCACATGTCTTTACTTGAAACATCAAAGATCATGGTTATACCAAATCACAGTTCCTGTTTATAATCATACTAACAATTTGGCAGAAAGCACTTTTTCACCACTGTGGTTGTAATGTTTTAAGCAATTAGCCACTGTGCTTTTAAAATATTCAATTATCCCACTATGCTTTTTAAAAATATTCAATCAGGCCATTCCGTCCATTTTTGTAGACGGACGTTAACAAATCTGCTCTTGTTTCCTACGTGGCTTTTTTAAAAAAAATAAACAATTACGTGGTATATCCTTATGTGACGACAAAATAATTTTTTAATGGACTTTCTTTATAATTTTTTCTTCTCAAACAAAAAAATAAAATAATAAAATCATTATGTGGTAAAAAAATAATTAAAATAATAATATAATTAAAATAAATATTTTAATTTATGTTTTTATAATTTTTTCTTTTCCTTTCTTTTAATAATTATTTTTATTTTAAAAATTAATTCCAAATAATACAAATAATATATCAAAATTTTTGTATCAATGAGATCTATTACAATATTACATTAATTTCTACAAATAAAAAATCATTAATTACGTGGCAAAAAATAATTAAAATAATATTAAAATTAAAATAAATATTTTAATTCATTTTCTTTATTTGTATTCTTTTCCTTATCTCTTTTCCTTTCTTTTAATAATTATTTTTATTTTAAAAATTAATACTAATATATATTTTAATGATATAAAAAAAGTAAGTACATAATTAACATAAAATAAAAAATTCGATACAATTAGCAAAAATTAGTTAAACAAATGACATAAAAATTAAAAATAAAAATTATAAAGAAAATAATTTTATTTTTTTTGTTTGAGAAGAAAAAATTATAAAGAAAATCCATTAATACAAATAATATATCAAAATTTTTGTATCAATGAGATCTATTACAACATTACATTAATTTTAATAAAAAAATAAAAAATAAAAATCATTAATTATTTTTATTTTTAAAATTAATTATTTTTATTTTAAAATTAATTATTTTGAAATTAATTAATTATTTTTAAAATTAATATTTTATTTTAAAATTAATATTTTATTTTATTTTTAAAATTAACACCATGGCCGCCTCAGAAAAAATAGCAGGATAATTTTTTAATGATATAAAAAAGATAAGTACATAATTAACATTTTATACAATTTTATCGTGCTTAATTTTTTACTAATTGTTTATTTTTTATAAAAATAATTTTTAATAAAAATTTTCATACAATTAGTAAAAATTATCCTGCTTAATTTTTTATACAATTTTATCGTGCTTAAAATTACCGTGCTTAAAATCATTAAAATTATCGTGCTTAATTTTTTACTAATTGTTTATTTTTAAAAAAAAAGCCACGTAGGAAACAAGAGCAGATTTGTTAACGTCTGTCTACAAAAATGGACGGAATGGCCTGATTGAATATTTTTAAAAAGCACAGTGGGATAATTGAATATTTTAAAAGCACAGTGACTAATTGCTTAAAATACTACAATCACAGTGGTTAAAAAGTGCTTTTTGCCCTAACAATTTCATCTTTGCACTACGGGCCAAAGATATTCATCAACAAGTCATCTTTGCACTACAGGCCAAAGATATTCAACAACAGGTCATCTTTGCACTACGGGCCAAAGATATTCAACAATAGGTCATCTTTGCACTACAGGCCAAAGATATTCATCAATAATTCATCTCTGCATTACAGGCCAAAGATATTAATATCTCAAAGAAATACATAATCATTTCAGAATTTATATAAACCATAATTATAACCATGTTGATCAGTTCACCTTTGCACTTAAGCTAAAAATATTCAATTATAAATTCAATGGTCATGATCATACCAGTCAAAGATTCAACTTTGCACTACTGGCCAAAGAGAACCCATAGTCACGATCATACCAATAATCTACCCATCTTTACTCTCAAGTCAAAGAGAAATTTCTTCACCAGGATTATAAAAATGTTATATATGATAATAAAAACAATATGATCAACAACTGCATTTAATTTCAAGAGTAAGATTCATAAATCAACAATAATTTGGTCATAAAAAGAAATAAATTTTATCGTGAATAGTACCCGTGAATAGTAACTAGTGAATAGTAACTCGTAAATAGTAACTCATGGATAGTAATCCCGACATGAAAAAGGTAAAAATTCCACAATAAAATCCATACCAATATTTTGGTATAATGATATTGAAAGAATAACATTTCTTAAACTTATAAACAATTTATTTTAATTATTTACACTTTACTAAATAATGCATTTAATCATCCTAAAATGCTAAATTCATAAGATTTCATCACCAATAACCAAAACCCTCATCAAAAATCTGCATATACCTCATATAGGATTCTCAAACCATAAAATCTTATTTTCTAATTTTCTTACTTCACATAACATATTTAATTCATTTACTCATAACTACTCCATTTTCATGAAAAATACCAAATCAGTCCCAAAAATATTTCTTTTCTGGGATCTAGCAGAATATAGTCCCATATTGAACATATATTGTTTCCGAAATTTTTAAAATTCATTTACTATTTTTCATATGGCCAAAACAGCCGAATATTTAAACATTTATCATAAATTGTACTTTTATCCAAAAATTCCGAAATTCATATAGTACACTGAAATTATATAGATGTACTTCCAATAAAAATTTCATCAGTTTTGGAGTTAACCACAAGGAGTTATAAGCGGTTACTTTTAAAATAGTCTTTTCTCATAAAATTCATAACTCTTAATCTATACATCCAAAAATTACCATTTTTGGACACAATCAATAAAACTCATCAAAATATCATTTCAAATATTTCCAGAATTTTCTGAAGGTCGAAAGTAGTACGAACTGAAAAACATAATAACCCTTAAAATCCCTTACCTCAAAAAGAAAAGATGCCGATTTCGAATATCGGATGAAAAACCGTAGGAAACTTCTATTAAATAGCAACTCTCAAAGTATCTAAATACTCTCAAAAATATGCTTGATAATATAGAGAGAAAGAAAATTTGTTTCTGGTGTAATTTTCAATTCTAACATAAGCACCTATTTATAGGAAAATGCTAGAACACCAAAGGAGACTAAATTAATAAAATATTAATATTATTTATCTTATTTCTACGCACCAACCATAACCAGCCTCCATGCTTGAACCAAGAATTCTAGCACATGCTCTCTTACACCAACCAAAAAGTTGGGCCTGCCTTCTAGAATATTCCACTCAAAACATTTATAAAAATAATTTCTGAATCAGTCAACTCTTAAAATTCATAACAAATCATACGTTAATTTTTAACGGTTCAAAATTTGTGGACATATACTCAACTCATATATGTATAACATATCCAAAAATCACAACGATCCAACGGTCGGATCAAAATTTATGACTCACGCAATATATCTCAAGAACATTGATTATCGGATTATAAGTCCTTCGGACCAGTTTCATTCAAAAATTCACCACGAAATATCCACAAAGAATTTTTGGGTGATTCCAATTTCTACGGTTAGCTTACTTCCAGGGCTTTCTTTTGATATATGGCTCATCTCCTAACTCATTATATACAAAGAGTTATGGATTTTACAAAATTAATTAATAAACTAATTTTTCTGAAAATCCCATATTTTGTTCTCCATTTCGACAAAATACCAATAAAACACCTCAACATTAATTCCTTTATTTATAACCACATAAATAAATCAATCATTTATATCTGCATCAAATAAATATTTCCGTATCATATAAATCAATAATTAATTATTCACAAATAATATTACAGAATCACAACAATGACAACCAGGCAGTTCCCAGGAAAGAGGGGGCTTTCCAATAAGGATTTTTCCTTACTGGCGCGCAATTAGGTGACCAAACCTCTCCTTGACAGAACTTTCTAGACATTGCCAATAATACTATCTAATAATATTATTCAAATAATATGAATTATTGATCTGGTAATGGGAAATACTGTGCAGTGACAATTATTGAAACAACAATAATATAAAATATCAACGCATCAATTATTGAATCAATAAAATAAAATATTGAACAATAATTACTGTAACAATTATTGAGTAGTGCATTCTCACATAAGAATCAATAATTCAAAATATCGTGCAAAACCGGTGCTCTTCTGCGTGCAACTACAGCAGATTTTTACTTTACCCACGGGGTATTCCAACAGTGTTAACGGTAACGATTACGCCGTTATTTGTAAAAACTCAAATTTGTCATTTTCTTCATCCGACAGTTATCCGTTATGGGGCCCACAAATGGTTACGCCGTCGTACGAATATTCCCCGACAGAAAGAATATTTCACGACCAAACGAATATTCCCCGACAAAAATGAATATTTTATAACCATTTGCGTATTTAAAAAAATTTGCACATTTCACCCATAACCAAAGCATTATATCAAATTAACACCTTATTATTCACAATAATAAACAGAGGAAATTCGATTTTATTCATAAAAAAGTTGGGGTCTTACATCCTTCCTCCCTCTGATTCCGCTGAAGTCTCCTAGGCGGCATGATCTGAGGAAAGGAAGAAACAATTAGGCTTTATGTGATATGCTATCCATGTTAGCATTAAGAAGTTTAAGACGTCTATCAATCATTTTTGATTTAAATAAACAACTTCAATATCACAATAAAACTCGATGGATTTCCCCAACCCATCACTTACATACTCTACTTGAGTTTTCTACTAAGGTTATAACCTAGGTTTCGCATTTTTAACGTTTATAACCCAGGCTTTGATACCAACCTGTGACGCCCCCGAATCTGGGTCCTCTGATCCCGGTTCAGTTATCACGATAAAATACAAATATTCACATCTAAACAACATACGATAATTAAAATGCAGAATATAATTGTGACGCCCCCAAAATAGGTATACATCACCCATCTTGGGTCGCCAAATACATGGTGCAGAATTCAAATACAACTTAATAATACAACTGTCGTGTACAATACGACAAAACATAAATTATGAGTTTGAGTACAAATATTGTCTACTAGAGATTATACAAACTCAAAAGGAGTCCTCGTTATAATTATTATCACACTATTTCACAGAATAGTGAGGACTACTAATGCACCATCTAGGACCATCACTCTGTTCCCCGACTAGTCCCAGCTACATTCTCATTTCCTGAAGAGAACAATGAAAGAAAGAGTGAGCTCAACTAGCTCGGTAAGAAATATTATAACTAAGATAATGCAGAATAATTTATCGTTAGCCTTCAACAGTGTTAAACTGATAAAATATAATAACTATCAAGTTTAACTGCAGCGGAACAAGCAATCCATTAGAAGAGTCAAGTAGAGAATAAAACCTACTATCTTTTATGATTTAAAAGGTTTTCATCACTTTTATCATTTGAGACTCGATTTTAATAAATAATCCACATCATCGAATCACCCCTGCACTACGGCGAAGGATATTCTTTAGTATCACGACCACGAATTATCCATGCACTACGGCTAAAGATAATCATGTTTTCATCAACGGTCATGATTATGCCATAAAATAATTCATCTTTGCACCCTTGGCCGAAGAGAATCCATAGCCATAATCATACCAAAAACTGTCCATCAATGCACTACGGGCCAATGAGGACTTTTTTCACATCATTTATAACATTACAGTTATGATTACACTGAATAATCCCTGGTCATAATCATACCAAGTCCATCTATGCACTACAGGCCACAGATGACTTTCAACAAAATATAAACATGAGGATGATGACAATGATATAAGAATTCAATACAACAAGTTCAAGAATTAATTTATCTAGGAACTGATAACGTCCAAAGTGTTAACATGATACTGCTTTGTAGAGTAAAATTCAAGAATGCTCAGAAGAATATGTCCATGAAAAGATATTTGGATGAAGCACAAATATCAAGGATATTCCACTAATTTCATGGAGTATAGAAGTCAAAGTTTTAACCAACCGAGTATAATAAAGAATGGAATAACAAAAGAAATCAAGATACATGCGATTGCAGATAAACAAAGTTATTCCAACAGAATAATAATAACGGAACCGTGTCAAAGTAAATTACATGCAAGCGATGGATGTTCCAACAAAATAATAAAGAATAGAATAACAACAGAAATCACCATGTATGTATTATTTCGCATGTAGCGAGTTATTCCAACAGAATAATAAATAACGGAACCATAATAGGTGTAAGCGACAAACATGATATTCCAAATGTAATAATAATAAAAAGCGGAACCGGTCCCACAGAAAACGCATGCAGACAAGATATTCCAATGTAATAATAAATAATGAAACCAGTCCAAGCGTAAACACACGAGATAGGATATTCGACGAGAATAATAAATAATGGAACCCGGTCCCGGCAGAACGTTATGCAGACGAGGATATTCCGACAGAATAATAAAGAACGGAATATTAGAAGAATTTCACCAAGTATAGGGTAGCCCGCGTATACAGGTTATTCCAACAAAATAATAAAGAATGGAATAACAGAAGTTCTCTTCATGAATACAAAAGAAATAATACTCCCTATGAGTACAACAAATAATATCCCCTACCTTAGAAAGAAGAGTACTGGATATAGAAGTAGTGAAGTAGAAGAAGACTTTTCTTCTTTCTCTCTATAGTTTATATTTCTAGAGTTTCAGTGAATTCGTAAGAAATAATGAATGAATGAGATTCTATTTATAGAAGAGTGTACTGTATAGTAACTAACTCATGAACGATCCAGATTGATTTACTTTAATCTGACGGTCCATATTTAAAGCAAAATCTTTTAAATAAAATATAATATATTCTATTTATAATCTAATAAAACGAATAACTTTATAAAAGATTTTACTATGCAAACACTATGCATAATAAAATATAATATATTCTAATTATTGTCTAATAAAATAAATAACTTTATAAAAGTATTCTGTTTTATATAAAAAGATTTTACTATGCAAAATACTATGCAACACTATGCATAATAGAATATAATATATTCTTTTTATAGAATAACTTTATAAAAGTATTCTGTTTTATATAAAAAGTTTTTCTGTTTTATTACATTAATAATACCAACAAAACTGAGTGACTTATCACGTAAGCATCAATAATTAATACCGTGTGCTACTTATGCAACCACGCCAGATTCATCGCATACTTTTTAACAAGGTGTTTCAACAAGTTAACGGTAAAACTTCCGTCGTTATTTTCATAAAGTATTTTTGTCGTTTTCTCAATCCGACAATAATTTCGTTGTGGGGTCCACCAATGATTGTGTCATTGTACGAATATTCCCTGTTAAAACGAATATTCCCCGACCAATCGAATTTTATATAACAACTTGCGTACTTTGCAAAATTTATAAATATTACCCACAACTATAACATTATATCAAATCCACACCATAATATTCAAAAAAATTATTTCGAGAAAATTAAATATTTATTCATAAAATCTGGGGTCTCACAATAATAAACGTACGTCGTTCATTCAAAATGTGTTACTAGTCCCAAGATTCGATAACCTTAATACAATATTACAAACATACCCTAAAATAATAGTTAGGGTTCAAATTACATAATAGTAATTTAAACTAGGCATATAGCAAAGTCTGCTCCTAGCGACTATCATACATCTTTCCTTTACTCTTGTCCTTTCCTGAGGTCTCGGGCTTAGCTGCAATATAATTCATGATATAGCAAGGATGAGCAACAAGTTTGCTCAACAAGTTTAAATACAACAATAATGATATATCACGATGAATGGAAAATATCTAACAATGAATTCAACAATATGAATATTAGAAGCAAAGATAATGATTTGCTTTTAGAATAACTGCTAGTCAAGTAGACTTTGAACTATAACACTCGAATGGAATCAATAGCTAATTGACCCTTTGGTTACTGGCTACAGAATAAGTACTTGAGGGGATCAGCCTCGCGTACACCATGTATATGAATAACATTTAAATCTGTTCATTGTATCATATACTAGATACCTGGGTACTCCCCTATCATAGAAAGGGGTGTTCTTTTCAGTCTAAGAATCCTTGCCATCAATTGGTTTGGATAGCTTTTATAAAATTTCATATGTTTGTCTGACCCAACAAGGGTTCAGACTCTATCTAACACAGTTCAAGAATTATTGAACCTTAAATGATGTACAAGTCCAAGACTGTACAAACTCAAGTGCACTAAGTGCGAATATCAATAATATCGATGTGGGATAATTGTATGGTAATTAAACCACTTAATAGCATGCTTGGAAATAAGATTCAAGCTTAAATGAATAACTTTCAATTCAACAATAACTTGCTCAATACAATATGATTAGGATATGAAACTTTCACAATCAAGAGTGAAGTTCAAGGAAACTTGCTCAATAATAATTGGAGTATGTTTAGGGAACTTGCTCAATAATAATTTGAGTGAAGTTAGGGAACTTGCTCAATAAAAGTAGGGTTCAAGGAACTTGCTCAATATAAATTTGAGTAAGGTTAGGGAACTTGCATGTTTGCTCACCTACAATATAATACTAGCTTTAACTACTTGTGTTGAAATGACCTAACGTTATCAAGTCGATCATTTCAATTAGTATGTGTAAACTAGTACGAGTCTACACTTAAAAGAATCAAATCATCACATAACATATTTTTCAACACATTATATGACATATTGGTCATATGTTACAAGGTAAAGAAATCAGATAAGCATGCCTTAAATTTTAGAACCAAAACAGAATCTATTTGTGACTGCAGGATGGCGCAATTGTGTGCTCGGTTCACGCTTAGGGGAATGGCCTTATTACTTGGCTGTCCTTGGCGAACAAGGTTGGGCTTGCTCTCCTGACTTTAGTCCGACTCTAACACACTAAATACACATATAGTTTAACACACATACATGCTAGAGTTTCACATATATCACATGATCATACTTGAGTTCATTGCCACAAGTTTACCTGACAATTTATATGTCATTAAAACATAAGAAGGTCATGTAATCATTATGCATAATACATATGAATTATGTTTAGGAGCATTATAGCCATAACATGACATCTTACAACACTAGTATCTAAGTACTTGTATAATATGCAACTTAAGTTTGAAAACATGTTCGAGGTTGTCTTTGAAATCATTTTAGGACTAATGATGCAAACCAAAACATGTAAGACAAGTCTAAAACCTTTGTCACAAGTAAATAAGTTATGATAAATCTCTTTTCAAAATCAGAAACTATAACTCTTAGCATTCATGATCATTAGCCTTAACTAATCTTTTCTTTTTAAACTAAGTTCTAGCACAAAGCTTATCAAGTTGGTCATGGATACAACATCTATGAATCACATATCATGCTTATTTAGGTTCCAAATCAGTTATGTTTATGAGTCACTAAGTTCAGAACTCGTGAACACAAGTTTTCCACAAGGTTAGTTTTGTAAACTTTAAATTTTTCTATAACTTCCTTACTAATCCAAGTTGATTACTTCATACCATATACGAAAGCTTACATATCATGTTATACTCCTTTATAGGTATGTATCTAAGCTATAAAATCAAGTTAGAAACACACAACACAACAAAACAACAAAGAATCGGATTCGAGGTATGGGCAGAAATTGGCGCTACCCTTAGTACAAATAGGGCGCAGCTGCGCCATGCCTACACCAGAGGTAGTGACCTGCTTTGTTCTGCAGAGCCTTAACCAACTTGGTTTCATTTGCTTCAAACATGTTCCAAACCATCATTTGAGAGGTCAAACATGTAAGTAAACTTCTTAAACACATTATAACATGTTAATTCATCATGTTTGACATAGCAATTTAAGAAATTTCAAGAACTAAACAGGACCCATTTCAAGAATTTAATTAGAACTTATACCTTCTTAAGCTTGAATTAGACCTCCTACAATCTGAGTGTGTTTCTATAATGCTCAGCAACTTAGGACTCTCTAACTAAGACTTAACAAACAACAAAAACTGAATTTGAAGCTTGTATTTATAGAAGAAGCATGGACTAGACATTATCATTACACAAGATTGGAGCTCATGGTGCAAAGGAAGAACATATTGGTTGCTAAGGAGTGGTTCAACAACTCCCCATCATGCCATTGGCCTTGAAACCATTGCCTAAGTTTTAGCCATAAGAAAGTTACGTAAATCAAATGTAGGCTACTGTTCATGTTGTAGCGATCGAGAAATTTGTAATTTAATTTAAATATTTACTGAATTAAATAAATATTTTAAATAATTTATTTATTGAGGAAAATAAATAATTGATGAATTGTGGTGAATTAATTTGGTAACTAAATTAATTAATGACAATTTTATCTAATGGATTTAATTTAAGGAAACAATTAAATTAAATCAATTGCTTGACATTTAAGAAAATAATTAAATTAAATGAATTGTTTAATTTAAAGGAAATAAATAAAATAAATAAAGTGATGTGTCTAATTTTTTTTAGCTAAATTGGATATATAATTATTTATTAAATTATAAGTATAATGATAATAAGATTTTTACTTTTATTAGTTTAAGTTATTAAAATGGTTACATGTGTGACAAGTGGAAACTATATAATATAATAATATAATAATAATTTGGTTTGGGAAATAGATGCTTAGCCAAACAAGGCCTTGTGGCCTATGGCTTTTTCCAACTGACGCCTTTTGTTATTTTCTAACGAATGAGAACGTGGGATTATGGCCAGTTATATTTTCATCGCGTCTTTCTAAGGTTAGCTATCAGAAGATAAACACAGAGGAGAGGAGATTGAGAGTGAGACCTTGAGATAATTGTGAAGAACTTCTTGAATTTTTCCAAAACAAATTCAGTGGGTTAGCAAAGATTACAAGCTAAGTGAAGGAATTTTCTAAACCATAGGATTATATATATATATATACATATATATATATATATGTGTGTGTGTGTGTGTGTGTGTGTGAAGACCCCAAAACCGGTATACATCACCCATCTTGGTTCGCCAGATACAAGGTACTGAATTCAAATATAACTTAATTATACAACCGTCGTGTACAATACGACAAAACATAACCTGTGAGTTTGAATACAAATATTATCTACTAGAGAGTATAAAAACTCAAAAGGAGTCCTCATTACAATTATTATCATACTATTTCACATAATAGTGAGGACTATTAATGCACCATCTAGGACCATCACTCTGTTCCCCGACTAGTCCCTGCTACGTTCTCATTTTCTGAAGAGAACAATGAAAGCAAAAGGGTGAGCTCAATTAGCCTAGTAAGAAATATTATGACTAAGATAATGCAGAATAATGTATCGTTAGCCTTCAACAATGTTAAACTGATAAAATATAATAAATATCAAGTTTAACTGCAGCAAAACAAGCAATCCATTAGAAGAGTCAAGTAGAGAATAAAATCTACTATCTTCTATGATTTAAAAGGGTTTTTCATCACTTTTATCGCTGGGACTTAGCTTAATAAATAATCCACATCATCGAATCACCCCTGCACTACGGCCAAGGATATTTTTTAGTATCACGATCATAAATTATCCATGCACTACGAGCCAAGGACATTCGTGTATTCATTAATGGTCATGATCATGCCAACAACTGTCCATCAATGCACTATGGGCCAATGAGGACTTTTACCACATCATTTGTAACATTACGGTCATGATTACACCGAATAATTCCTGGTCATAATCATACTAAGTCCATCTATGCACTACAGGCCACAGATGACTTTCAACAAAATATAAACATGAAGATGATGACAATGATATAAGAATTCGATAAAACAAGTTCAAGAATTAATTTATCTAGGAACTGATAACGTCCAAATTGTCAACATGATACTGCTTTGTAGAGTAAAATTCAAGAATGCTCAGGAAAATATTTCCATGAAAAGATACTGGATGAAGCGCAAATATCAAGGATATTCCACTAATTTCATGGAGTATAGAAGTCAAAGTTTTAACCAACTTAGTATAATAAAGAATGGAATAACAAAAGAAATCACTATGCATGTGATAGACCGCACAGGCAGGTTATTCCAACAGAATAATAAATAACGGAACCTGGTCTGGCGTAAAACGCATAGACAGGATATTCCAATAGAATAATAAAGAATGGAACCAGGTCCGGCGTAAAATGCACAGACAGGATATTCTAACAGAATAATAAAGAATGGAATAACAGAAGAATTTCACCCAAAGTATAGGGTAGCCGCATATCTGAGTTATTCCAATGAATAATAAATAATGGAATAATGTAAGTTCTCTTCATGAATACAAAAGAAATAATACCCCTTACGGGTACAACAAATAATATTCCGTACCTTAGAAAAGCGGATATTGGAAAAGCTCAAGTAACAAAATACTTTTTCTTCTTTCTCTATAGTTTTCTCTCTAGAGTTTCAATTGAATTTGTAAGAAATAATGAAGGAATGAGCTTCTATTTATAGGAAAATGGGTGAATAGTAACTAATTCATGAACGGTCCATATTGATTTACTTTTAAACGGACGGTCCATATTGGTTTACTATTAAAACTTAAAGCAACGGTCCATACTTATTTACTATTAAAACTTTAAACCAGCGATCCATATTGATTTACTATTATAACTTTCCACCAGCGGTCCATATTGATTTACTATTATATCTTCAACCAACAGTCTGAAAAATTAGCACATCTCCTCATTGAATAATATTGTATCCAAAAATGATTTGGACCGAAAAGAAATATATCTTATGGGTGAATAGTACCCCATGAATAGTAACTCGTGAATAGTACCCCATGAATAGTAACTCGTGAATAGTAACTCATGAATAGTTACTCATGAATAGTAACTCATGAATAGTAACTCGTGAATAGTACTCCGACACGAAAAGTGTCCCGAATACCCGATTGAACAATATATCCTCCAGACATCAATTATACTAACACAAATAAGTCCAACACAATGGAACTATAAAATTTATCTTTAATCAACACGAACTTATTCATCATTAATATTATAATTCACAATATTTAACAACCAGGTCGTTCCCAGGAAAGAGGGGGCTTTCCGATAAGGATTTCTCCTTATTGGCGCGCAATTAGGTGACCAAACCTCTCCTTGACAGAACTTCTAGACATTGTCAATATTGCAAATAATAATATGAATAACTTTGCCGTCTTAATTATTGATTTAATAATATATCATATTATGCAGATGATACTATAGCAATAGTTTAATCAATAATATGAGAGATATAATGCAGCAACTACTGTAGCAATAATTGAGTATAACTGAGTGACTTCTGACATAAACATTAGTAATCAATACCGTGTGCTACTATGCAACCACGCATATTACTGTACTTTTACTACCAGGTAGTTCAACAGTTTTAACGGTAACACCTCCGTCGTTATTTTTATAGAAAGATAATTTTGTCATTTTCTAACTACGATAATACTTCCATTATGGGGTCCACCAATGATTGTGTCATCGTACGAATATTCTCTGTAAAAATGAATATTCCCCAACCAATCAAATATTATATAACCACTTGCTTACTTTGCAAAATTTGTAAATATTACCCACAACTATAACATTATATCAAATCAACACCATAATATTCAAAAATATAATTTGAGAAAATTATTCTTTATTCATAAAAGTTGGGGTCTTACAACCTCCCCTTCTTATGAAATTTCATCCTCGAAATTAGGGTACATACCTGGTATGTCGAAGAGATGAGGATACCTTGACTTCATCTCATATTCTAACTCCCAAGTCATTTCCTCCACATCGTGGTTTCTCCACAAAACTTTGACTTGAGGTATAACCTTGGAGCGTAGAACATGATCCTTCTTATCCAAGATTTTAACAGGTAAATCTTCATACATTAAATCTTCCTCTATCTCGTCTGGTTCTAACTCAATAATGTGGTTCGGGTCTTTCACATATTTACGTAACATAGATATGTGAAAAATATTAACGAGACATACTTGGCGGTAAGACGAGTCTATAGGCCACAGTTCCTACTCGATCGAGGATTAAAAATGGGCCGATGAATCGAGGATTGAGCTTCCCTCCCTTTCCAAATCTCGTAACTTCTTTCCATGGAGCAATACATAACAACACATGATCTCCTATATCGAATTCCACGTCCTTTCGATGAAGATCAGCATAACTCTTTTGTCGATCTTGTGAGGTTTTTATACGTTGTCAGATTATTTGAATCTTTTCCGTAGTCATACGTACCAACTCCAGTCCCAACAACGTTGCTTCACCTACCTCATCCCAGTATACTGGAGAACGACACTTTCTTCCATACAACGCCTCAAATGGAGTCATGCCAATACTTGCTTGATAACTGTTGTTGTAGGAAAAATCCACCAATGGTAAGAACTTGTCCCAATTTCCCTTGAAATCAAGGACACAAAGTCTTAATAGATCTTCAAGAGTTTGAATAGTCCTCTCCGACTGTCCGTCCGTCTGAGGATGATATGTCGAGCTAAATCGTAAGTCTGTGCCCATAGCTTTTTGCAAACTAACCTAAAATCGTGAAGTGAATCTTGGGTCTTGATCAGAAACTATGGATACCGGCATACCATGCAGTCTTACAATCTCGTTTATATACATACGAGCAAGACGTTCAAGTGTATAAGTTTCTCGTATCGGTACGAAATGAAAATGAGCAGACTTGGTCAATCTATCAACAATGACCCAAATCGCATCTATGCCTTGAGAAACCTTAGGAAGATCATGCTGAAATCCATGGTAATGTGCTCCCACTTCCATTCTGGAATTTCAAGTGGTTGCAATGGACCTTTTGGTACTTGATGCTCCGCTTTAACTCGTTGACAAGTTAGACACCTTGAGATAAACAACGCTATCTCTCTCTTCATATTGCTCCACCAAAATGTATGACGAAGATCATGATACATTTTGGTACTCCCAGGATGGATTGCAAACGGTGTTGTGCGCCTCCATCATGATTTTATACTTTAAATCAGGGTCGTTAGGAACACAAAGTCTGGAGTTGACTCGAAGTATTCCTTCTTCATTGATTATTGCTTCCGGCATAGCACCTTCTTGCACTTTCTTCCTCATACGCATTAGCTCCAGGTCTGTAGCTTGAGTAGCTTTAACTTTATCAATTAAAGTTGGTTCTACTCGTATATTCGCCATCATCACATGGGTCCCTGGAGTCTTTAATTCTATCTCCATCTTTTGCAAGTCACACAAAATGGGCCTTTGCGTTGACAATATCGCACTCGTACTTGCATATGATCTTCTACTTAATGCGTTAGCTACCACGTTCGCTTTTCAAGGATGGTATTGGATGGTATGATCATAATCTTTCAAAAGTTCAAGCCAACGTCGTTGTCGCATTTTGAGTTCCTTTTGAGTGAAGAAATATTTGAGGCTTTTATGATCCGTAAAGATCTCCACTTTCTCCCCATACAAGTAATGCCTCCAAATTTTAAGTGAGAAGACAACAACTGCTAACTCTAGATCATGAGTAGGATAATTCCTCTCATATTCTTTGAGTTGTCTTGAGGCATAGGCTATGACTTTCCCATGTTGCATGAGAACACATCCTAACCCTTTGCCCGAAGCATCACTGTAGATGACAAATCCCTCCGAGCCAGATGGTATTGTCAAAACAGGTGCCGAAATGAGTCTCCTCTTGAGTTCTTGAAAACTCTTCTCACATTCTTCGCTCCAACCGAACTTTGTATCTTTCTGATTTAGCTGAGTTAATGGTGTAGCGATTCGAGAAAATCCTTCCACGAATCTCTGATAATAACCAGCTAAACCGAGAAAGCTACGTACTTCGGTCACTAATTTTGGTTGCTCCCTGCTTTGAATAGCTTCAATCTTTGTCTGGTTAACAGATATTCCATGACTTGATACTACGTGCCCAAGGAATGCTACTTCCTCAAGCCAGAACTCGCATTTCTTCAACTTGGCATAAAATTTGTATTCATGAAGCTTTTGGAGTGTCAGCCTCAAGTGTTGTTCATGATCTTCACGGCTTTTGGAATAAATAAGGATGTCATCAATAAAGACGACCACAAAGTGATCCAAATATTCCTTGAATACTCAGTTCATCATATCCATGAAGGCAGCAGGAGCATTAGTCAATCCAAAGGACATGACTAAGAATTCATAATGCCCGTACCGAGTTCTGAATGCCGTCTTTGGAATGTCATCGGTTCTAATCTTCAATTGGTGATATCCGGAATGAAGATCGATCTTTGAAAAGAATTTGGCTCCTTGCAACTGGTCAAACAGGTCATCAATACATGGCAGTGGGTACCTATTTTTGATGGTGACATGATTCAACTCCCGATAATCAATACAAAGTCGCATACTCCCATCTTTATTCTTCACGAATAGAACAGGAGCACCCCAAGGAGACGTCTTAGGATGAATGAAACCAATGTCTAACAATTCTCAGAATTGGGTTTTTAACTCTCGAAGTTCAATAGGAGCCATTCGATATGGGGCTTTGGAAATGGGTTTTGTACCTGAGTTCAAGGTCGATACAAAATTCAATTTCACGCCCGGGGTAGGCTGGGAAGTTCTTCAGGGGAATACGTCAGAAATTTATTAACAATAGAAATATCGTTCAAAACCGGCGTATTTTGTTTAAATCTATGACATGAGCTAAGAAAGCTTGACATCCGTTTTTCAATAAACGAATAGCTTTATGGCTTGAAATGACCGTGATTGATTTTAATGGTTTGGTTGCTTAAATTCGCATAATAGGTTGATTAGGAATATGAAAACTAACAACCTTATGAAAATAATCAATTTTTACATGATGAATAGTTAACCAATCAATCCCTAGAATTACGTCAAACGCAAGTATTTTAAAAGAAAAAAGATCGACAGGTAATGTGAGGGTACCAATTTGAACCAAACAAGACTTATAAACAGTGGATGAAATGAAGGTTTCTCCCAACGGAGTTTCCACAGATAAGTCAAAGTCTAATTTCTTTGAAGTCAAATTTAATCGTTGAGCGCAAGTAGGAGAAATAAAAGAATGGGTAGAACCGGTATCAAATAAAGTATAGACTTCACTAGAGTTTATGATAAGCTTACCCGTGATGACCTCATTTGGGTTCCTTGCTTTCTGGGAGGTCACAAAAAACGCTCTCCCTTGCACTACCTGCTTTGACTTTTTCGGGGATGACCTTTGGTGCCTCCATCCCTATTGAACTTGTCTTGGTGAACGACAAAATCGGGCTATGTGACCTTCTCTTCCACAATAATAACATGCTTTGGACGGCATGGCGACGCAGTTTGATCGATGTGTCCTCCCTCTCGCATTTGAAGCATATGATAGGTGGTCGTTCTCATTCCTTAACAACGGTCTTTCAGTCCGACGACGTCTTTCCATCATTGTTGAATCTCTTCTTCTTGAAATGTCCATTCTTATTGTTTTGGCCCTGATTACCACCGAAGTGGTTACCATTTTTGGCCTGTTGATTCCCTCCACGCTTGTTGTCACCGCTTCGATGACTACTCCCACTGGTATTATCATTGTGCCGACTGCTCTCTTTTGTTTGCGTTGACTCGTTATCGTGCTCCACTAACTGAGCCCTATTTACAACATCTGAATACAAACACAATTTATGAGAAATAAGATGTTGACGTATCTCTGGCTTCAAACCTCTTAAAAACATCCGCGTCATTCTCTCTTCATTATCCACCAAGTGGGACGCAAATCGGGACAACTCGGCAAACTTGGCTTTGTACTGTGACACGTTCATATTATTCTGCTCCAACTTGATGAACTCTACTTCTTTTATGTGACGAATGCTTTTGGGAAAGTACTTTTCATTGAATAGTTCTTGGAACTTCTCCCAAGACATCTTCAGTGCGGCAGGTTGAGTACGCTTTACCAATTCCCACCAGTAATCTGCCTCTCCTCGCAACATAAAGGCGGCAAAGAAAACCTTTTGCTCCTCGGAACATCCCAAGACATCAAATATCTTGGTGATCTGCTTTATCCATGCTTCCGCCTTAAGTGGTTTTGGCTCTCCAATAAACTCTAGTGGTCCCAGCTCCTTGAACTATTTAGCGGTGACCGTCCGAGAGTTTCCAGTGTTTCCACCTACATTTTGGACAGGAACCGTTCTCCCTTGCTATTACATGAATTCCATAAAGCCTCTGAACATTCGATCATTCATCATTTGGTCAGTGTTGTTGTTTGCATGAGGATTATCGCATTCCTGATACACATTATCCTGATTATTGCTATGTGGTGAATCAACGGTCGCCTGTGCTCCATTGCTATTCTCATCATTCTCAGATGTCATTTTCAGATACTGCCACAAATGAAAAGGTTAATTGACATGTAACATATTATCCCTATATTCTGACCGACCAATTAAATACCAAAAAAAACTTAGGTAGGTCATACTAGCGGAGGAATTCCCTATCTCTCCCCTCCTAGTTCTATTCTCACATCTTAGCCAGGGATCATATCCCTAAGCTTTGATACCAACTGTGACGACCCCCAAACTGGTATACATCACCCATCTTGGTTTGCTAGATACAAGGTACTGAATTCAAATACAACTTAATTATACAACCGTCGTGTACAATACGACAAAACATAACCTGTGAGTTTGAATACAAATATTGTCTACTAGAGAATATAAAAACTCAAAAGGAGTCCTCATTACAGTTATTATCACACTATTTCACAGAATAGTGAGGACTACTAATGCACCATCTAGGACCATCACTCTGTTCCCCGACTAGTCCCTGCTACATTCTCATTTCCTGAAGAGAACAATGAAAGCAAAAGGGTGAGCTTAACTAGCCCAGTAATAAATATTATGACTAAGATAATGCAGAATAATTTATCATTAGCCTTCAACAATGTTAAACTGATAAAATATAATAAATATCAAGTTTAACTGCAGTGGAACAAGCAATCCATTAGAAGAGTTAAGTAGAGAATAAAATCTACTATCTTCTATGATTTAAAAGGTTTTTTCATCACTTTTATCGCTGGGACTTAGCTTAATAAATAATCCACATCATCGAATCACCCCTGCACTACGGCCAAGGATATTTTTTAGTATCACGACCACAAATTATCCATGCACTACGAGCCAAGGACATTCGTGTATTCATTAATGGTCATGATCATGCCAACAACTGTCCATCAATGCACTACGGGCCAATGAGGACTTTTACCACATCATTTGTAACATTATGGTCATGATTACACCGAATAATCCCTGGTCATAATCATACCAAGTCAATCTATGCACTACAGGCCACAGATGACTTTCAACAAAATATAAACATGAAGATGATGACAATGATATAAGAATTCAATAAAATAAGTTCAAGAATTAATTTATCTAGGAACCGATAACGTCCAAATTGTCAACATGATACTGCTTTGTAGAGTAAAATTCAAGAATGCTCAGAAGAATATTTCCATGAAAAGATACTGGATGAAGCGCAAATATCAAGGATATTCCACTAATTTCATGGAGTATAGAAGTCAAAGTTTTAACCAACTGAGTATAATAAAGAATGGAATAACAAAAGAAATCACCATGCATTGGATAGACCGCACATGCAGGTTATTCCAACAAAATAATAAATAACGGAACTAGGTCCGGCGTAAAATGCACAGACATGATATTCCAACAGAATAATAAAGAATAGAACCAAGTCCGGTAGAAACGCATACAGACGAGGATATTCCAATGTAATAATAAAGATCTGGAACCGGTCGTAAGAAAACGCATGACGAGGATATTCCAATAGAATAATAAAGAATGGAATAATGTAAGAATTTCACCAAGTATAGGGTAGCAGCGATATCTGAGTTATTCCAATGAGAATAATAAATAATGGAATAATGAAGTTCTCTTCATGAATACAAAAGAAATAATACCCCTTATGGGTACAACAAATAATATTCCCTACCTTAGAAGAAACTGGATATTGGAAAAGTAAAGTAACAAAATACTTTTCTTCTTTCTCTCTATAGTTTCTCTCTACAGAGTTTCAAATGAATTAAGTAAGAAATAATGAAGGAATGAGCTTCTATTTATAGGAAAATGGACTGAATAGTAACTAATTCATGAATGGTCCAGATTGATTTACTTTTAAACGAACGGTCCATATTGGTTTACTATTAAAACTTAAAGCAACGGTCCATACTTATTTATTATTTTGCCACATTAGCGCTATGTTAGCGCCACTTTAACGTCTGTCAACTATTTTGGACGGAATGACCCAATTAAATTTTTTTAATTAGTTTAATAGGGTAATCCAAAAAATTAAAAGTTCAGTGGTGTATTAAGTAAAACGTGCCAAGTATAGTGGTGAAAAACATAGTTTTGCCGTTTAAAAAGGAAGAAAAGTATGACAATGTTTGTATTTCTTTTATGGCTTGTGAAAAGTACCAATTTTAGTGGTCAATTCGTATGCTAAAATGCAAATTGGGTTTTGTTTATGTTAGTCTATTAAGAAATGCACATAACGTAATTTGAACGAAGTAATTCGGACAAGAATCGAAGTCACAATGTTCAATTTTGTGAAGAAACTCAAAAATGGAGTTTTAGTATAAAAATATGGAATTTTGAGAAATTAAACTAGTTTTAGTTGATGTTAAATTGTGTTAGTTGGTTCTAAATGTTAGCAAACATATTTGTAATAGTTTGTACCAATTGTAGGTGTTAATTTCACTATTTTATGGGAGAAATTCGTGTTTGTTGGGCTAAAGTTTGGCTCTTTGTTCACTACTAGATTTACGCCTCTATCTCATTCACCAGTAGCAATTGCATCTCTAAGTGTTAAGGAAAGAAAAAGCTATGCATCATTGCCTTGATCCCAAGTGCAATTGCACCTGCTGGTTTTCTAATGATCGAGCACCACAAGAATTTATCTTAAGTGCAAGGCGAGGACAACAGCAATTGCCTTGTAGTGCCTCGAGCCCAAAGGCTTGAGGCGCTTATTCTGCAGATCTTGTGTAGTGGACTTGTATTAGTTTAGCATGCATGTTTATGATGTGGACGCATAATATAAACTACAATAACAGATTGTAAGATGTTGTAATTCAAAGTGTGAAGATTTTAAGTAATTATTTAAATAAGTTATATAATGAACCAAATGAGATGTTTTCAAAAATTAAATATAAATGATAAGGTTTATAGTGTGATTTAAGAATCGTTAAGGTGTTAACCAACATGGTTAGGTTTTAAGTTAGGGTTATGACCTAGATGATGGTTTAATACCCATAGTGTTGATATTCATACAACTAATTGTGATTGCAATTTTAATGATATATGTAGGGTAATTGAAGATTATATTACATTTGTGTAGCTTACAAACAAGGCAAGTTCTTTAACCCTACTCTTATAATAATTGTGAAAGTTTCTAAACCTTATCTCCTTACATTTGAGCAAGTTTTTCTAACTTCATTCTTTTATTAATGAATGCGAGTTCCTAAATTCTATTGAGCAATATTATTGATTCTATTCTTATATACGATTGATTAAGCTCTTGTAACCTACTTCGTTACATCGAGAAAGTTTCACTTTTATAATTATTATACAAAGCATATATTGTTTAATACGTCGATTCAAATGAGATTGTTCTAACTCTTTTGAACATAGTACTTTGCATGTGTATAATGTTTATTCGGTTATGTTGTTAATATTCGATCTTTAACTTTAATAGCCTTGTTCAGTTATACGTTCTTGTATTAAACCTTTATTGATGGAAATTGAATAAGTGTTCTAAAATTCTAGAAATACAGATAAGCTAGTTCCAAACTAAACTTTCTTTAGTGCGGAAATTCTAAATTCAAACTGAGACGAACAACCCTAACATAGGGGATTTTGTACGTGTAACGTTTAAATGTTTGTGCACAATACATGGTACAAAGGGCTGACCCCCCTAAGTACGTTAAGAAGAGTCTATATAGTCTATATGACTGTTAAGGTTAAGGTAATAATACCTAAATACCAGAGACATAATTCGTGGTCTTAAGACCCTCAGATATTAAATTCGAACTTGTTTCTCTTTCTATTTGTAGAACAAGTTCACTAGTGTACAACATTCGTTGTTCATTCTCTTATGATTATTATTACTATTCTTTATGTGAGTGAGCAATTGTTTGCTCACTCTTGCAATTAACAATGCAGCTAAAGTCGAAAGAGGTGATGAGCCATCTACTAGCAAGGGAAAGGGAAAGATGTCTAAGTGATGAAGAATTAGTTAAAGTTTATTTAAATGCTTGAAGTTATAAGGCTTGTTTTATTTTATAATGTATTCCGCAAACTGATGTAATAATTTAAGGTTAGATTACCTGGGATTGATTATGAGATGATGTAATCCTTTAATGAGAAAGATTATTGTTTAAGTTATTTAATGTTTTATCCTTTATCATGGGTAGTTAGATTTAATTATTTTAATAGTGAGCACCAAATTCAGTGGAAATGAAGTACCTGGATTTGGGGGTGTCACAGGTTGGTATCAAAGCTTTAGGTTATAAACCTTAGGTGGGGAAAACCTTAGGAAGTAGCCTTTAAGAAGTCAGAAAATATAGAGGTGTCTAACTCTTATCGAGTTTTAAGGAATTGATTAAGGCATCCATTGAAACTAAATCTTAAAAGACATTATGTGCTATGTGTTAATAACTTATGTGCTCGCGTATCTATAATGTTATGTAAAACTTAAAATATTTTGTTGTCAGGATGTCCGACGAAGGAGGATCCAGTCCAGCTAGGGAGGTGATACCTCAGATACCTAGTGTGACGCCCCCAAAATAGGTATACAACACCCATTCTGAGTCGTCAAAATACATGGTACAGATACAACTACAACTTTATTAATACAACATAAAAACTGTGAGTTTAAATACAAATATTGTCATCTAGACAATATCCACACTCAAATAAGTCCTCATTATAATTATTGATATATTATTTTACAAAAATGGTGAGGACTACTAAAATGACTTTCTAGAACCTTCATTCCATACCCCGACTAGTACTCGCTACATTCTCGCCTCCAAAGAAGAAAAATGGAACAAAAGGAAAAAGGTGAGCTCAACTAGCCCAGTAAAGAATATCATGACTAAGATAACATAGAAAAAATTATCGTTAGTCTTCAACAGGGAAAAATCTAATAGAATACAATAGACAACCAGTTTTAAATCAATCTTCGCAGCGGAAATAATAATTCATTAGAAGAGTTAAGTAGAGAATGCAAACTACTATCTTCTATATATGAATTTAAAAGTTCATCGTCGATATTTTATCCCTGTAACATCAATCAATATATATCTGGATTTAAATATTTATCTATGCACTACAGGCTAAAGATATTCATTAGTTGGTCATGTTCATCTAAACACCTGTTCATTTTGCACTACGGGCCAAAGATATTCGTCAGAAAATCATTCATCTTTGCACTACATGCCAAAGATATTCAGTAATATCATCATTTAGGACTAAGGATGATGAAAAATATTTTAAAGAAAATGAATCCAATGAAACAAAAAAATAAATATTAAGGATTCATATTTCAACTATTCCATGTCCAAAAATACCTCATAAATAATCATAGTGGAGTAAAATTCAAGAATGATCAAAACATGGATACAATCAAAGCTAGTATCCATAATAGATATTTTGGACGAAAAACGAAAATTTAATTTTTCTGTGAATAGTGCCATATACGTGAATAATGTTGTATACGTGAATAGTAACTCCGACACTAAAAGACAAGAATTTCACAAGAAAAATACTCACAATATTCCGGTATAATGATATTAAAAGAAATAATATCATTTTTTTAAAAAAATATCCCTTACCTCGTAAAGACAGTACTTCTAGTTGAAACACCGGATATAGGCTATGACTTGAACTTGTATCGTATAGCAACACTCAAAGTATTAAAATACTCACATGAATACGCACAATATATCGAGAGAGAAAGAGAGAGAAAACTTCAGTTTCTGGTGTGATTTTCAATTCTAACCTAAGCATCCTATTTATAGGAAAATGCTTAGAACACTAAAGTAGAAAATTTAATAAATTATTAATATTTTTAAATTATGTTCCTACGCACACCACACCAGACCAAAATCATCAGCCATCCACCCCACAAAAATAACAAAAACGTTTTTCTTAATTAAAATATTTTTAAACTTCAAAAATTAATTATTTCGGAACTTCGGAAATTCAATAATTCATAATAAATAGCCATTTTGTCAGAAAAATTCGAACCATATGTCTTTTCCATAGGAAATTTCATTATCTACAACTTTGTAGAAGAAATTTTTCCAAATTCCAAATGTAAATTGGAAGAAATCCACAAAGCAAGCGATTTTCACAGCTATAATTAAATTTCGGTCGAGAAATGGGCCCATGAGACATGTTTAACATGTTTTAAATAATTTTGCAACAAAAATACTTTTCTCCTCATATAATCATATATCCCACATTCATTGTGTAAAAAAATATCATCATTATTATATTATAATAATATAATAAAATATTATTTTATCGAAAAAGATAAAATATCGATTTTCAACAATTGTCACTTTAAAAATTTTCTCCATCTATATCCACATAAAATGAATATTTTCCTCATCATATAAATTAATAATTAATTATTCACAAATAATATTACTGAGAATCACACAATCGACAACGAGCGGGTTCAGGGAAAAAGTGGGCTTTCAATAAGGATTTCTCTCTTCTTTGGCCAAGCAATTAGTTGACCAAACCTCTCCTTGATGAGAACTTTCTAGACATTGCCAATAATGTTATCTAATAATATTATTAGGATAATATGAATTATTGATTTGATAATGGAAAATATCGTGTAGTGACAATTATTGAACAACGGTAATATAAAATATCAACGTAGCAATTATTGAATCAATAAAATAAAATCTTGAATAAGAATTATCGTAACAATTATTGAGTAGTGCCTTCTTACGTAAGAATCAATAATTGGCGCAATACCGTGTATTCTTTTGTGCAACAACGCCAGACATCGTGTTTTAACCACCAAGGTATTCCAACAAGAGATTATTCTGTGAATAACTATGTCGTTATTTATAAACAACTTATACTTTGTTTTTTTTCATCCAATCGCTTTTTCGTTATGGGGGCCCACACAAATTGCTTGTCGTACTGTCCGCACGAATATTCCTCGACAATAAGAATATTCGATGGCCAAACGAATATTCTCCGATAAAATGAATATTTTATAACCACTTGCTTATTTAAAATATTTGCGCATTTTACCCATAACTAACCACATTAATTAAATCAACCCTTACTATTTCAAAATAATAAATAGAGAAAATTTAATTTTATTTATAATAAGTTGGGGTTTTACAACCTCCCCTCCTTATGAAATTTCATCCTCGAAATTGACATAATGCACTGTGTTTGAAAAGATGAGGATACCTCGCTTTCATTTCCGTTTCCAACTCCCGTGTCATTTCCTCAATAGCATGGTTTCTCCACAAAACTTTAACTTGTGGTATGACCTTCGTATCGTAGGACATGCTCCTTCCTATCCAAGATCTTGTGGTACCTCTTAAATGACGTTAAGTCTTGACTATCTTGTCCGGTTCTAACTCAATAGCGTGGTTTGGGTCTTTCACATATTTACGTAGCACAGATATATGAAAAACATTATGAACACGAGACATACTTGGAGGTAACGCGAGTCTATAGGCCACATTTCCTACTCAGTCAAGAATCTGAAATGGACCAATAAATCATGGATTGAGCTTTCCTCTCTTCCCAAATCTTGTAACTCCTTTCCATGGAGCCACACACAATAATACATGATCCCCAATGTCAAATTCCATGTCCTTTCGATGAAGATCCGCATAACTCTTTTGTCGATCCTGTGCCATTTGTATACGTTATCGAATCATTTGGATCTTCTCTGTAGTCATTCGTACCAACTCTGGTCCCAACAACGTTGCTTCTCCTACCTCATCCCAACATACTGGAGAACGACACTTTCGTCCATACAATGCTTCAAATGGAGCCACACCTATACTTGCCTGATAACTGTTGTTGTAGGAGAATTCCACCAATGGTAGGTACTTATCCCAACTCCCTTTGAAATCGAGGACACAAAGTCTTAATAGATCTTCAAGAGTTTGAATAGTCCTCTCTGATTGCCCGTCCGTTTGAGGATGGTATGCCGAACTGAACTATAAATCCATGCCCATAGCTTTTTGCAAGCTAACCCAAAATCTTGAAGTGAATCTTGGGTCACGATCCGAAATTATGGATACTGGCATACCATGAAATCTCACAATCTCATTCACGTACATACTAGCAAGACGTTCAAGGGAATAAGTCTCCCGTATCGGCAAGAAATGAGCAGACTTGGTTAATCTATCAACAATAACCCAAATAACATTTATGCCTTGAGAAACCGTGGGAAGACCCGTAATGAAATCCATGGTAATATGTTCCTACTTCCATTTCAGAATCTCAAGTAGTTGTAATGGACCCTTAGGCACTTGATGCTCCGCCTTTACACGTTGACAAGTTAAACACATCGAGATAAACTTTGCAATCTCTCTCTTCATATTATTCCACCAAAATGTATGTCGAAGATCACGATACATTTTGGTACTTCCAGGATGGATTGCAAATGGTGTATTGTGTGCCTCCATCATGATCTTGTACTTCAAATTAGAATCGTTAGGAACACAAAGTCTGGAGTGGACTCGAAGTATTCCTTCTTCATCGATTCTTGCTTCTGGAATAGCACCTTCTTGCACTTTCTTCTTCATACGCATCAGCTCTAGGTCTGTGGCTTGAGCAACTTTAACTTTTTCGATTAAAGTTGGTTATATAAATATACTTGACATCATTACATGGGTCCCTAGAGTCTTGAATTCTATCTTCATCTTTTGTAAATCACACAAAATAGGCCTTTATGTTAACAACATCGCTTTTCGTTCCGCAAAAGATATGATCTTCTACTCATCGCATTACCACTACGTTCACTTTTCCAGGATGGTATTGAATAGTGTGGTCGTAATCTTTCAGCATTTCGAGCCAACGCGTAGTTACCCGCATGTTGAGTTCTTTTGAGTGAAGAAATATTTGAGGCTTTTATGGTCTGAATATATCTCCACTTTCTCCCCACATAGATAGTGCCTCCAGATCTTTAGCGCAAAAATGACTGCTGCCAACTCTAGATCATGAGTAGGATAATTCCTCTCATATTCTTTAAGTTGTCGTGAGGCATAGGCTATAACTTTCCCACGTTGTATGAGAACACATCCTAGCCCTTTGCCTGAAGCATCGCTGTAGATAACAAATCCATCCGAACCAGATGGTATGGTCAAAACAGGTGCCAAAATGAGTCTCCTCTTAAGCTCTTGGAAACTCTTCTCGCATTCCTTGCTCCATACGAATTTGATATCTTTTCCGAGTCAGCTGAGTTAACGGGGTATGTGACGCCCCCAAAATAGGTATACAACACCCATTCTGAGTCGCCAAAATACAAGGTATAGAAAGCAACTATAACTTTGATAATCTGAGATGTCTGTAGAATACGACAATACTGTTGTGAGTTTAAATACAAATATTGTCTTCTAGACAATATACACACCCAAATAAGTCCTCATTAATTATTCATACACTATTTTACAGAAATAGTGAGGACAGCTAAAACATCTTCCTAGAACCATCACTCCATAACCCGACTCGATCCTGCTATGTTCTCACCTCCCGAGAAGAAAAATGGAACAAAAAGGAAAAGGGTGAGCTCAACTAGCCCGAAGAAGAATATTATGACTAAGATAATATACAACAAATTATCGTTAGTCTTCAACAGGGAAAAAATCTAATAGAATACAATAGACAACAAGTTTTAGATCAACAAATGCAGCGGAAACAACAATCCATTAGAAGAGTCACGTAGAGAAAGAATTCTACTGTCTTCTAAGGTTTAAAAGTCCATCATCAATATCTTATCCCTGTAACAACAATCAATATTCATCTTTGAACTACAGGCCAAAGATATTCATTTAAATCACCAGTTGGTCATGTTCATCTCAACACCTGTTCATCTTTGCACTATAGGCCAAAGATATTCATCAGTTAATCGTTCATCTTTGCACTACAGGCCAAAGATATTCATTTATATCATCATTTAAGACTGAGGATGATGAAAAATACTTTTAAAGAAACGAATCCAGTGAAACAAAATGATAAGGATTAAGGATTAAGGATTCGTACTTTGTTTTACCCATGTCCAAAAATACCTCGAAAATAATCATATTAGTGTAAAATTCAAGAATGATCAAAACATGGATACAATCAAAGCTAGTATCCAGAATAGATATTTTGGGCAAAAAGAAAATTTTTATTTTTAAATTGAATAGTCATTTAGTATTCGTGAATAGTCAGATATCGTGAATAAGTCTTGAGTATCGTGAATAGTAACCCAAACACAACAAGTTCCAAATTTGATAAAAAGTTCACCAATACTTGAGATAATGATATTGAAGAAAAAATATCATTTAAGAAGAAAATAATACCCTTACCTCAAAATAACCGTATTTAAGCGAATTTTAGATATAGTCTTGTGAAACCCGCACCAGATATAGCAACACTCAAAGTATACTCACAAGAATACGCTCGATAATTTAGAGAGAGAAAAGAGAAAACTTAGTTTACGGTGTGATTTTCAATTCTAACTTAGCCCTCTATTTATAGGAAAATGTTAGAGCATGAAGGAGACTAAATAATAAAATAATATCATTATTAATCAAAATTTCCTCGCATGCTATATAGACCATGACCACCACCACCTTGGAAAAATTTCCAAGTGACCCATGTGAATTACTCACCAACCAAAAGTGGGTCCCACCCATTAATTTAATAAAATCATTTTATTTTCCGAAACTTCAATAATTCGCAGAGAAAATAGCTCGGTTATCGAGAAAAATTCAAAACTTGCGAGTTTCCATGGAAATTCCATTCTCTACAACTTTGCGGAAGAAAGTTTTTCCAAATTCCAAATGAAATTGACCAAAATCCATAAGCAGGCGATTTTTATATACATAATAAATTTTCGGTCAAGAATTGTGTCCACCAAACACACAAAACATGTGTTAAACATTTAATGCCACAAAATACTCTACCTCCTCATATACTCATATATCCTACATTCATTATATAAAAATATCATAGTTAATATATTATTAAAATAATATATTTAAATGAATTATTTTATCGAAAAAGATAAAATATTAATTTTCAACAATTGTCGCATTAAAAATTTTCTCCATCTATATCCACATAAAATAAATATTTTCTTTATCATAATAATCAATAATTAATTATTTTAAAAATAATATTACAGAGAATCAAGATCGACAACAGCCGTAGTTCGAGGAAAGAGGGGCTTTCCAATAAGGATTTCTCCTTACTTGGCCGCAATTAGGTGACCAAACCTCTCCTTAGACAGAACTTTCTAGACATTGCCAATAATGTTATCTGATAATATTATTCAAATAATATGAATTATTGATTTGATAATGGAAAAAAATCGTGTAATGATAATTATTGAAACAACAATGATACAAAATATCAACGCATGCAATTATTGAATCAATATAATATTGAGCGAAAGAATTCATTGTAACAATTATTGAGTAGTGCCTTCTTACGTAAGGATCAATAATTCAACAATACTGCAGTAACTAATTGTGTGCTTCTTTGTGCAACCACGCATATTACTGTATTTTAACCACCAGGTAACCCAACAGTGTTAACGGTAACAATTTACGCCATTATTTATAAAACTCAATCTTTGTCGTTTTCTTTCATCCAACCGTTTTCCGTTATGGGTCCCACCAATGACTGCGCCGTCGTACGGAGATTCCCGACAAAAAGAATATTCCACGACCAAACGAATATTCCCCGACAATAATGAATATTTTATAACCACTTGCTTATTTTGTAAACTTTGCACATTTCACCCATAACCAAAGATTTATATCAAATTAACCCTTATTAATTTAGAATAATGAATAAAGGAAAATTCAATTTTATTTATAATAAGTTGGGGTCTTACAGGGTAGCAATTCGAGAAAACCCTTCCACGAATCTCCGATAGTAACCAGCTAAGCCCAGAAAGCTACGTACTTCGGTCACTGTCTTTGGTTGCTCCCAACTTTGTATTGCTTTTATCTTTGTCGGGTCAACAGATACTCCATGTTTTGACACCACGTGCCCAAGGAATGCTACTTCCTCAAGCCAGAACTCGCATTTCTTCAGCTTGGCATATAGCTTGTTATCACGAAGCCTTTGTAGTACCAGCATCAAATGGTGCTCATGATCTTCATGGCTTTTGGAATATATGAGGATGTCATCAATAAAGACAACAACGAAATGATCCAAATAATACTTGAATACTCGGTTCATCATATCCATGAAAGTCGCAGGAGCATTAGTCAATCCAAAAGACATGACTAGGAATTCATAATGCCCGTCATCAGAAGTTCAAGGCGATCTTGAAATATCCTCGGTTTTAACCTTCAAATTGATGATATCCGTAAGCTAAGATCGATCTTTGAAAAGAATTGTGTTCCTTGCAATCGGTCAAACAGGTCATCAATACGAGGTAGCGGATACCTATTCTTGATAGTGACATGGTTTAATTCCGTAATCGATACAAAGTCGCATACTCCGTCTTTCTTCTTTACAAATAAAGCAGAGCACCCCAAGGAGATGTACTAGGGCCTAATGAAACCGATGTCCAATAACTCCTGTAGTTGGACCTTTAACTCACGAAGTTCAATAGGAGCCATTCGATATGGGGTTTTAGAAATGGGCTTTGTACGAGTTCAAGATCAATAAAGAATTCAACTTCACGTTCCGGGGGTAGACCGAGAAGTTCTTCAGGAAATACGTCAGGAAAGTCAATAACAACAGGAATATTATTCAAATCTGACGTGTCTTTATTCAAATCCATAATATGGGCTAAGAAAGCTTGACATCCATTTTTCAATAAACGAATAACTTTATGACTTGATATGACAGTGATTGATTTAATGGTTTAGTTGCTTGAATTCGCACAACAGGTTGGTTAGGAATATGAAAACTAACAACCTTATGAAAAGAATCAATTTTGGCATTATGAGTAGTTAACCAATCAGTCCCTAAAATTACATCAAAAACAAGTATCTTTAAAGAGATAAGGTCAACATGTAATGTGATTGTGCCAACTTGGATCAAACAAGATTTATAAATAGTGGATGTGATGAAAGTTTCTCCTAACGGAGTCTCCACAGATAAATCAAAGTCTAATTTCTCCGGAGTCAAGTTTAAACTTTGAGCACAAGCAGGAGAAATAAATGAATGGGTAGCATCGGTATCTAGTAAGGTATAAACTTCGCATGAATTTATGATTAGCTTACCCGTGATCACCTCGTTTGGGTTCCTCGCATGTTGACCAGTCATGACAAACGCTCTTCTAGGAACGGTTGACTTTGACTTTTCTAGGACAGCCTTTTAAGTCACCATCCCTACTGGACTTGGTTTCGCATGGTCTGCAATCTCGGCGATATGTCCTTCCTTTTCATAATTATAGCATACCTTGAATTCATATGGACGGTTTGGTGATATATCCCTCTTTTCCATATTTATAGCGTCGACCTGGGTGGTCGTTCTCCTCCCTTAGAACCGATTCTTTTCTTTGGTCGACGTCTTCACATTGTCATTGTTGAATCTCCTCTTTTAAAATCTCCTCCCGACTCGCTTCTTCTATTCTCATGGCCACGATTACCACCGGAGTGGTTGCCGCTCTTGTCCGTATTTTTCTTTCTCCGTGGTTATCGTTGTTACGGTGATCTTTGCCACCTTTGGTATGATCTGGTTGTGGTCCTCGATTGACCGTACTTGTTATCTCGCTCTAATAATTGAGCCTCATTGACAACATCCGAATAGAGAGAAAATTTATGAGAAATGAGATATTGGCGTATCTAGGGTTTCAAACATCTCGAAACATCCGCGTCATCGTTCCTCATTCTCCACCAAATGAGGTGCAAACTTGGACAACTCGCAAACTTCGCCTCGTCAGATTGGGACACCGCCATGTTATTCTACTCGGCCTAATAAACTCTACCTCCTTCATATGACGAATACTTTCGAGGAAAGTACTTGTCATTGAACAATTCTGAAATGTCTCCCAAGACATGCCGAAAAGTATTTGTGGATGAGTACGCTCTACGACTCCCACCGGTGAGTCCGCCTCAAATCCACGGAACATAAAGGTGGTGAATGGAACCTTCTGTTTCCTCGTGCATCCCAAGACATCGAATATCTTGGTAATTTGTTTAACCCACGTCTACGCCTTGATCGGATCCGGCTTTCCAATAAATTTCGTGGTCCCAACTCTTTGAATCTGCTTGGATGTGACAAACCGTGAATTGCTATCATTTCCTCCTCAGTATTTTGAACACGAGTCTCCTCTAAATCGATTTTGCGTGAATCGCAAAAACTTTTAAACATCCCATCGTTCATCATCGCTTTCGATTGGTGTTGTTCATGGGGAGGAACATTGCCACCGTACTGTTACGCGTTCTCCTCGTTGGTGAGCACATGTGTTTCCACGGTCTCATTTACTCCATCAGTTAACATTCTCGATCGACATTCTCAAATCTTGCTTATAAAACAAGGGTTAATTTAACAAATTAACATATCACATAATATCCTATATTATGACCGACCAACAAATAAACTTAGGTAGGACACACTAGCGAAGGATTTATTAAATCTCTCCTCCTAGTTCTATTCCCCGATCTCCACCGGAGATCATATCCCTAAGCTCGATACCATTTATAGCGCCCCCAAAATAGGTATACAACACCCATTCCGAGTCGTCAAAATACATGGTATGAATACAACTACAACTTTATTAATACAACATAAAAGCGTGAGTTTAAATACAAATATTGTCATCTAGACAATATCCACACTCAAATAAGTCCTCATTACAATTATTGATACATTATTTTACAAAAATGGTGAGGACTACTAAAACGACTTTCTAGAACCTTCATTCCATACCCCGACTAGTACTCACTACATTCTCGCCTCCTGAGAAGAAAAATGGAACAAAAGGAAAATGGTGAGCTCAACTAGCCCAGTAAAGAATATTATGACTAAGATAACATAAAACAAATTATCGTTAGTCTTCAACAGGGAAAAATCTAATAGAATACAATAGACAGCAAGTTTTAAATCAATCTTCGCAGCGGAAATAATAATTCATTAGAAGATTTAAGTAGAGAATATAAACTACTATCTTCTATATATGAATTTAAAAGTTCATCGTCGATATTTTATCCCTGTAACATCAATCAATATATATCTGGAATTAAATATTTATCTTTGCACTACAGGCCAAAGATATTCATCAGTTGGTCATGTTCATCTAAACACCTGTTCATCTTTGCAGTACGGGCCAAAGATATTCATCAGAAAATCATTCATCTTTGCACTACATGCCAAAGATATTCAGTAATATCATCATTTAAGACCGAGGATGATGAAAAATATTTTAAAGAAAAGCGAATCCGATTGAAACAAAAAATAAATATTAAGGATTCGTATTTCAACTATTCTATGTCCAAAAATACCTCATAAATAATCATAGTGGAGTTAAAATTCAAGAATGATCAAAACATGGATACAATCAAAGCTAGTATCCATAATAGATATTTTGACGAAAAAACGAAAATTTAATTTTTACGTGAATAAGTGCCAGATATCGTGAATAGTGCCGACACGTGAATAGTAACCCCGATACTAAAAGACAAGAATTTCACAAGAAAAATACTCACAATATTCTAGTATAATGATATTGAAAGAAATAATATCATTTTTGAAAAAAAAATATCACTTACCTCAGTAAAGACAGTACTTTAGTTAAAACAGGATATAGGCTATGACTTGAACTTCAGATCAGATAGCAAAGACTCAAAGTATTAAAATACTCACAAGAATACGCTCAATATATCGAGAGAGAAAGAGAAAACTTGAGTTTCGGTGTGATTTTCAATTCTAACCTAAGCACCCTATTTATAGGAAAATGCTTAGAACACCAAAGCAGAAAATTTAATAAATTATTAATATTTTCAAATTATATTCCTACGCACACCACACCAGACCAAAATCATCAGCCATCCACCCCACAAAAATAACAAAAACATTTTTAAACTTCAAAAATTAAATATTTCGGAACTTCGGAACTTCAATAATTCATAATAAATAGCCATTTTGTCAGAAAAATTCAAACCACATGTCTTTTCTATAGGAAATTTCATTATCTACAACTTTACAGAAGAAATGTTTTCCAAATTCCAAACAAAAATTGACCGAAATCCACAAACGGGCGATTTTACAGGCTATAATTAAATTTCAGTCAAGAAATGGGCCCACAGACATGTTTAACATGTTTTAAATAACTTTTGCAACAAAAATACTCTTTCTCCTCATATACTCTTATATCCCACATTCATTGTAAAAAAATATCATCATTATTATATTATAATAGTATAATAAAATATTATTTTATCAAAAAAGATAAAATATCGATTTTCAACAATTGTCACTTTAAAAATTTTCTCCATCTATATCCACATAAAATGAATATTTTCCTCATCATATAAATCAATAATTAATTATTCACAAATAATATTACAGAATCACAATCATCGACAACAAGGCGGTTCCTGTGAAAGAGGGGTTTCAATAAGGATTTACTGTGACACCCCAAAATAGGTCTACATCCCCATTACGAGTTGTCAATACACGATGTAAAACAACTACAACTTTATTATTACAATAGTAAAAGCTGTGAGTTTAAATACGAGATATTGCCATCTAGACAATATCCACATACAAATAAATCCTCATCATAATTATTGATACATTATTTTACAACAATGGTGAGGACTACTAAACAACTCTCCTAGAACTTTCATTCCATACCCAGGCTAAGTACTTGCTATATTCTCGCCTCCGAGAAGAAAAATGGAATAAAAAGGAAAAGGGTGAGCTCGACTAGCCCAATAAAGAATATTATGACTAAGATAATATACAACAAAATTATCGTTAGTCTTCAACAGGAAAAATATAATAGAATACAATAGACAACAAGTTTTAAATCAATATTCGCGGTGAAATAATAATTCATTAGAAGAGTTAAGTAGAGAATGCAAACTACTATCTTCTATGTATGAATTTTAAAGTTCATCGTCTATTTTTATCCTCGTAACATCAATCAATATATATCGGGATCAAATATTCATCCTTGCACTCTGAGCCGAGGACATTCACACGATTGGTCATGTTCATCTAAAACACATTCATCTTTGCACTACGGGCCAAAGATATTCATCGAAATCATTCATCTTTGCACTCATCGCCAAAGATATTCATCATAAATCATTCATCTTTGCACTACTGGGCCAAAGATATTCAATAATATCATCATTTAAGACCGAGGATGATGAAAAATTTTTTAAAAAAAGCGAATCCAAATTGAATCAAAATGACAAGGATTAAGGATTAAGGATTAGTACTTTGTTTTATCCACGTCCAAAAATACCTCAAAAATAATCATAGTGGCGTAAAATTCAAGAATGATCAAAACATGGATACAATCAAAGCTAGTACCCTCACAATAGATATTTTTGACCGAAAAGAAAATTTTTATTTTTCGATGAATAAGCCGTATTCGTGAATAAGATCAGATATCACGTGAATAAAGGTCGATACGTGAATAGTAACCCAGACACCAAAAGTTTCAAATTTGATAAAAACTTCGGATCAATATTTGAAAGATAATGATATTGAAGAAATAATATCATTACGAAAAAAATAATATCCCTTACCTCGAAAGATCAAGACTTTAAATGGAATCTTTGGATATAGACTATATCTTGAACTTTCACCGTATAGCAATACTCAAAGTATACTCAAAATACTCACAAGAATACTCGATAATATAGAGAGAAAACTTGATTTACGGTGTGATTTTCAATTCTAACCTAAGCACCTATTTATAGGAAATTGCTTAGAACACCAAAGCGTAAAATTTAATATAATATTAATATATATAAAAATATTATATCGTATTCCTTGAAATCTTAATCTCAAACAATTCACACATGCCAACCTTCTAGAAAAAAAAAAAAAAAACGTTTTCTAATTTAAAATAATTTAAACTTCCAAAAATCAATTATTTGAACTTGAACTTCAATAATTCATAATAAAAGCCCTTTTATCGAAAATTTGAATCTCGTGAGTTTTATAGGAAATTCAATTCTCTACAACTTTATTGAAGAAAGTTTTTCCAAATTTCCAAATGAAATTGACCAAATCCACAAACGGGTGATTTTAGAGTTATAATCAAATTTCGGTCAATAAATGGGGTCCAATGACATGTTTAACATGTTTTAAACATTTATTGCAACAAAAATACTCTTCCTCGTCGATACTCATATATCCCACATTCGTTGTAAAAATATCACCATTATTATATTATTAAAATATAATAATATATATTTAAATGAATTATTTTATCGTAAAAAGATAAAATTTCAATTTTCAACAATTGTCACATTAAAATTTTTCTCCATCTATATCCACATAAAATCAATATTTTCCTCATCATATGAATCAATAATTAATTATTCACAAATAATATTACGTGAATCACAATATTGACAAACAGCGGTTCCGAGGAAAGAGGGGCTTTCAATAAGAATTTCTCCTTCTTGGCAATATGATTAGGTGACCAAACCTCTCCTTAGGCGAGAACTTTCTAGACATTGCCAATAATGTTATCTAATAATATTATTAGGATAATATGAATTATTGTTTCGACAATGAAAAATCTTGTGTAATGACAATTATTAAAACAACAAAGAATATAAAATATCAACGCAACAATTATTGAATCAATAAAATAAAACCTTTGAGAATTATCGTAACCATTATTGAGTAGTGCCTTACGGACGTAAGAGTCAATAATTGGTGCAATACCTGTGCTACCGCTCAACAACGGCAGACATCGTGTTTTAACCCAGGGTATTCCAATGATGTAAAACCAGTAATAACTACGCCGTTATTTTTAAACAACTTATTTTTGTCGTTTCTTCCTCCAATCGCTTTCAGTTATGGGGCCCACACATGGGTCAAGGCCGCAGTGTATGAATATTCTGAAGCGATTTAATATTCCACGACCAAACGAATATTCTCAAACAATAATGAATATTATATCACCACTTGCTTATTTAAAATATTTGCGCATTTTACCCATAACTAACCACATTAATCAAATCCACCCTTACTATTTCAAAATAATAAATAAAGGAAATTCCTTTTTATTTAAAAAATTTGAGGTCTTACAATTTCTCCTTCTTGACGCCAATAATTAGGTGACCAAGCCTCTCCTTGTGATGCGAACTTTCTAGACATTGCCAATAATGTTATCTAATAATATTATTAGGATAATATGAATTATTGATTTGATAATGGAAAATATTGTGTAATGACAATTATTGAACAACGATAATATAAAATATCAACGTAGCAATTATTGAATCAATAAAATAAAATACCGAATAAAGAATTATCGTAACAATTATTGAGTAGTGCCTTCTTACGTAAGAATCAATAATTGGTGCAATGTCTGCAAGTACTCTTCATCGCGGGCAACAAAGCGTATTAATGTGTTTTAAACCACGGGTATTCCAACAAGTATTAATGGTAAAAACTACGCCATTATTTATAAACAACTTATACTTGTCGTTTTCTTCATCCAATCGCTTTTTCGTTATGGGGCCCACACAAATCGCTACCGTCATTTAATATTCCCCCGACAGTAAGAATATTCCACAGCCAAACGAATATTCTCCGATAAAAATGAATATTTTATAACCACTTGCTTATTTAAAATATTTGCGCATTTTACCCATAACTAACCACATTAATCAAATCAACCCTTACTATTTCAAAATAATAAATAGAGGAAATTTAATTTAATTTATAATAAGTTGGGGTCTTACACCTAGAGATGATGCACCCCGGATATTCACGTAGTGCGGGAATGGTTGATCCAAGAGGATGCGCCTGTGACCGATCCCGAGGAGGATAGTCCTGAGGAGATAGAGGAGGAGAATGATGAGGAGGATCCTGAAGAGTTTCCACCAAACTCCGTGATCTATGAGATGTATATAATATTTTGTAAAATACATGATAATATAGAGAGGCGAAGGAGATGGTTGATATGCATCATTTGTTGAGAGGAAGTGTGACAACGAGAAATTGGACAATTTAGTAAAATCTTAAATGATTGATTTAAGGTCAAATAATAGACCTAGATAGAAAATAAGTGTATGCGTTTGATGTTATTAGGATGGAATTTTGAGGATTTCAAAATTTCGTGAAGGCTTATAGGTGAATTATTCAGGATTAAGTGTTTATGTGATTAAGTTCTGTGTATATGGTTAATGATGTGTTCAGAATGTGATTAAGGGTCAAGGGTTGACCAGATAAATTATATCTGTAACAAACCCTAAGAATATATTAAGAACGTCAACGTTCAGTTAGAAAACCCTAACGTCTGATAAGAAACCCTAGAAATCGGTTCTGGAAACCCTAGTTTCAGTTCCGGGAATCCGAAACCCTAATTCGGTGCATGAAACCCTAAATCGGGAACTTAATGGCATAAGTGTAAATAACTATAAGATTAATTAGGGTTAATCTTAACAAATTGATTACAAAACCCTAATTCCAAATCTGAAACCCTAATACTTGATCTGAAAACCCTAGTTTCAGATTCTGATAAATTGAAGCCCTAATCTGGGAAATTAACGGAGAATTATAATGCTCAAGTGATATTAAGTATAAGGTTAATTAGGGTAAAGCTTAATCAATTCGAAAACCCTAATCCTAATTATTTCAATTTATGAGTAATTAGAAAACTCTAATCTAATTACGAGATTTAATTTCTAAATTAGAAAATTTATTTTCTATTAGAAACCCTAATTAGTGGGTTATAAACCCTAAGGGTTAAAAAGTTGTGTGTAAGGAATATGAACATTATGTGATGGTTTATATTTATTTATTATATAAACAAACAAAAGAAATTAGTGTAAACCTAATTATATATTAGGAATGAAGGATTTAATAACTTAAGGGTTATGAAAAAAGAGAATTGTGGTATTTAGAATACTTACTAATTCTAGGAGATTTATTTTATATATATATCTCAAATTATTAATTTTATAACCTAATTATAGCAAGTCTAATTGGGTTAAGGAAATAAGTGTGCATGAGCAAGGATTTGTGTTATAATTGAGGAAATGAAAATCCTAATTAAATGATTAGGATATAATAAAATTTATCTATTGGATCATGCTATTCTTTTACATAGCCCAAGCAATTTAATTGGAGAGCCCAAACAATAAAATAATTGGCCCAAGTTATGACCCAATTTGTATGGATCTTCTAGATGGTTATTAAACAAACAAATCAACAAATAAAATTGGCCAAAATGGTAGAGATATCCGGCCATTCAAAGGGCAAGTGAGCACAAGATTCATTTAATTTAGCTAACATTTTAGTTAGTCAAAAGTTGGTTACCAAATCACCTAAGTTTAGCCACTAGCCTTTTTAGGGTAATTAATATTTTTATCCTTGGCAATCATGTACAAGAGCAAGAGAGAGTAAGGCTTGGCCGGATGTCATAAGGAGAGAAAGAGAGTGGGTTTGGAAAAAAAAAAAACTACACCTAATAAAAGTCTAGCTTATATATATATTTTTTTTTCTTTCTTTCATCTCTTTTTATCCATCCAAGTTGCTAAGAGGAAAAGAGAGAGAGGGAGAGAGAGAGAGGAGTTCGGCCACTTCATGGTGAAGAGGGAGGGGAGATTTTGGCTCTCATGAAACCAAGATCCATCCATGGAAGGAAGAAAGAAGGAGGAGAAAGGAAATCAAGCTAAGGTATAACAAAAATTTCTACTTGTGTAAGCTAATTTCCTAGGTAGTTTGATTTGATTTTTGTCAACTTGAAGTTGTGATCTTGAGGTTTAAAACCTTAGATCTATGTATATATAAGTGTTTTATGTTTAGATCTAACAATATTGGGTGTTGATTTTGGTTGGAATCAAAGGTATAAAATTTCCTAAACTCAAAACTCTAGTTAGTTTATGTGTTTTGTGATGGTTGTTTTAGACCAAGTGTTGAACTTATGATCCATATGAGGAAGATCTACATGATATAGATATTTTATGGTTAGATCTTGCCATTTTAGGGTTGATAAGCTTGAACAAAGAAGATGAACCAAAACAGTTTTTTTTTTTGTTTTAAATGAATTAGTGGACTGCTGCTCTAAACAGAAAATTTCGGATTTGTTAGGGTGCTCTAAAATTCTGGACTTGTGATATGTTATAGTACACTCAATAAGCTTTCCATAGACTCAAAGCGGACTAAATCCGACATCGGAGGAGCAAGTTATGGGATTTTACCAAACAACACAAAGTTAAGAAAAACTGTGAAAAGGACAGTTTTGGAGCAGTCACTTCGGGCTAAATTCGGGAGCTAAACATATCAAATATGGATTGTGATATATGAAAACTATAGTTCGGAAGATACTGAATCCAACAAAATTGAAGGATCATTAATCGGAGTTACAGATTTCGTTTTATTTAAGTTTTGGTGAAGGACTCCAAAACTACCAAATGACAAAAAAGTTTCTGGCCAAAATTTTCCGAGGGCTGTTTTGGACATTTAGTTAATGAGAAAAATTCCAGGCTTTTGGGAAATGAAAATATATGATAATATGTAGCTCGTGTCCAAAAATGAACTGATTCGAGTTAAAACGACCAAGTTATGACCATTACAATTTTTGTGATTTTCCCGCGAAATCGCTATAAGCGGAGTTCTACAACTCCGATTGCCACGAAATTTAAAATGGAGTATCACGTTAACATATATATAAGGTTATGCCAAGAGATGGGCATTCTTTGGAGTTAAGAACGAGGTAGCTAATTTCTTAAGCTACTTAACTAAAATTAATTAAGAAAAAAATAGAATTAATGTTTTAAAATCATATAAAAATGATTTTAAGTATTATAAAAATATTTTAAGTTATAAAATATAACTTTTGATATTTTGGCATGAAAATATTAATATTTTAATATTAATATTAATTATCGGATAATGGATTTAAGTGTTTAAAAATCAAATAATTATGATTTTAAGGTATTAAAATATTTTGAAATATTATAATTACATTATAATATTATGCAAGGATTTTCATTAATATTTTATATTAAATGAATATTAATGATTAAGGAATTATGTGGTATTTAATTCATTTAAATAATGGATGTTAATGATTGGAAAATCATGATAAATGGTAATAATTATTCGAAAATTATTACGAGCCTAGGAAAAATGTTTGACTGATAAGAAAATTATCTGTGATAATTGTGAAGTGTTCAGGAAGAGTTTAATTGAACTTAAACTCGAGTATTGTCCAAACTAAATCGTCGGGATGATAGAATGGTGTCGATTTTAAGTCGATTTGAAATAGTTTGACACGATATTAAGTCTTATATGTCTTTGTATAGACTTATAGGGTTATGTGTTATGTGTTTAGGTTATTACGTGTATTTAGATATAACAATATTATCTTCGTCATTCTAAATTGGAGATCTATATTATTAATATTAGGTCTTGGGTAAAAAAATATATAAATTGCGTTGCGGTAATCAGCAGTTCGAGCAAGTTTGTTCTTACTTAACTCTAATAAGAGTGTTTTATTCAAGCTTATGGTTAATCATTCTTTGATTGCCATGAAAATTGTACTCTGTACATCTTGCATGTATAAGTCGGTATGAAAGGTGATCACCTTCATTACCAGTTGGTTGAAATGTTTGTTCATGTTTAAAACATTCGGTCAAAAGTTTGTTCTGCTAGTTCTCAATTATATTGATGAATTATAGCCAACTTATTATTCATACTCTTCAATCATGATATATCCTTATATTGTTGTATTTAAACTTCTTTGGACAACTTTCATGCTCACCCTTGCTATATCATGATAAAACATTGCGAGATAAGGCAAATGCGTTCGGATCTGAGGAAGCGATTAAAGCGAGTTTGACTTGGGTTATAAAGTCTTGACTAGTTTGTAATAGTGTATTGTGATAAATATTGTTATGTAATAAATAGTTTATGAAATGTGTATAAGTTAAGGTTACTCGACCTTGGGGAATAGTGTGTAATGTAATGTATAAACAATTTATGTTTATATCTTATAACGATACAAATAGAAAGATTAATAGAATCGAAGTGGCGATTTGGGGCCTGAGTTCGGGATATTAAGGAAGGATGTAGAGATTTAGGAACTTGATTAAACTCGAAACACGAGAATGGGATTTAGTTTCATACCAAGGGTCAAGATGAAAACTGTTGGCGCAAAGTGAGCGAGAAGATGAAAAGACGATATGGAGAAGTTGAAAGATGACTTCAAAAGAGGAAGAGGACTAAAGCGTATAAGAAGCAGAGGACGCTTGGATGAAGGCGACTCAACGCATGAATCGTAATGAGGCTAAAGTCCAAGTGAAGAAAGCCAAAATGAACGAAATGGATCATGCTTTTAATTCTGCGATTGATAGGGCCCAAGATCGAGTCCATTTTACCCACCTCAATTTGAAGACTCGCCGTGGTTCGTGATGGATCGTAGAAGCGGCTTATCGTATCATCATGGAGGAGGGCGATCGAGAAGCCTTACGACATCTTAATATGCCTAGATAGAATAGGAGTGATAATAATATGTGGTTAATTATGTGAATAAATAAATTGTGAATCACTTATTTTGAGATAAATAAAGGGATAGTATGAGTTTGTAATCCTGAAACTTATTTAGTTCAGGAAAGTGGATGTTTTTAGTAGTTATGCTATTTTTAGTATGTTTTAAAACATTATGAATGAATAAAATATTAGATTTTATTTAAAATGTTATGTGATATAACTTTAATCTTGGAATGTTTAAGTTAAACTTCAAATACCCAAGAAGTGGAGTAATGAACTAATAAGCGTATGTTCTAACAGAAAATGCCTCCTAGAAGAAGACAACCACGTCAACAAGCACCTCCTGAGGGGTCTACTAATAATAACAATGAGGCCAACGCTAATCCGGTTCAGTAGTTGGTAACTTTGTTGACGGGAGCACTTGTGAATCATCCGCAAGCTCAAGTTATGACTTTCAAGGAATTCAAAGTGGTTGGACCGCCAGAGTTCCAAGGGTCTATGAATCCAATGGAAGCCCAAACCTGGATCATGGAAATGGAGAAGGTGTTCGACGTTGCTAGAGTTAACAAAGATCAGAAGACTGCATTCGTGACATTTATGCTGAAGTCCAAAGCTAGCTACTGGTGGCAGGCAAATAAGGTTCGTGGAGGACAAGGGGTGATAATGTGGGATAGATTTTGTTTTTTGAGATGTACTTTCCAGCGAGTTCTCGGAATCAGTTGGAAGTGCAATTTCTGGAGCTGAAGCAAGGAACTATGACGGTGCCAGAATATGATGCGAAGTTTAACGAATTGGCAAGGTTTGCCACTTATCAAGTCAATACAGATGAGCGTAAGACGAGAAGGTTCGAACAAGGATTGAAACTCTATCTGTAGAGCAAGGTTTCAATGTTCCAGTTAAATACATTTGCGGCTGTACTGGAAAAGGCAATCATCGCAGAAGGTGGAAGCGATGCCTTGACCAAGTACAATCAAGAACAAAAGAAGAGGAAGAATGATAGTGAAAATAAGGCTGGTGGAAGTAATGTTGGAGGTAACAATCAGAAGAGGAAGTGGAATGAGAATTCAACTATGGGAGGACAGCAGGGAAGTCGGCAGAAGAAAAAGTTTGAAGCTTGTGCGACGTGTGGAAAGAACCCTACTGGGGTATGTTTGAAGGGAAAGCGGGTGTATTTCAACTGTGGTCAGGAGGGACACATTGCACCGAAGTGTTTTAGTCCGAAGAAAGAAGCATGTTTTACCTGCGGTTCAAAGGATCACATGACTCGTGATTGCCCTAAAAAGCCAGCGGGGAGTGCAAGTGGAGGAAAGGGAAACAACAACGGTGGTGGTGCATTGACTATCATTGGACCAGCTCAGTCAAGCCGACCTACTATAAGAACTTTCAATATGACTGTGTAGGATGCTGTTCAGTCTAAGGATGTGGTGTCAGGTATCATTCCGATTAATGGTATTAATGCTTATATACTGTTTGATTCGGGTGCTACTTGTTCATTTATATCCGATGAATTTACTCAAAATTTAGATTTGCCTCAGGAAGAATTAGATTATCCCTTGAGCATAGAGATTGCAAATAGGGAAGTGATTCCTGTTATGTTCATATATAAGAATTATAAAGTGGTTATAAAGGGTCAAGAGATGAGGGTAGACTTGATACCAATTAGACTTGGTGAGTTTGATGTTATACTGGGAATGGATTTGTTATTCAATCACGGAGCAGTAATTGATTGCCAAAGAAAGTGTGTTAACCTTATGACTCCGTCAAAGGTTATGTTCTATGGCATCAAATCACCTCGACAAACAAGTTGTCTGACTGTGATGCAAGTCAAGAAATTGTTAAGAAAAGGATGTGTAGGATACTTAGCCTACATAGTTGATACACAAAAGAAAAGTACGAAATTAGAAGAGATACCGATCATAAGAGATTTTGAAAACGTATTTCTAGACGATTTGTCGGGTCTTTCGCCAGATCGACAAATTGAGTTCATGATTTATTTAGTACCAGGAACATGCCTGATATCTAAGGCACCATACAGAATGGCCCCGGTAGAGATGAAAGAGTTGATGGTGCAACTACAAGAATTGATCGACAAGAAGTATATCAAGCCGAGTGTATCGCTGTGTTATTTGTTAAGAAGAAGGATGGATCGATGAGGCTCTGCATTGATTACAGAGAATTGAATAAGGTCACAATTAAAAATAAATATCCGTTACCAATAATCGATGACCTGTTTGATGAACTGAAGGGTGTGAGGTATTTTTCAAAGATAGACTTAAGGAGTGGTTATCATCAGCCGAAGGTGAGGCCAGAAGACGTACCGAACATGACATTCAAAACTTGGTATGTCATTACGAGTTTCTGGTTATGTCATTTGGTTTAACCAATGCACTTACAGCATTCATGGATTTGATGAACAAGGTGTTTAAACCATTGTTAGATAAATTTGTGGTGGTGTTTATTGATGATATATTGGTATATTCCAAAACTAAAGAGGAACATGTGGAACACTTAAGAGTGACGTTGGAGACATTGAGAAAAGAGAAGTTGTACGCAAAATTTTCAAAATGTGAGTTTTGGTGGAACGTGTACAGTTTCTCGGGCATGTTATTGATAAAGACGGAATTTGGTAGATCCATCAAAAGTTGAAAGTCAGAGTAAATCGGGATCACCAAGACACCAATCAAAGATAAGGAGTTTCTTAGGGTTGGCAGGTTACTATAGGCGTTTTATTCAAAATTTTTCCAAAATTGCGACCCCGTTGACGAATTTAACCATGAAGGCGGTTAAGTTTGTTTGGATGGAGAAGTGTGAGGAAAGTTTTCACGAATTAAAGAAGAGGTTAAGTACAACACCTGTGTTGTCATTGCCTAATGATACAGGGAATTTTGTGGTGTATAGTGACGCATCGCATAAAGGACTAGGTTGTGTGCTTATGCAAAACGGCAGAGCTATCGCGTATGCATCACGTCAATTAAAATATTACGAAAAGGGGTATCCGACTCATGACTTAGAGTTGGCTGTGGTGGTTTTTGCCCTGAAGATTTGGAGACATTATCTTTGTGGAGAGAGGTGTGAGATATATACTGACCATAAAAGTCTAAAGTATATCTTTACACAAAAAGACTTGAACATGCGACAAAGAAGATGGTTAGAGATGATGAAAGACTATGACTGCGAGATTTTCTATCATCTCGGAAAGGAGAATGTTGTTGATGATGCCTTAAGTAGGAAGGGACGAAAGAAGTTAATGTTGTTAACTGCTCCGGAGAAGCTAGTGTCGGAAATGGCTAAGATGGAGTTGGAAATTAAATATCCGACAGAATCTAATGAAAAGTTGTTCCAGATGGAAAACAATTCAACATTTGTAGATAAGGTGAAAAATGCACAACTTCAAGATGAAGACTGCAAAAAGATAAAACAAAAAGTATCTGAAGGGGAGGAAAGCAAATTCAAAATCGATTAGGAAGGGTTACTTCAATTCGAAGGGAGAATTTGGGTTTCGCCAATACTAGAAGTTAAAGAGGAAATTTTGAGTGAAGCTCAAAACTTAAGATATTCGATTCACCCTGGAAGTACGAAAATGTACCAGGATCTTAGACATCATTTTTGGTGGCCAAATATAAAGAAGGATGTGGCTGAGTGTGTGGAAAAATGTTTAACGTGTCAGAAAGTCAAAGCTGAACATCAAAGGCCAAGCGGATTACTGCAGCCGTTAGAGATACCAGAATGGAAATGAGAGCATATCACAATGGATTTTGTGGTAGGTCTTCCAACGACTCAGCAAGGTTATGATGCCATTTGGGTGATTGTCGATCGATTGACGAAGTTGGCTCACTTTTTGACAATCAAGATTAGATTTACCCTAGATCAGTTAGAAAAATTATACGTGAAGGAAATTGTGTCAAGATACGGTGTCCATTGTGTCAGACAGAGATCCACGCTTCACATCAAATTTCTGGAAACGATTACAAGAATATTTGGGAACACAACTGAGAATGAGCACAGCGTACCATCCTCAGACTGACGAATAAAGCGAAAGAACCATCCAAACACTAGAAGATATGCTCAGAGCATGTATAATGGATTTCAAAGGAAATTGGGATGATCATTTACCATTGGTTGAATTTTCATATAATAATAGTTATCACGCGAGTATTGGCATGCTGCCTTACGAAGCGTTATACGACAGAAAATGCAGAACTCCGTTATGCTGGGATGAGGTAAGTGAACGTTAGCTATTGGGTCCAAAATTGGTACAACAGACTATCGAGATCATCAAAGTGATTCGAGCGAGATTAATAGTTGCACAAGATAGACATAAAAAATATGCCGATCAGCATCGACAGAATCATGAATTCGATGTCGGAAGTTATGTCTTCTTGAAAGTATCTCCCTGGAAGGGGAAAATTCAATTTGGCAAGAAAGGGAAATTAAGCCCTAGATTTATAGGACCTTTTGAAGTGCTTCGATGAGTTGGCGAAGTGGCGTACGAGGTACCTTTACCTCCAGAGTTGGAGCATATTCATAATATTTTTCATATATTAGTATTAAGGCCATATAAACCTGATTGTAAGCATGTTATAGAATATGAGCCATTACAGTTTGAGAAAGACTTAACATATGAAGAAGTCCCTGTTCAAATTGTTGACAGAAAAGAGCAAGTACTGAGGAATAAGGTAATACCTTCTGTTAAGGTAATTTGGAGGAACCATAATGCTGAAGAGGCTACATGGGAACTTGAAATGAAGAATTATCCTCGGTTGTTTGCTTGATCTTGTATAGCGATTCTGGGGACAAAATCTTGTTAAGGAGGAAAGAATGTAACAAATAAATTTTTCGAGTTGTGATTATGGGGACAGGATCCTTTTAAGGAGGGAAGGATGTAACGATCGAGAAATTTGTAATTTAATTTAAATATTTATTGAATTAAATAAATATTTTAAATAATTTATTTATTGAGAAAAATAAATAATTGATGAATTGTGGTGAATTAATTTGGTAACTAAATTAATTAATGACAATTTTATCTAATGGATTTAATTTAAGAAAATAATTAAATTAAATCAATTGCTTAATATTTAAGAAAATAATTAAATTAAATGAATTGTTTAATTTAAAGGAAATAAATAAATAAAATAAAGTGATGTGTCTAATTTATTAATTAAATTGGATATAATTATTTATTAAATTATAAGTATAATGATAATAAGATTTTTATTATTAGTAGTATAAGTTATTAAAATGGTTACATGTGTGACAAGTGGAAACTATATAATATAATAATATAATAATAATTTGGTTTGGGAAATAGATGATTAGCCAAACAAGGCCTTGTAGCCTTTGCCTTTTTCCAACTGACGCCTTTTATTATTTTCTAATGGGTGAGTACTTTGCCTATGTACTATGTCTATTCAATTGTACATTGTTATTATCAAATCATTGACTTAAATATCATTGTTCAATCTTATAATATTGTGTTGAACTTTCAAATAGCAAGCAAACTCTTATTGATTGTGTTAGTTCCCGGAGGCACAATAGTTATCTAGAAGGGGGGTTGAATAAATATTTAAAAATTCTTTTCGTTTTAACTTATTAGTTGCTGATGATTAAAACACAGCGGAATTTGTTTTAATCTCCCTTAAGATATTGAGTTAATGAAAGTGAGGCAGTTATAGCAGATATATCAGTTATTACAAGAATGTAATAAACACAGTCGTTTTAAGTGGTTCAGAGCACTTAAAGCTCCTAGTCCACTCTTCTACTCCTCGAGTAAGAAATCCACTAAGGATGTCTTATACACTTTCTGAATCTCACAGATTCCTTCTAGACCAGCAGTCTAGGAACTTCTTAGTTCACTCTTAAACTCTTCAAGTCCAGTAGACTTGGCTCTTCATAGTTCACTTAGAAATCTTCAAGTCCTCCTGACTTGGAACTCTTACTTCAGTTGATTAGTAGTTGTTGAGTTCTTAGTTGTTGCTACTCAGTTGTTGTTAAGCACTTGTTCGAAAGAACCGAGTAGCTGAACAAGCTTTTCTTTTTCTAAGATCGTAGAGTTGAGCGTTGAGTGTTTTTGTGCATTTTGTTCAATGCTTGCTTACATCTCTCATCTGCATATGTTCTGTATATATGTGATCCTTGAAATCTATCCGTTGAAGCCTTTTGTTGAAGCATTACATGCTTTTGACATTTCTGATCTTTGATGGAGACTTTTCTGCACATCTCCTGACTTGCATTCTGGCCCACTGACACATCAGACTGCTTTCTCACCTAACACCTGAAAAGGTGTTTTCCTCTGTCCTATGGTCCTTTCCTTAGCTTCTTGAATACGTTTCTTTTGTTATATACTAAGGATAACTTTTGTACCGTTGGGACTAGTGAGGACTTCAACATTTAAAACCCATTCCACATTGGTTGCAATTTGTCTTTAATTCAGATGGTAGGGCTCGATGCTTCTGGCACGTGGCAGATGATACTCTACGATCCAGATCATGGTGTCTTGTTACCTTGGTGCTTAGTTTGATGTTATCAAGTAAGAGCACTACGATTTCTCTTAAAGACCTGCACACTACGATCTTCACTTGCTTGTCTTGCAGGCTCTATGTTTCCGAGAGCACACTACGATCTTCGAGTTGGGTCGGCAAACGTTGGGACCACTCTACGATTTTCGACGAGGTCCTTCAAGGCAGGCACACTACAATCCTCGATGCTCTACGTTTCTGCCTTGGCTTCTATAATCTTGATTAGCTAGATACACTACGATTTCTTCGAAGCCTATCTATTACATCTCAAGATCAACCTAACAAGTTTGATCTTCTTTTCTATACATTCATTTACAGAATGATACACATTAAGAGTTTAGATTAACCTAAAACATTTGATCTATCACTAAGTCCTTATACAGATATTCCTTGAATGACTTTACAAATAATCATGAGAATTTACATTTAAACATCAAATCAAAATATGCATTCTCCCAACAATCTCCCCCTATTTGATGTTGACATAATAAAGGAGATTTGTTGTCATGATTATTAGTTTCTAGATGCAATTGCAAGAAAGTAAACATGACTTAATATTTCAGTGAGCAGCTAAAATTTCTAGAGGATAAGCATGAATTTATTGATGTTTGAAGAATATTACAATTTAGCTTTACATCAATAAGAATTTAAACTTTCACTTATCTCTATTTCCTTGATCTTTTGAGAGGTGGATTGGCATACTCCTCAACTCTTCTTTTCCTGCTTGCTTCATCCTACCTGGCTAGATCTTTCAGCTCACTAGGACTTAGCCTAGGATTTTGATCATGCCTATTCATAAATGCAGGATCTCCAGTTGGCATTCTAAGGCCTTTGGTGGTGATATTTTGTGAGCTAGTAGCTGGCCCTATACTCCTTATTGGCTGAGCCATTAAAATTTCTTGTTGATCAGATCGTTGAGTCTGATGGCTGGATTGTGGAGTCTGTTGGTGGAATTTCCTTGTAGGAGGACTCCTTGAAGATTGACTTTGAAGTTATCCTCTGCCTCTGCCCTTGCCTTGAACTTATTTCCCTTTATTCTCCCCCTTTATGTCAGCATCAAGGGTTCAAGTGTCTTTGGATAGGCGAGTCACTCCTTGGACTATCTCGTTGAGTTGGCTTTGGGTTTGAGAAATGTCCTCTCGATTTTCCTTGATCAAAGCTTCAGATCGAGCTTCCCTATTTTTAAGGACGGCTAAAACATTGTCAGTTTGTTGTCCTTGGTGTACGTATGATTGTTGAAATTCTTTGACGGCGGTTTTCAAATTGATGATGTTCTCCAGCAGAAGTTTATTCTGGGCTTCCTGAGTGTTCTGTAATACAAGAACATCATCTCCAACAGAAGTTCATCCCTGTCCTTTATGCTTTTAATCATTTCTTTGATGATCTCCCTCAGCTTCTTAGTAAGCTCAGCGTTTAAAGTGCCTGGGAGATTGTTTGCAGCAGTGATCATTTTGGTCAGTCTGAGATGAATGAGTTCCGTGTGAGCTTCAAGGCTATCATCGATGTCCTTGATCACTTTCTTCGACACCTCTGTTAACTCAGCTTTGGTAGCTAGATCTGATAGGAGTTCGTTGAGTTGGGGAATGTGTGGTGGAGGGGATGTTTTCCTGTATTGATCTTGCAAGGAGTAGAGGGCAAGATCAAGGTTGAAGTATTCATTGGTCGACGAAGAGGGAATATCTGATGGAGGGGACTTTGTTTGGGTGTCTGAAGAGGGTGGCTCTACGATTTGAGTTTGGGACTCTACGATGGGGCTAGAGTCATCAATCCTAGAGTTGATGGAAGTTGGGATCAATATGAAGTTTGGCACATTTAGTTCATCAATTACAGAATTTTGGAATTCTGTAACTGGGGATTGACTTGGTGGATTTAAAACTACTTCCAACCAGCTTGGAAATTCATAAAACTGGCTGAAGAAAGACAGTGGATAGTGATTTACTCTGAACATAATTAGGATAAATAATACCTCATGCACCAATCTTGAAGATGGACCATTCGTTATCAGCTTCTTGGCAAAGTTGACATTTCCTGGGAATCCATGAGCTAGAATAGAGATGGCTGGATATTCTTTGAAGCTCCAGAACATGTGATTCTAGGAGTTTAGAATTTGAGTTTGATGAAAAGGCATCATGGGTAGATAAAAGAACAGCTGCTCATAGTTAGCCTTTCTATGCCCATTCCAGCCCACAACTATGATCTCGACTTCATCATCTTCGTCCTCTTCTTTGTCTTCGTTCAAAGATTCCACTATGTCAATGACTTCCTTTTGACTTTCTTGCTCAGGCTCTCCCTCATTTTCTGTAGGAGCAGCTTCTTCTGTAATGGGGATATCATGAGGCTCTCCCTCAACATGATCATCCATCTGTAGGACAAATAGCTCCCCCTTAGCTGGAGCAATTTATATCATGAGAGCTTCAGGTATCTCCCACTCAGCTTGAGCATTTTCTAAGGCGAGGACTTCATGTATTTCCCCCTCAGCTTGAGCTATGTCATTTTGGCTTTCTTTGGATAGTTCCTTTTCAGTAGCCATATTCTTGTCTTCCTCCTTGAGCATCCTTCATTTATAAGGATGTACTTCTTGACTAATTTTCGTCTTGGTTTCCTAGGCTGAGCCACAGCCTCAGGACTTTCCTCAGCTTAAGCTTTGTCCTATTGATCAGTCAGACCATCTGGTGTAAAAACTTCCTTGCTTGAGGTGGTCAGTCTAGTCTCTACGATTGGTAGAGACTCGACGATCGAAGAGACAGATGGCCTCTTGGACTTGTGACTAATTTTGTTCTTCTTCAGTAGCTATGATATGGTAGCTCTATCTTCATCTGCCTCAGCCATTTGTTCCTTTCTCCTTAAGATTCTCAGAGTCTCAATATCAGAGGACTCTATAGGTATATCAGTGGTAGACCCTTGAGGTTCTTCTACCATCCTAGTCTTTACCTTTCTCTTGCCCTTGATTTTTCTGATAAGGAGGTTCTTCTTTGTTGATCTCTTCCTCTTCTTCTTCAGTCTCTTTAACGACTAACATGTTTCCTGGAATCCCTGATTCCTTTAGATCACCAGTTTTTCCACTGGACTCAGACATCATACGAACATTTTCTGTTGGATTCCTTTTCTAATTTTCAAACAGTTCCTAGGTCATCCGTCTGTAATTGGGTTGATGGACTCTCCTTCATTGTCACCAATTTTGTCACCTAGAGCAGACTGTATGATGATGCTTATAAAATGCCAGTAGAGTATCTTTTGAGGGCTCTTTGTCTTCTTCGAGCTTAGGATCCATTTTCCTATCCACTCAAGCAGTAGAGATCCATAGTTGAGCTGTATGCCACAACTTATGGCAATCATGAGTTTTAGCTGCACTTCATTTATAAAATCGTGGCCGGAGCTTTTGCAGCATAAACACTTCCCAACAATATCAGCCAAAAATTCATACCTCTGAAGAAACTCATTCTTCTTGTATCCTTTTGACATTGGGGAATTTCTTGTTCTGTATCTTCTTAAGCCCTACATAGAAATCGATGCCGTCTAAAAACCAAAAGCCTTCGGATTTGAAGCCTAGGACTAGGTTGATGTTCTCAGCCTTTAGTTTGATTTCCACGTCCTTGACTCTCGTCGTGAGGACTTCATTTTTGAATGCCCCATTTCTGTAAAATTCCTTTATTTACTTTGGGTAGATCCAGGTGCTCGTACCCAAAGCATCTTTGAGACCAGCCTTCTTTATCAATGTCAAAGTCTAGTGAAATTTGGGTTTAGCGGTTTTGAACTCATCGAAGCATAGTTTGTAGCCACAGACGATGTTGGAGGCTACCATTGATTTCTTTTCAAGGAGTATGGTTGTCTAAACTTTCTTAAGGGTTTGGGTTTCTACTTGTAGAGAGAGAGGAGAGAGATAAGCTTTTTGAACTTTTGATTTCAAAAAGGCATTTTCAAACTGTACTTGTAGTTTCCCTCTCTCCATTTTTGTTTAGTGGGGCAGGTGTCAAATTTTTCTTAGCTCTGTGAGTTGGACTGAGAAGGATTGTACTGAATTGCCCTTAGCTCCTTCTTAGCTAATGCGTCCTTGGGGAGGACTACGATCGTTAAGGTGGCATTTGTGATTATTGAGTCTGATCTGTGATAGTCGAGTCACCTTTCATTCATTCGTCGTGTCGTTTCAAGAATTGTCGTGGTCATTCGGCAAAGTTGTCGGTATCGAACTATGATCGTTGAGTCTCCGGCCAAGCAAATCGTCATTATGTTCAAGTACGATCGTCGAGTTCATCGGCCGATATGCCGTCGGTATCGAACTACGATCGTCGAGTCTGACCGGATCCTTGTGATGAGTTTTTGACTTAGCATTCTTTTAAGGTAACTCAGGAAGGGCCAACCTCATAGAGCGAATTAAGGGTTAGGTTTGTTCCTGAGGCACTTATCAGAGGGATTGCTTTGTTTTGAACTTTCTCATCATAGGATGCTCCCTTATTTTGTTGATGGGGCTTCTGCCATCGTTGAGTCTGCACTACGATTGTTGGGTCTGAGCTATGATAGTTGAGTCTTGAGTTACTGCAGCTCTGCGATCGTGAACTTCCCTTGATCATGTCTACGATTTCAACCATAGCCTTTATATCTATATGATTAACACATATTAGAGCATATATTTCATGGTTGTAAATTAAGCATTCCTAGCTCACTTATTAACTTGTTAAACCTGGATTCATCTAGAGGCTTTGTAAAGACATCAACAAGTTGATTTTCAGTAGGAATATATTATAAAGATATAGTTCCATTTTGCACATGATCCCTAATGAAATGATACCTTATTTCTATATGCTTAGTTCTAGAATGCATGACAGGATTATGAGTTTTTGCTATGGCACTTGTGTTATCACAGTGAATAGGTATGGATTTGAATTTAAACCTATAATCTGCTAGCTAATTTTTCATCCATAGGATCTCGAAAGACATTGAAATTGCCAAAGAACAATGTATTCAACTTACGAAGTTGAAATAGATCTTTGAATTTTGTTTCTTGCTAAACCGGGGACACAAGTCATTTCTAGCAATTGACAGTGCCACTAGTACTCTTTTCTATCTATTTCACACTGCAAAATCAAAGATCTATGTATCTCGTTAGTTCAAATGAGGACTCCTTGGGATACCAAAGCCCCAAGTGAGGTGTACCCTTGAGATACCTAAAAATCATCTTTACAACAGTTAAATGTGATTCTTTAGGGTTAGCCTGAAATCTAGCATAAATACATGTTGCAAACATTATATCTGGTCTACTGGCAGTTAGATATAAAAGAGAGCCTATCATACCTCTGTATTGAGTTATATCAATACTTTTACCTTTTTCATCTTTGTCAAGCTTGGTTGTAGGAACAATTGGGGTTTTCATGGGAGACACTGATTCTATGCCTTCTTAAGTAAGTCTTTAATGTACTTGGCTTGGTTTATGAATATTCCTTCATCAGTCTACTTTACTTGCAGTCCAAGGAAGAAGTTCAGCTCACCCATCATGCTCATTTCAAACGTGGTCTACACAAGCTTAGAGAATCTCTTACATAGCTTTTCATTAGTAGAACCAAAAATAATATCATCAACATGTATTTGAACCAATAAGACTGTCTTTATGCTTTATAAGGAATAATGTGGTATAAACTCTACCTCTAGTGAACCCATTTTCAATAAGAAAGTCAGTTAGTGTTTCATACCATGCTCTAGGTGCTTGTTTAAGACCATATAAGGCTTTTTCTAATCTATAAACATAATTAGAAAGAGATGGATTGATGAAACCTGGAGGTTGCTCTACGTAGACTTCTTCTTCAAGTTCACCATTCAGGAATGCACTTTTGACATCCATCTAAAAGACCTTGAATATCATGTGAACAACAAAGGCAAGGAAGATTCTGATGGCTTCTAGTCTGGCCACAGGTGCAAATGTCTCATCGTAGTCAATGCCTTCTTCCTGAGAGTAGCCCCTGGCCACTAGTCTTGCCTTGTTCTTGGTTATTACTCCATCTTCATCCATCTCTTTTCTAAAGACCCACTTGGTTCCAATGACAGGATGACTCTTTGGTCTTGGTACCAATCTCCATACCTTGCTTCTTTCAAATTGGTTAAGTTCTTCCTGCATGGCTTCTATCCAACTGGAGTCTTCCATAGCATCCTCTATTTTCTTAGGTTCCATTTGTGACAGGAAGCTTAGATAGAAACATTCATTCTGGGTGGCAGCTCTTGTTTTGACTCTTGCACTCGGATCTCCAATGATTAGATCTTGAGTGTGATCTCTTGCCCATCTGTTTCCTGTTGGGACATATGTCCTGATGCCTTCTTGTCTTAGGCCTTCAAGATCTATTTCTTCTTCTTGGTGTGGAGGTTCGTTGTCTGGCATAGGCCTCTCTACGATCTCATTTCCTTGCTCAACGATTTCACTATCTGGCACTACGATCGTAGTGTTGAGCTCAACGACTTCATTCGTAGTGTCTGAACTGTCGGTCGTAGTGTCTTGGAGCTCTGTTTTGTCTAAGTCTGTCTCATCAAAGATGATGTGAATCAAAACTTCAACACTCAGTGTCTTCTTATTAAACACTCTGTAGGCCTTACTGTCTGTGGCATATCCAAGAAAGATTCCTTCGTCTGACTTGGGTTGAAACTTTTTCAAGTACTGCTTTCCATTGTTAAGAATGTAGCATGCACAGCCGAATACATTAAAGTAGCTGACACTTGGCTTTCTTCCTTTCCACAGTTCATAGGGTGTCTTCTTGATCGTAGAGTGTATGAGTGATCTGTTATGAGTGTATCATGCAGTGTTGATAGCTTCTGCCCAGAAGTATTCAGGAAGGTGGGCTGCAGCTAGTAGAGTTCTTCCAGCCTCTATCAAAGTTCTGTTCTTTCTCTCAGCTACTCTATTTTGTTGAGGAGTTCGTGGAGCTGAGAAGTTATGACTGATGCCATTGTCTGTGCAGAACTGGTCCACTTCTGAGAAGTCGAATTCTCTGCCATGATAATTCCTTATAGCCTTGATTTTATCTCCTTTCTCATTCATCACAAGCCTGAACATCTTGATCAGTTGGGGGCTCGTTTCATCTTTAGAGGTTAGGAAGAATACCCATGTGAACCTGGTGTAGTCGTCAACTATTACTAGTGAGTATCTCTTCCCTCCGAGACTTGTTGTTGGAATTGGCCCGAATAGATCCACGTGGAGCAACTGCAGGGGCTTGTCAATTGAGTTGGCAATTTTGCTTTTGAATGAGATTTTGGTCTACTTTCCAAGCTGACAGGCATTGTATGGCCTTTCTTTGACGAAGATGAACTTGGGTAGGTTTGTAACAAGATCTTTTGAGGTCAGCTTGGACATGCTCTTGAAATTGAGATGAGACAGTCTTCTATGCAAAAGCCAACTCATTTCTTTAGATGCTTTAGCCAGAAAGCATATTGTCTCATCTGAGCTTAGCTATCCAAGATTCACTGTGTAGACATTTCCTTCTCTTGTTCTAGTTAGCTTTACAGCAGATGTCTTCAAATCTCTGACTTGACACTGATTATTGAGGAATGCTACTTGATTGCCCTTGTCGCAGAGTTGGCTAATGCTCAGAAGATTGTGTTATAATCCTTCCATATATGCCACTTTACTGAAGGATACTGCACCATTTCCAGCTGAGCCATAACCTCTTATCTTTCCAGAGCCGTTGTCTCCAAAGATGACTGAGGGACCTTCCTTTTCTATGTAGTTAGACAAAAGGGCTTTGTTCCCAGTCACGTGCCTTGAGCATCCACTGTCCAGATACCAGGTCGTGATCGTGGAGCTCTTTTCTTGTGGTAACATTAAATCTTCATTTTGGTACCCATATTTGCATGGGTCCTATTTTGTTAGTACCCTAGGGGACCCAAATCTATTTGATCTTGGGTCTCACATGCATGAAATTATAATAGCACTTTGTAGCCTTGTGACCAATTTAATAGCACACAAAACATTTAATATGATGCATGCTTGTGTGTGTGAGAGAATTCATTCTCCATTTGGACTTTTGTGGTTCTTTAGTCATCCTCCTGTTAAACTAATTTTCCTTCTTCCACATTTCATATTGTTGTGTTAGGAGAGATTGTTTGTTTTCTTTTACTTCTTCCGTTCCTTCATGCATGATGAGTAGTGCTTCCCAAACCTCCTTTGTTGTTTTGCTGTTGACCACATTTTCGAATAGATCATCTTCTAATGATTGAAACAAAATGTTCTTAGCCTTCTTGTCGAGTTGAACAACTCTCTTCTCGTTCTCTGTCCACTCCTCTTTGACTTTGATTTGTGTTCTGTTTGGGTCGTCTGTAGTTGGTGCAAGCTTTCTTGGAACGTAGGGCCCATTCTGAATAGTTTCGAATAGATCTTCATCTATGGAGTCCATGTATGCTTGCATCTGAACTTTCCAATTTGCAAATTTATCTTTGTTGGACATTGGTGGCTTGCTGCCTCCTCCAGTCCTTGATTTGCTTGGTATGTATGCCATTGGATCTACTTAAGCTTTGTGGGCTATATAATAGAACCTACTCTGATACCAATTGTTAGTTCCCGAAGGCATAATAGTTATCTAGAAGGGGGGTTGAATAGATATTTAAAAATTCTTTTCGTTTTAACTTATTATTTGCTGATGATTAAAACACAGCGGGATTTATTTTAATCTCCCTTAAGATAGTGAGTTAATGAGAGTGAGGCAGTTATAGCAGTTATAACAGATATAACAGTTATTGCAAGAATGTAATAGACATAGTCGTTTTAAGTGGTTTAGAACACTTAAAGCTCCTAGTCCACTCTTCTACTCCTTGAGTAGGAAATTCACTAAGGATGTCTTTTACACTTTCTGAATCTCACAGATTCCTTCTAGACCAGCAGTCTAGGAACTTCTTAGTTCACTCTTGAACTCTTCAAGTCCAGCAGACTTGGCTCTTCACAATTCACTTAGAACTCTTCAAGTCCTCCTGACTTAGAACTCTTACTTCAGTTGATTAGTAGCTGTTGAGTTCTTTGTTGTTGCTACTCAGTTGTTGTTAAGCACTTGTTCGAAAGAACTGAGTAGCTGAGCAAGCTTTTCTTTTTCTAAGATCGTAGAGTTGAGCGTTGAGTGTTGTTGTGCGTTTTGTTCAATGCTTGCTTACATCTCTCATTTGTATATGTTCTGTATATATGTGATCCTTGAAATCTATCCGTTGAAGCCTTTTGTTGAAGCATTAAATGCGTTTGACATTTTTGATCTTTGATGGAGACTTTTTTGCACATCTCCTGACTTGCATTCTGGCCCACTGACACAACAGACTACTTTCTCACCTAACACCTGAAAAGGTGTTTTCCTCTGTCCTATGGTCCTTTCCTTAGCTTCTTAAATACGTTTCTTTTGTTATATACTAAGGATAACTTTTGTACCGTTGAGACTGGTGAGGACTTCAACGTTTAAAACCTATTCCACATTGGTTGCAATTTGTCTTTCATTCAGATGGTAGGGCTCGATGCTTCTAACACACGGCAGATGATACTCTACGATCCAGATCATGGTGTCTTGTTACCTTGGTGCTTGGTCTGATGTTATAAAGTAAGAGCACTATGATTTCTCTTAAAGACCTACACACTACGATCTTCACTTGCTGGTCTTGCAGGCTCTACGTTTCCGAGAGCACACTATGATCTTCGAGTTGGCCCGACAAATGTTGGGACCACTCTACGATTTTCAATGAGGTCCTTCATGGCAGGCACACTACGATCCTCGATGCTCTACATTTCTACCTTGGGTTCTGTAATCTTGATCAGCTAGATACACTACGATTTCTTTGAAGCCTATCTATTACATCTCAAGATCAACCTAACAAGTTTGATATTCTTTTCTATACATTCATTTATAAAATGATACACATTAAGAGTTTAGATCAACCTAACAAATTTGATCTATCAATAAGTCCTTATACAAATATTCCTTGAAGGACTTTACAAATAATCATGAGCATTTGTATTTAAACATCAAATCAAAATACGCACTCTCCCAACAGATTGGACTAATCCATAATTGATGAGTGTTCTGAAATCCTAGAATCACTGATAAGCTAGTTCCGAACTAAACTTTCTTTAATGCGAAAATCCTAAAGTCAAACTGAGATGCATAACCCTAACATAGGGGATTATGTACGCGTTAGCGTTTAGATGTTTGTTCACAATACATGGTACGAAGGGCTGATCCCCCTAAGTACGAACGTAAATGTATGTATAGTCTTGTGACTGTTAAAGGTTGAAGTAGAAATACTTAATAACCTTAGGACATACTTCATGGTCTTAATGACCCTCAGATATAAACCTCAAACATGTTTACTAGTTTTGTCTCGAAGAACAAGTTTTTATTTAATCAATATTCATTGCTTACTCTTATGTTACTGCTATTATCACAATTTATATCAGTGAGCAATTGTTTGCTCACTCTTACAATTAACACTACAGCTAAAGTTGAAAGAGCTGATGAACCGTGTGAGAACCCCAAATGCGGGTCCCAAATCACCACGGATATGGTATAATCATTCTACAACTATTGTGGAAGATATAAACATAAATTGTTTATACAATAAATATTACACACTATTCCCCAAGGTCGAGTAACCTTAACTCATACACAATTCATAACTTGTCTAACACATAACATTATTATCATATAATACTATTACAAATCTAATCGCACACATTAACTTTAAGCTGGAACTGTCTTTAACGTTTCCTTGTATCCGACGTATTCGTCTTAATCTACAATGTTTATCATGATATAGCAAGGGTGAGCATAAGTTTGCCCAACAAGTTTAAGTTCAATAATTTAACGATATATCATGATTGAAAGAATCTGAATAATAAGCTGGCTATAATTCAACAATATAGTTGTGAATTAGCACGAATAAACTTTTGACTGAACAAGTATAAAACATGACCAAATATATCTGAACCGAATTGTAATGAAGGTGATCAGCCTTTCATACCTGAGTTATGCATGCAATATGTACAGAGTACAATTCTACAATGGCAATCAACAATGATTATGCGTAAGCATATCTGAATGAAACAACTCTAAGTAGAGTTAAGTAAAACTTGCCTCGAATTTGATTGATTATCGCATGCAATTTATAAATCTTTATCCGAAGACCTAATATTAGTAATATAGATCTCCAATATTAGAATAATATCATCACAATATAATACTATTATATATATATATACATAGAATAACCTAAACACGTAACACATAACACATAACCTTATCAGTCTATAACACACATAAGACTTAATCTCAAGTCAAACTTTTACGGTTTGGGTCGAAGTTTTGACTAATTCGACATCCCGATATACTAATCGATAATAAATCGAGTTTAAGTTCAATTAAACTTTGTCTAAACACTTAACCATTATCTAAGATAATTTGTTAACAGTTAAAATATTTTTCGTAAGCTCGTAATAATTTTCAAATAATTATTACTATTTATCATGAATTTTCCATCATTAAAAATCGTATTTATATAATATAAATACCACAATATTCTATTATCATTAATATCTATTTATTATCAAATATTAATGAAATACATGTCATAATATTATAATATATTTATAATATCACAAAGTATTTTTAATACTTTAAAATCACCTTTATATGATTTTTAAACAATTAAATTCATTATCCGATAATTGCTTTTAATATTAAAATATTAATATTTTCATGACGATAAAATATCAAAATTTATATTTTATAACTTAAAATATTTTTATAACACTTAAAACACTTTTATATGATTTTTAAATCATTAATTCTATTTTTCCATAATTTATTTAATACACTAATTAAATAAATCTATTATCATTAATAATAAATTATTAATGAAATTCATTAAAAAATATTAAAAGTCAATAAACATAACCTAAAATATTTTCTTATATCATAATATAATTTTATAGGCAATTGTAGTTTTTTATTTCACTTAAATATTTAATTTATATTTATTACATATTTTATTACTTTATTTATGCCTGAAAAGAACTTTATCGGCGTAAAATATCATTTATAGCCAAATCTCGTCCCGTAGGACTTTATTAGATTTATTAATACTTATTATCTCGCTGGAACGCGATTTGGAACGTTGAACGTCAAAATCCCTCGACGAGCCAACGCTCGGCGTTCGCTCGTTTTTAAGTTCTGACATGCTCCTTTGCACATTTTTAATTCTCAAATCATGAATCAAATAAGAGTGAAATTTCGGGCATATTATAAACCTCATGTCATAGTATTTTTATAAAATTTGTAACCGCAAAAAGAAACAATAGAAACCATTCGAAACAGGTTTCAAAAATGGCTTCAAAGACCAAATTGCAGAGAAGGCGTTAGTGTCGCTAGAAGGTCGTCAAGAATCGTACGCTTCAAAGCCTTCATGTTCATCAATGATGCTTTAATGAGTAGCCCACTTTACGATTTTCTCACGCCTTTCTCGTTTATCAGAAAATTTCCAACTTTGGATATGTTATACATGGTATACCAAAGTATTTTTTAAAAAATATAACCCAGTAATTTCTTACCTCTTAAGCAGCCTAAAACAGACCCCAAAAATGTCCACTCGCAACAGCTTTCATCTTTTTCCCATATTTACCCTCTTTCGCTAAAACAGTCATAACTTTTTCGTTTTAAAACATTTTTAGGTGATTCTTGAGCCCACACGAAGCTAACTTCCGGGACTACAACTCTTCCCTACTGATATGTTTCTAGAGGCCGAACATATCAGCCCAGAAATTCTGTTCAAGTGGACTGCACCGCACTTGTTGGACAGTTTTGACTCTACTACTTTGAAATGTCATAACTCTCTCCTCCGAAGTTGGATTTAGTCCGTTCCAGAGTCTATGGAAAGATTATTCAGTGTACTATAACATACCAAAAGCCCAGAAGTTTTAAAGCAGTCTAGCTAACCACGAAGGTTCTGTTTAGGGGCAGCAGTCCACTAATTTTTTCTAAGGTTTAAAAATTGTTTTCATTTTTCTTATTTCATCAAACTTTTAACACCTAAAATGGTTAGATCTAAACATAACACATCATTTAACTTGAAGATCTAAGATTTTTGAGTTTAGAAATATAAGCTCATGATCTTATCAAAAATAACCACAAGGGAATACATTTAAATCTAACTAGATTTTTAGTTTTGGAAATTTTTATACCTTTTTGGTTGGATGATCTCTCCTTCTCCTACCAAGCTAGATGGTATGAAGAAAATTTTCTTCTTTCTCCCTCCTTGTTACTAGGACTGAGCAAAAAATGGATAAAACCGAATAACCGAACTAAACCGAATTTTTTTAACCGAATTATTTCGATTATTCGGTTATTTTTTATAATTCGGTTATATCCGAATTTATTTTCACTTTTCGGGTTCGGGTTTGGTTTGATTATTAGTTATTCGGTTAAACCGAATAACCGAAATAAAAAAATCTACCACATTTGTTATTTGTTTATTCATAGATATTTAGTCAATTAGTCTACCTGCCTGCTTTGTTATTGCCTGGCCACTATTTGTCAGTTTTGCATTTAGTGTTAGTCTTGAAATATTAGGCACCAAGTCCAATAAGAAGAAACTGTAAAGCAATTTGGAAAAAAAATAAACATCCCTCATCTAGTCAGCTTCTCTAATATTCCTCTGCCTTTCTAGTTTCTTCTCCAAATCTGTGGGTTGTGGCGGTAAACATCTCTGATCTCTCATCTTCTCTAATATTCCACTGCCTTTCTTCTCCAGATCTGTGGTGGTAAACATCTCTCATCTTCTCTATTATTACAAAATCAATGGTGGTAAACATCTTTCATCTTCTCTATTATTACAAAATACGTGGTGGTAAACTTCTCCAGATCTGGAGATCTTCTATATTATTACAAAATCGACAAGATGCTCTTAGAATATTCTCCAGATCTCAGATGTTCTCACCAAATCGATGCCTACTCTCATCTCTCATTTTCTTTCACCAAATCGATCTTTAGAACCCTGATCTCAAATTTGTTCTCAATCTTGATTTCTCAGAATACTCAGATCTTAATTTCGGTTATTACCCGAATAACCGAATAGTAAATTCAGTTATTCGGTTATTAGGTATTCGGTTTTTTGTTCGGATATTAAAATGGTAGAAATTTCGGTTTTCGGTTATAACCGAATAGGCTATTCGGTTCGGTTATAACCGAATGATCAGCCCTACTTGTTACCCACAAATTCTCTCTCTTTTTTCTTCTCTTTCTATTTTATTTTTCTTAGCTCTTTTGGAAAATGAAATAAACTTTTTAATAGAAATGAAATGTGGGAGTATTTATAGTAGGAGAAAAATGTATATATATAACTTATATATCTATATAAATCTCTCAACAAATCTTCATCTCCTCTCTCCTACCTTACTTGCGATTTTGGTGAAAAAATGTGTCCAAATAAAATGAAGACACATGGCTTGGGTTGTGACCAAATGAATAAAAAAAAATAATTCACATGCTATTTTTGCTCCAATATGGTCGGATACATCCTCTCCCAAATTGCCCAATTTTTTTGTGTAATTTTAATTGCTAAATTTGCTTATTAAATCATCTAGAAGGTCAATCTCAAATGGGCTAGGGTTTGGGTCATTCTTTTTATTTGTTTGGGCTCTCATTTAAATTGTTTGGACCACTAAAATTATCATGGATCCAACACATAAATTTTACATTACCATATATATTTCATTAGAGTTTCTAATTCACTCATTATGAAATTTAAATACTTCGATAATTTAATTATGTAACCCAATTAAGCTAGATTTAAAATAATTAATAAAGTGAGGTAATAAAATTAATCTCTTAGGTTAGTATACTAGTATAAAATTTAAATACTAGCACTTTACACTTGTTATAACCCTTGGGTCATTTAATTCTCATTTCTAATAGATAATACTAGGTTATATAATTTTCTCATTCATTCTATTTATATATTAAATAAATATATACATATTTACAATATATATTTATTTAATCCCTCATTTACTTCACATAAGCCACTATACACAAAATCACATAAGTCCTTCATAAAACTTTTAAATCCACACTCTATTTCTAGTTTAGGTCTTATTATTTAACCTTTATTTAATCATTTAAGATTTTATTAACTATCTAAATTCTCGGGTTGTCACAAACCGTCTTCTAGCAAAGGAAATGGCAAGATGTCCAAATGATGAAGACTTATTTGAATTTACTTAACTGAATTTATGTTATAAGACTTATGTTATTTTGTGATGTATTCCGCAGACTTATGTAATAGTTGAAGGTTAGATTACCTAGGAATGTTTAAAGTTGATGTAACCCATTAATGAGGAAGATTATTATTTAAGTTATTTATATTATGTCTTTATCCTTGTTTATGGGTAGTTAGATATAAATTGTTTTGGATAGTGAACACCAAATTCTATGGGAATGGAGTACCCGGATTTGGGGGTGTCACAAGTTTGTATCAAAGCCTTAGGTTATGAACCTTAGGTGAGGAAACCTTAGGAAATAACCTTTAAGTAGACAGAAAACATAGTAATGACAAACTCTTATAGAGTTCTAAGGAATGAATTAAGGAATTCATTGAAGATTAAATGAAACAAAAAAAGGCATTATGTGATATGTGTTAATAACTTATGTACTCGCGGGTATCGAAGAGTGTTACATAATAAATAAAATTAAAAGTATTCTGTTGTCAAGATGTCTAACGTTGGAGGATCCAGTCCAGCTAGAGAAATGATACCTCAGATACCTAGAGATGAGGAACCCCGAGATGTCCACGTTGTGCGGGAACAGTTGATTCAGAGGGAGCCTTCTTTGTTGGTTGCTGTGGAAGAATAGGAGGATGAGCCTGTGTCTGATTCTGAGGATGAGATAGAGGAGGAAGATGAGGAAGAGGATCCTGTGGAGTTTCCACCAAACTATATATCATCTAAGATGTATGATGTGTTGTATAATCGAAACATATAATTATAGGATAATGTTAAGGAGCTGAAGGAGTTGGCTGAGATGCGTCAAGCTATTATAGAGCAAAAAGATGCGGAGATTCAGGAACTCGACTCACGACTTGGAAACACGGAGTGGGACGTAGTTCATACAAAGGGTCAGCAAGAGGATCTATTGGATGAGAATGAGAAAGTGAAGACTGATGTGGAAAAGTTAAAAGATGACTTGAAGGAGGAGTCAGCTAAGCGTGCGAGGGCAGAAGACGCTTGGATGAAGGCGACTCAGCGTGTAGACCATGTTGAAGCTAAGGTTCAAACGAAGAAGGATAAGATGAACGAAATGGATCATGCCTTTCAATTTGCAATTGATAGGGCCCAGGATCGAGTCTTTTATTACCCACCTCAGTTTGAAGACTTATCGTGGTTCATGATGGATCGTAGGACGACATATCGTATTATAGAGGAAGAGCGTAGAGAAACCTCTCGACGCCTTAATATGCCAAAATAGGAAGAATAATAATAATATTAGTTCAGGAAAATGAAAGTTGGAAGCAGAGATGATATCCTTATTATGTTATGAAAAGTTTTAAATGAATAAAAATATCAAAGTTTATTGAAATGTTATGTGTTAAGCTTTAATCTTTGTATGTTTAAAGTTAAACTTTAGGATATTCAAAGAATTGAATATTGACCTAATAAGAGTATATTTTACAACAAAAAATGCCTCCTAGAAGAAGACAACCACGTCAACAACCACCTCTTGAGAGGTCTACTAAATATAATAACGAGGCCAATGCTAATCTGGTTCAGCAGTTGGTGACTCTGTTAACTGGAGCATTTGCGAATCAACCCCAAGCTCAAGCTACGACTTTCATGGACTTCAAAGCGGTTGCACCGTCGGAGTTTTACGGATCTATGAATCCAGTTGAAGCCCAAACCTGGATCATGGAAATGAAGAAGGTGTTCGATGTTGCCAGAGTAAATAAGGATCAGAAAACCGCTTTCGCAACGCTTATGTTGAAGTCTGAAGCTAGCTATTGGTGGCAGGTGAATAAGGTTCTTGGGGGACATGGAGTAATAGCATGGGATAGGTTTAAAGATATGTTTTTTGAGATGTATTTTCCGACGAGTTCTCGGGATTGGATGGAAGTTCAATTCTTAGAATTGAAGCAAGGAACCATGTCGGTGCCAGAGTATGCTTCGAAGTTTAATTAGTTGGCAAGGTTTGCTCCGTACCAAGTCAATACCGATGAGCGTAAGGCGAGAAAGTTCGAACAAGGGTTGAAGCCCTGGTTGTATGGTAAGGTTTCAATGTTTTAGCTAAATACGTTTGGGACAGTACTGGAAAAGGCAATTATCGCAGAAGGTGGAAGCGATGCTTTAACAAAATATAATCAAGAACAGAGGAAGAAAAAGAATGGGAATGGAAACAAGGTTGGTGGAAGCAATAGTGGAGGTAACAACCAGAAAAAGAAATGGAATAAAAATTTGAATATGGGAGGACAACAAGGAAGTCAACAAAAGAAGAAGTTTGAAACTTGTGCTACTTGTAGGAAGAACCACACGGGGGTGTGTCTGAAGGGAAAGCGGGTATGTTTCAACTGTGGTCAGGAGGGTCACATCGTGATAAACTATTTTATTCCAAAGAAGGGAGAATGTTTCACTTGGGGATCGAAGTATCACATGGCTCGTGATTGCCCAAAAAAGATAGCTGGAAGTGTAAGTGGAGGAAAGGGAAATAACGGTGGTGGTATATTAACTATCACTGGACCAGTACAATCAAGCCGACCTACTGGGAGGACTTCCAATATGACCGTGCAAGATGATGTGCAGTCACATGATGTGGTGTCAGGTATCATTCCGATTAATGGTATTAATGCTTATGTGTTATTTGATTCGGGTGCTACTTGCTCATTTATATCCGATGATTTTGCTCAAAACTTAGATTTGCCTCAGGAAGAATTAGAATTTCCTTTAAGCATAGATATTGCGAATAGGGAAGTGATTCTCATTAGATTCATATATAAGAATTGTAGAGTGGTTATAAAGGGTCACGAGATGATGGTAGACTTGATACCAATTAAACTTGGGGAATTTTATGTTATACTGGGAATGGACTGGTTATTCAATTATAGGGTAGTAATTGATTGTCAAAAGAAGTGTGTTAACTTTATGACTCTGTCAAAGGTTGTGTTTTAGGTAGTAAGTCACCTCGACAAGCAAGTTATATGACGGTGATGCAAGCTAAGAAGTTACTGAGATAAGGATGTGTATGATACTTAGCCTACATAGTCGATACACAGAAGAAGAGTGCAAAACTGGAAGAGATACCGATCATAGACTTTGTAGACGTATTTACAGATGATTTGCCTGGAATTCCGCCAGATCGAGAAATCGAGTTCGTGATTGATTTAGTGCCAGGAACGGCCCCGATACCTAAAGCCCCATACAAAATAGCTCTAGTATAGATGAAAGAGTTGATGGTGCAGTTGCAAGAATTACTCGACAAATTCAGCTGAGTGTATCGCCATGGGGGTATTAGAGTTAATGCCCTAGAGGCCAATTATTTGATATAATTGCTTAACATTTTGATATTATATTTGATTGAATAAATGAATGATTTTATTATGGTTTTATTTTTTGCGTTATATAAATGTTAACATAATATAATTCCCTAGAATAGTGATACAAATTATATAGTTTCAAGTATTTTACTTGAACATGAGATTATATAATTATAATTAGTATCATTGCTCTTAAATGTCCCTAGTTGAGTATCATTGTTGATAGGACACCAATGATACATTGAGACTAGTATGTGGATTGACTGATGACCAAATCTCATTGGTCATAAATATATGAGATATTAAGTCAATGCATAGGTATGTGTTAGAGAACGATGTACTAGACAGATCGACCCACCATGAGAATTCTATGTGGAGCATCGAAGTGTCATTAGTGATTTTCATAGTGATAATGATGTAATGGTCCTTCGACTTGAAATCACTATATTACTACATGAGAATTTATGTACTTTGATATCATCAAAGGCCACCTTTAATAGGGTGGACTATAAAGGTGATTATTGGGTACATCATGAATCGTGTGAGAAATATGAGTGATCTAGATGGAATTTAACCCTCCTATTTATTAGGGGTGATATCCATAGGCCTCTTAATTGAGTGGGACTATGAAATGCATGGCCATGCTCAAATAGTGATTTGTTTCATATAGTCTACTCATTGATCAAGAAAACTCAGATTAAATTATGAAGAGTATGACATATTCCATAACTAGAGTTTAATCTAGGATGTCAAGGTTAAAAGGATTAAATTACATTGAAACATTGGTCACGAAAAGGTTGTATCGAATCATTGATTTTATTATTACTTGGGTAGCAGTGATGCATTACTAGATGCCGCTCACTGTTTATAATTTTATAATATAATTTTAAAATTATTGCCAACGTAATAATAACCAATAGGGTCACACACATAGAACATAATTAAAAAGGGAATTAATTTAAATTGTAAAGATTTAAATATGTCAATATGATTGATAGTATTTAAATTACATATTTAAATTAATAGGATAATTTATATATAGATATATTAATTAAGTAAGACTTAATTAAGATATCACTATAAATAAATTTAGATTTTAAAAGGGTTTTGATTAATCCCTTTTAACCACTATATATATGATATGTAGCAGTCATTTTAGGGTAAACGAATCATAACCTAAAACCCTAGTCGCTCTTAGAGAGAGACTAGAGAGAAATTTCAAAAATCCATTCCTTTGGTGGCTAGTACCGCATCACCCTTTTTCTGCAGATCGTACGATGATTTGAAAGACGTTCGTGTGGATACCGTAGAGACGCAGTTCGTTTGGATTGTGTTAGAGATTCGACCGCATCAAAGCCTTTCATTATCAGTATAATCTCTTAAACACTGAATTAATGTCTGTTTTCGCATGGATCCTATTTTAGGGTTTCATATTTGGCTTTATAATTTATTTATTTTTCCGCTACATGTTTATGCCGAAATCCCTACAGGGGGGCACTGGTTTTGTTTGTGAGACCCCAGATTTTATGAATAAAGATTTAATTTTCTCGAAATAATTTTTTTTTTATTATGGTGTTGATTTGATGTAATGTTATAGTTGTGGGTAATATTTACAAATTTTGCATAGTAAGCAAGTGGTTGTATAATATTCGATTGGTCGGGGAATATTCTTTTGTGGGAGAATATATCCGACGACCAGACAATCAATGGTGGACCCCTACAATGTAATTATTGCTTGACAGAGAAAATGACAAAAATACTTTTATGAAAATAATCTGGCGGAAGTTTTACCGTTAACGTTGAAACACCCGGTGTTAAAAAGTACAAGATGTCGCTGCGTGGTTGCACGAAAGAAGACACGATATTGATTATTGATGCTTACGTGAGAAATCACTCAGTTATACTCAATTATTGCTACAGTAATTGCTGCATCATATCTCTCATATTATTGATTCAATTATTGTTACAGTGTCATATGCATAATATGATATATTGTTCAATCGAGTATTCGAGACACTTTTCATGTCGGAGTACTATTCATGAGTTACTACTCACGAGTTACTATTCATGAGTTCCTATTCACGAGTTACTATTCACAAGTTACTATTCACAAGTTACTATTTATGAGTTACTATTCACGAGTTACTATTCATGAATTACTATTCATCCAGTTACTATTCACTCTAGTATTGTGCATTCGGGTATTTGGGTACAATATTATTCCATGAGGAGATGTGCTAATTTTTCGTAATCGTTGGTTGAAGATATATAATAGTAAGTCAATATGGATCATTTGGTGGAGTTATAATAGTAAATCAATATGGATCATTTGGTTTAAAGTTTTAATAGTAAATCAAGATGGACCGTTGTTTTAAGTTTTAATAGTAAACCAATATGGGATCCATTCCATTTAATAGTAACTGCTCATGAATTAGTTACTATTCATTCCATTTTCCTATAAATAAAGCTCATTCCTTCATTATTTCATTTAATTCACTTTGAAACTCTAGAGAGAGAATTACAAGAGAACCTATAGAAAAGTATTCTCGCTACTTCCCTACTCTTATATTCAGCTTTTTTTTACGGTAAGGGATATTATTTATCGTACTCATGAAGAGAACTTATGTTATTCCATTATTTATTATTACGTTGAATAACTCAGATACGCTGTGCTACCCTATACATGGTGACATTCTTCTAATATTCCGTTCTTTATTATTCGTCGAGAATATCCATGCGGCGTGCTTCTTACGGACCGGGTTCCATTATTTATTATTCGTCGGAATATCCGTCTCATGCGCTTACGCCGGACCTGGTTCCATTATTTATTATTTCGCCGAATATCCCGTCTATGCTTTTACTGCGGACCGGTTCCATCCTTTATTATTCTATTGGAATAACTTCGCTCATGTGGTCTATCGCATGCATGGTGATTTCTTTTGTTATTCCATTCTTTATTATACTCAGTTGGTTAAAACTTTGACTTCTATACCCATGAAATTAGTGGAATATCTTTGATATTTGCGCTTTATCCAGTATCTTTTCATGGAAATATTCTTCTGAGCATTCTTGAATTTTACTCTACAAAGCAGTATCATGTTGACAATTTGGACGTTATCAGTTCCTAGATAAATTAATTCTTGAACTTGTTTTATTGAATTCTTATATCATTGTCATCATCCTCATGCTTATATTACGTTGAAAGTCATCTGTGGCCTGTAGTGCATAGATGGACTTGGTATGATTATGACCAAGGATTATTCGCTATAATCATAATCGTAATGTTACAAATGATGTGATAAAAGTCCTCATTGGCCCGTAGTGCATTGGTGGACAGTTGTTGGCATGATCATGACCATTAATGAATACACAAATATTCTTGGCATGTAGTGCATGAATAATTGTGGTCGTGATACTAAAGAATATCCTTGGCCGTAGTGCAGGGCTGATTCGATGATGTGGATTATTTATTAAGCTGAGTCCCAACGATAAAAGTGTTGAAAAAACCTTTTAAATCATAGAAGATAGTAGATTTTATTCTCTACTTGACTCTTCTAATGGATTGTAGCATTTCACTGCAGTTAAACTTGATAGTTATTATATTTTATCAATTTAACTTTGTTCAAGGCTAACGATAAATTATTTCGCATTATCTTAGTCATAATATTTCTTCTTGGGCTAGTTGAGCTCACCCTTTCTTTCACTTTTCTTCTTGAAATGAGAACGAATGGGACTAGTCGAAGAACAAGAGTGATTGTCCTAGATGGTGCATTAATAGTCCTCACTATTACGTGAAATAGTGTGATAATAATTGTAATGAGGACTCCTTTTGAGTTTGTATAATCTCCGGTAGACAATATTTGTATTCAAACTCATAGTTTATGTTTTTGTCGTATTTATACTGCACGATACCGTATTATTAAGTTGTATTTGAATTACGTATCATGTATCTCAAGCACTCAAGATGGGTGATGTATACCTAATTTTGGGGCGCCACGGTTGAAATATCAAAGCTTAGGGATATGATCCCCGGCTAGGATGGGAGAATAGAACTAGGAGGGAGAGACGGGAATTTTCTTCGCTAGTATGACCTACCTAAGTTTATTTGGTATTTAATTGGTGGCCGTAATATAGGGATAATATGTTACATGTCAATTAACCTTTGTTTTATGGCGAGATTCGAAAATGACATCCGAGAATGTTGAGAATACCAATGGAGCACGTGAGACCGTTGATTCTCCACAGATCAATAATCGGGACAATGTGCAACAGGATGGCGATAATCCTCCCGTAAACAACAACAATCGATCAATCGACGAATGATGCAGACGTTTAGGAACTTTTTAGAATTCATGCAACATCAAAGGCGCGGCTCCTCATTCATAATATAGAGGAAACAATGGCAACCTACGGTTGGTCACCGCTAAGAAATTCAAGGAGCTGGGACCACCGGAGTTTTTGGGAAAGCCAGAACCCCTTAAGGCAGAGACGTGGTTAAAGTAGATCACCAAGATATTTGATGTCTTGGGATGCTCCGAGGAGCAAAAGGTTCCCTTTGCCACCTTTATGTTGCGTGAATAGGCAGATCACTGGTGGGAATCTGTAAAACATACCCAACCTGACGCACTAAAGATGTCTTGGGAGAAGTTCCAAGAGCTGTTCAATGACAAGAACTTTCCCGAAAGCATTCGTCACATGAAGGAGGTGGAATTTATCAAGTTAGAGTAAAATAATAAGACCGTGTCATAGTACGAAGCCAAGTTTGCCGAGTTTTCCCAATTTACGTCCCACTTGGTTGACAATAAAGAGAGAATGACGCGGATGTTTTTAAGAGGTTTGAAACCGGAGATACGTCAATATCTTATTTCTCATAAACTGTGTTTGTATTCAAATGTTGTAAATAGGGCTCAGTTAGTGGAGCGCGATAACGAGTCAAAGCAACCAAAAGAGAGCAACCGAAAAAATGATAATACCGGTGATAACAGTCATCAAAGCGGTGACAATAAGCATGGAGGGAATCAACATGCCAGAAATGATAACCACTTCGGTGGTAATCATGGTCAAAACAATAAGAATGGACATTTCAAGAAGAGGAGATTCAACAATGATGGAAAGACGTCAGTACCTGCACCCGTTGTTAAGGAAGGAGAAAGACCACCTATCATATGCTTCAAATGCGGAGGGGGGAGGGACACATCAGTCCAAACTGTGCGATGTCGTCCAAAGCATGCTATAATTGTGGAAGAGAAGGTTATTTAGCCCGATTTTGTCGTTCACCAAAGATAAGTTCAGCTAGGATGGAGGCACCAAAGGATATCCCAAATAAGCCAAAGCCAGTAGTTTAAGAGAGAGCATTTTTTTTTCGTGATGAGGAACCTGAATAAAATTATCACGGGTATGTTAGTCATAAACTCTTGCGAAGTCTATACCGTGTTAGATACCGATTCTACTCACTCTTTTATTGCACCTAGTTGTGTTCAATGTTTGAAGTTAACTCCGGAGAAGTTAGAATTTGATATATCTGTTTAAACTCAGTTGGGAGAAACCTTCGTTACCTCCACTATTTATAAATCTTGTTCAAATCAATACTTTCACGTTACCTGTCGATCTTATCTCTTTGAAAATACTTGCCTTTGATGTGATTTTTGGAAATGATTGGTTAACTACTTATCATGCTTTTTGTAAGGTTGTTAGCTTTCATACTCCTAACCAACCTATTATGCGAATTCAAAGTAATCAAACCACTAAAGTCAATCATTGTTATATCAAGCCATAAATAAAGAGCCCCGATCCTTTAGTTGTTGACTTTCTTGTGTGGAATGCACCGCCGACTTTTCGTAGGCAACGTCGTGAATGACGGTGACAAGTTGATAGGTATCAATGTGACGTGCTATCCAAGTCTTGGATGAGAGTCACAGTTTTTAATGATATTTCTATTGTTAATAAATTTCCTGACGTATTCTTGAAGACTTCTTAGCCTACCCCTAGAGCGTGAAATCGAATTTTGTATTAACCCTAGTACAAAACCCATTTCTAAAACCCTCAAATATTTTCTTCACCTAAAACGAACGTGTAATGTGCCAAAGACGTTGGCTCGAGCTGTTGAAGATTACAATTGTACCATTCAATATCATCATGGGAAAAATGAACGTGGTAGCTGATGCGTTGAGTAGAAGATCGTATTCGTTTACGAGTGTGATGTTGTTAACACAAAGACTCATTTCGTATAACTTACAAATGATGGAGATAGAGTTAAAGACTCTAGGGATCCACGTGAAGATAACGAATATACGATTAGAATAGACTTGAATCGATAAAGTTAAAAGCGCGCCAAGCTACATACTCGAAAGGTGATGAATGTGAAGAAGGAGGTTCAAGAGGCGTTATTCTAGAAGCAAGAATCGATGAAGAGAGGAAATCTCAACCCTCGATTTTATTGGCCCATTTGAAATCCTTGATCGAATAGGAACTGTGGCTTATAGACTCGTTTTACCACCAAGTATGTCGCGTTTTCATAACGTTTTTAACGTAACGATGTTACGTAAATATGTGGATGACCCGAACCACATTATTAATTTAGAACCGGACGAGATAGCAGAAGATTTAACGTATGAGGAGATACGTGTTAAAATCTTAGATAAGAAGGATCGTATTCAACACTCAAAGGTTATACCTCAAGAATTAGAATCTGAAATGAAGTCAAGGTATCCTCACCTCTTCGGTATACCAGGTACGTACGTAAATTTTGAGGGCGAAATTTCATAAGAAGGGGAGATTGTGAGACCCCAGATTTTATGAATAAAGATTTAATTTTCTTGAAATAATTTTTTTTATTATGGTGTTGATTTGATGTATTGTTATAGTTGTGGTTAATATTTACAAATTTTGCAAAAGTAAGCAAGTGGGTCAGATAATATTCGATTGGTAGGGAATATTCTTTTGTGGGAGAATATCCCATGACGACAGTATAATCATTGGTGGACCCCACAATAGAATTATTATCGGATAGAGAAAATGACAAAAATACTTTATGAAAATAACGGCGGAAGTTTTATCGTTAAGCTGTTGAAACACCTTGTTAAAAGTATAATAATACGCATTGGTTGCACAAGAGCATCACACGATATTTGTAGCGCCCCCAAATCGGGTATCTTCCAACCCCGATGATGGTGCAACATCGCATAACATTCATACATTCATTCAATTGAAAAGTCTCAAAGAACTAACATAACTTCTATATATTTAAAGTAATATTTACATTTCCCAAGTTCTATACCATTATAAAGGTTTCTGTCATAATCGGTTAAATTACAACAATTGACCTATACTATTATAAGACAACTTAGTAATCATTTTAGCTTTTCCCTTTATCCTTTTGATCCTTCGGGACGCTCAGGCCTTAGTCGCATTCATATGGTTCAAGCAAGAGTGAGCATAACTAGCTCAACAAGTATAATAATTTAATAACAACATGCTTAACACATACAAATCGTATATCTTCAATAACAGAACAATAGTTATGAAGTACTATTGATAATTCAAAATAGCACTTCATCTTTTCTTTCAAAATGTTTTACCATCACAACAGTATTTAGTAAAACATTCACTCCGGTCAGAGACCTCGAGTATTCATTCTTTATTGGAAAAAAGGACAACCCGGAACAAGTCCGTAAGCCCGATATCACTTACGAGCACTTCTAGGTGATCAACCTATTGTACTCTATATTGATCAACACTACATCCATTAAACGTATGTACGTTTAAGCATTTGGCAACCTCACGTGCCTGTCATTTACCGACAAAACATTTATTTAACATTTCAGTCTTCTTTTGAAAACTATTTCAAGTAGTTGACAAAAGATAGCAACATTTGATAATACATGAATAGATTATCAACACATCAAGTCTAGCCAAAGGAATTGGCTTCAACTTTATCATAACTCAATTCATGCGAAAGAATACATGAACCTCAAAAACATGTTCAGATTGAACTGAGACAAGAGTTAGAATACTTGCCTTTAGCGTCTACTACAGTATTTTAACTTTATGTTCAAGTCGTTCAAGTCTCTACAATACATGATCACATAATGCCTTACATTAGGTCACATATAATCAAGTATGTATATGGCTATATCATACCCTTTATTTCAATATAATTGTGTATTAGATTCATTTACTATTCATTTCGTTTTATCATTACCCTTGCAATTATATTCGACTAGGTTATTTCAACCTTTTCATTACATTCCTTAAGGTTTAACAAAGCATAAACAATGTTACATTACATTCCTTAAGTTGTGTTTACTTCCTTTTCTTTCCTTTGTACTTAGAAACATTCATTACTATTTTTGTTTCGAGATCGCGGCCGGCTGCTGGCCATTTTTTATATTTACATCAAGGCTACTGGCTATGAAGCTATTAATATCATTGTCCCGGACTTGGCGCGAGTCCTTACTTAATGGGCCGCGCCGCGACGCCACTCTCTAGAGGTTGTAGGTACTATTCATGGCGCTACGACGCCACAATATGTATTATAGTTCATGCCATTTACGAACTCTCTTAGCAGTCTTTGGAGTTATCGCTCAGCCATGCACACTGGTCTTTTTGTTTAGGGTTGTAGCCCATGGCTAAACTCGTGCACCGTGATACCAAATTTAGTTTGTGAATTTCCCGAATGCATAACTTCTTTGTTATAAGTCCGAATTGGCTTGTTCAAAAGCCTACGGTTCACAAATTACATAATCTAAATGATCATTTAAAAATTTTATCTTTTCGACTTCGTTTGCTAAAAATTCACCTATTGGTTCATTTTTAACGAAAACGATAAACGTTCGTGAACGTTCAACGCTCGTTTCTTCATTCTAAATCGGAATCCGGTCATTTTCGAGTCTGCAACTCTTAAATGCCAAATATGACTTATCTCCATTGGAAAAAAAATGGTTCCGAGTTCAAACACAAAATTTGACTTCCATTCCGAGAATTTTACGAATTCAACGATTATCGTCCAATCGTTCAACTCCCGACAATTCTTCCTTCTTATGATTTGTTCAACATTACAAATGAACTTCATTTATCATGTGAACATCTCAACAAACGTAATACAACAACTTATATTCATGGTTGTATTTCAGACTTATTCTTCATGAGCTTATAACTTGTCATTTATAAACTACTTAAGATTTGATTATTCATGACTTATGACAATTAAGGTTTCTTAATCATCATACTTATATGTTCTTAACATATAACTTAATTTAGGTATACATGATACATATGATCATATAAATTCTTTTACATTCATATCATTTCTCTTAATAAACTCCTTACCAGTTCATATTATTTTCACATAAGTTTATAACTTATGCTAGCTTAAATGACTTATTACCAACTTAATTGGCTTAAGTTCATTACTTACTCATTCATGTTTCTTAATCCATCTTTTCTTATCATCCTATCATGGTAGAGATAGAAGATAATTGAGAAGAAGTCTTACTCTTTTGAAGTCTTGGTAAGGTAGCTTTTTCTTCTTCTTGCTTATGGAATGACTTATGTGTGGCTTATTCTCTTTAACACTTCAGCACTTTAGAAGTGTTGGATTATTTGATCAACCAACAAATGGCTTGTACGCTTCCTCTATTTATAGACTTTCCAAGGTTAGGGTAGATTGGTCATTAAATCATCCAACCTCCTTAAGCCACCTCCTTACTATTCATTACTTCTTAACCACTCTCTTATCTCATACTTGGTCATTACTTCAAAGTCTTGGTCAATACTCCTAAGTCTTGGTCATTACACTTACTTGATCACCACATTACTTGGTCACCACAAATAACCATATCAATATGGTTTGCCCCATGGGTCATACAACCCATGAATTCTAGCTTGGGCTTACTTTAATTCACTCTTTGGGCTTTGCATTAATAACCACTAGCTGGTTCATTAATTAATAGTTAGGCTTCTCTCTTTAATTCACTTGGACTTGTATATAATTGTTAACCAATCATCCAAGTCCATTAACATTTCTTAATACATATTGTCGATGTATTATTTTCGTATTCTAATTCATATAGAATTTATATACGGTATTTTATCCTTCATACAAACTCGTATAATACTTCGTATTATACTTGTTTTCATTACTCTTGTACAATACCAAGTATCATACAATTATTAATTATTCTTTAACACTTCGCTTACTTAATGTTTATAAACTAAGTCCATGTTTAATTATTACATTTTCCATAACTAGATTTTTCTTACATAATCCATCTTACCTTTGTTATTCCATCATTGCATATTTCTGAAACTCAAAATTATATCTCGAGCAAATATCGATGAATAGTGTTTTTTGGAAAATTTCACGTAAAACTTTTATTTTTATCTTGGAAATTCAAACACTTTAATTCATCCACGTAGCTCAAATACTACTTACATTCTAACATCAATAGGTTATACAATGACAACCATCTTGATAATGATATGGAATATGATTTTATTATTATTTAATTTAATAAAATCATTTTACAATAAGATCTAAATTTCTGGTCGTTACATTCTTCCCTTATAAAGATTCTCGTCCCCGTAATCTCGTCTTACTTTTAATCAAATAGATGAGGAAAATTTTTCTTCATCTTTTCTTCTAGTTCCCACGTTGCTTTTTCAGCATCGTGGTTCTTCCATAATACCTTCACTGATGGTATTACCTTGTTCCTCAGAATTTGTTCCTTTCTATCAATGATCTGCATCGACGACTCTTCATAAGATAAGTCTTTCTCGATATGAATCGGCTCATACTCAATTACATGCTTATAGTCTGGCTTATATGGACGTAATACAGCTACGTGAAACACGTTATGTATTCGTTCTAGGTCTGGAGGTAATGCTATCATATACGCTACCTCTCCCACCCGTTTTAATACTTCAAAAGGTCCTATAAACCTTGGACTTAACTTTTATTTCTTTCCAAAGCGCATCTTTCCTTTCCAGGGAGATACCTTTAGAAACACATATGAGCCCACCTCAAACTCTCGATTTAGTCTATGTGAGTCCGCATACTTCTTCTGTCTGTCCCGAGCTGTGACGAGACTCATCCGAATTAACTTTACCACATCCGTTGTCTGCTACACCAATTTTGGTCCTAGCATCCGGCGTTCTCCCATCTCATCCTAACACAAAGGTGTTCTGCACTTCCTTCCATACAAAGCTTCGTACGGCGGCATGCTTATGCTTGCATGATAACTGTTGTTATATGCAAACTCTACTAGTGATAGGTGATCATCCCAACTACCCTTGAAATCCATGACGCAAGACCTCAACATATCTTCTAACATCTGAATTGTCCTTCGCGCTCGCCCATCGGTTTGTGGATGATAAGCCGTGCTTAACCTCGTTTGTGTTCCCAATCGCTCTTGCAAACTCCTCCAAAGTTCGATGTGAATCGTGGATCACGATCCGACACAATCGATAACCAGGTACTCCATGTCCGGAAATGATTTCCTTAACATAAAGTTTAGCTAATCGGTCTAAGTTATACTTGACCCTAATTGGCAAAAAGTGAGCCGACTTTCACAACTAGGTCCACTATTACCCAAATCAATCATACCCTTTTGTGTCGTTGGAAGTCCCACCACGAAATCCATCGTGATATGCTCCCATTTCCATTTCGGAATCTCCAATGACCGTAATAAACCATCTGGGTCATTGATGTTCTACTTAACCTTTTGACAAGTTAAGCACCTACCCACATACTCGCTATTTCTCTCTTCATGTTTGGCCACCAAAAACTCGTCAAGGTCTTGATACATCTTAGTGCTACCAGATGTATCGAGTACCTCGAACTATGAGCTTCTTGTAACACTTGCTCCTTTAATTTTGTCTCATTCGTAACCCACATTTTTCCCTCAAATCTTAATAATCCCTCATTATCAAGACTATACTTACCATCTTCCTTCTCGGATAACCGCTTCTTCATTTGATTATACTCATCCGTCTTGAGTTGTACCTCCTTGACCCTTTCTACGATGGTAGATTGCATCTCCGTCGCAAAGAGTAACTACCCCGAATCACACGGCATCTTTACTTCTATTTCAATCCTAGCAATCTCTGTTATTAATTCATTTTGAGCCGTTAACATAGACAACTTTTCCCGAACCTTCCTGCTTAAGGCGTCGACAACTACATTGGCCTTTCCAGGGTGATACAGGATTTCACAATCATAATCTTTTATCAACTCCAGCCATCTTCTTTGTCTCATATTCAACTCCTTTTGAGTGAAGATATACTTTAGACTTTTATGGTCCGTATATATCTCACATTTTTTCCCATAAAGATAATGTCTCCATATCTTTAGGGAAAACACTACTGCGGCCAGTTCCAGATCATGAGTAGGGTAAAATTTCTCATAATCATTCAATTATAGAGATGCATATGCAATGACTTTGCCATGCTGCATAAGCACACAACCAAGTCCTCTATGCGAAGCATCACTATACACTACAAAATTTCCCATGTCATTGGCAATGACAAAACAGGAGCTTCACTTAATCTCTTCTTTAGTTCTTGAAATCTGTCTTCACATTTATCCGTCCATACGTATTTCACCGTCTTCCTTGTTAAATTAGTTAATGAGGTAGATATCTTCGAAAAATCTTGGATAAATCTTCGATAGTACCCTACTAACCCTAGGAAACTCCGCACCTCAGTCGGCGTTTTTGGTCATTCCCAATTCATTACTGCTTCTACCTTCACTAGATCCACTGAAATCCCCTCTTGGTCAATGACATGACCTAAAAACTGCACCTTTTCTAACCAAAATTCACATTTGGTGAATTTCGTATATAACTTCTCCTTCCTTAGCGTCTCCAACACTAATCTTAAGTGTTCGGCATGATCTTCTGGCGTCTTAGAATAGACTAGAATATCATCGATAAACACCACGATGAACTTGTCCAAATATAGTTTGAACACTCTGTTCATCATATTCATAAATGCAGCAGGTGCATTCATCAATCCAAATGACATCACCAGAAACTCGTATTGACCATAACGAGTCTTGAATGCAGTCTTTAGTACATCTTCCTTCCTAACCTTCAACTGATGATACCCCGTCCGCAAATCTATTTTAGAAAAATACTTTGCCCCTTTCAATTGATCAAAGAGATCATCGATCCTGGGCAATGGGTATTTATTCTTTATCGTTAACTTGTTCAACTCCCGATAGTTGATACAAAGCCTTAACGATCCGTCTTTTTTCTTGACAAACAACACCGATGCTCCCCACGACAAAACACTTGGTTGAATGTACTTCTTGTCCAATAGTTCCTGTAGTTGAACCATTAGTTCTTTCATTTCCAAAGCGCCTATACTGATGCGGTGCCCTTGAGACCTAAGGCTGCCTCGCACAAATGTCTATCACAAATTGATCTCCTATCCGGTAAATCCCAGAACTCACTTGGAAATACATCCTTGAATTCGTTTACTATAGGTATTTGTTCTATGGTTTCTCCCACTCTCTGGGTATCAACAACATGGCATAAGTAACCTACACAACCCTTCCTTAAAAGTTTTCTCGTTTGTGTCATCGTAAGGAAACACGGATGTCCCGGCAATTTACTATCGTAAAATACTATAGGAGGTTGCTTCAACATCCTGATGCTCACGCATTTCTTTTGGCAATCTATAATTTCTCCATGGTTAATTAACCAATCCATTCCGAGAATTACGTCAAATTCTCCTAACTTTATCGGTATCAAATCTACCGATAGTTTACGACCACATACATCTACGCAACAACTCCTATGAATATCTTCAACAGGAATTATCTCTTCGTTTGCTACCTTAATGCTTAAAGGTATAGGCAATTTTTCGGGAAATAATTCTAGTCGTCTAGCAAAATCACATGCTATAAACGAACAAGTAGCAACCTTAATCAAATAGCACTTATGCATTTATATTGTTGATCGAAATAATACTGAACTACATCCCCTCGATGCCACCGCAAGATCTTGGACCGTCATATTAAAAGTGCGGGCCATTGATTTCCCATTTGAAATTGAATGGACCACTAATAGCTAACTTCCGCTATTAGTTCCTTATTTCCTTCTATCCCCTTCTCGAAAGGGTTCTTTGCTATGTGGTCATTGATCCACATACAAAGCATCCGTGATTCTTCTTGATTGGGATGCTTAGGCGAAATGTGCCCTTCTGTCCACAATTATAACATACCGCCATTTTGAGATGCAGACTCTAAATGAGTCTTCCTTGCAGTTTTACAGCCTCTATCCTCCTCTTAGAGTCCCCTTGTTTTACTCCAGATTCTGAGAGTTAAAACCTTTTTCTCTTCGACCATCGCCACTTTCAATTGGCTCTCTCGCCTTGGTTCCTCCATCAACCTTGCCTTTGGTCTTCTTATCTTTGTGGTAATTTGGCTAAAAGCCTTATTCCCACCTTCTCGCAATTATTGCTTTTTCTAGTATGGTTCCAAAGGAAGTACTTTGGAACACGAGATTCGACTATAGAGCCAGATTTCAAGCCCCTGCTAGAACCTTCTAATTTTTTCTCACTTCAAAGGTCCACTTGTTGTGGAGCAAATCGTGCATGATTCATTAAACTTGGCAAAGATAATCGGGAACCTGTCATATCCCTTGTCTCAATTCCAGAACCTCATCTCTATTCTCCTTGCATACTGTGGGAAAATAGTTCTCAAGAAAATCTCCTTGAACCTCTCCCACGTTAGATTTCTATATACCCTAGCCTTTGGTTTGCCTCCCACCGAAGTTGGCCTCTCTTTTTTATCAAATAGGTTGCAAAGGCAACCTTTTGACCCTCCTCAACATTTTCTATTACAAATGCTTTCTCAATTTATTTTACCCCTGTCTGGGCTTCTATAGGGTCCGTAGTTCCTTTGAACTCCGGCGGACCTACACTTTTGAAATCCTTAAAAGTAGTAGCTCGTACTACTCCAGGAATTACGGGTACGTTAGCCCCCGTTCTATTAAATGTAGCCGTTAAAAGATTAATGAACTCTTTCATTGGATTAACCGAACCACCCTCCGGTTGGTTAACGTTAGCGCCCTGATTTCGTTGTCTCCTTTTTGGCGGCATTTTGCTGTTAAAAAAACAACACAGCATTATTACTTTATTCTTGTTGGTTTGTTATTATTTTTAATAAAACAACAACTCATACTCATTACTCAACATATTCCATAAAAAGACTTATATTGATTCATAACTTGTAGTATAACACTACATTGTTTACATTACTCAGCCTTAGCAGATTACATTACCATCCCGCAATTACTTTCCAAAAATTGGGATTTACAAAAGACTACCCTTTGTTATACAAAAGAGGGTTTTACGTCACTACTAGATACATAATATTACATATCTATTCTACTCTAGCTATTGCTAGACTACATCTACCGTAGGGCATTCTCGAAATCCTTGCTGGCCAGACCGGCAATTACATCTCTACTGATAGTGTGTCGGGTCTGCCCTGCTTTTATCTGATATCCAGCTACCTGCTGCTAGAAATCTACGTGAGAACTCCTATGTATATAGGACATCCTCTCCAACTTCCTCTTTTTAGTCTTTAGCTCCTGCTTGAGCTCAAAGACTTCATATTTCAGCTCTCGGACATTGTCCTTAGCTAAAACTCTATCATCATGCTCCTCTTCCCACATTCCCTCCATGCTAGCCTTATCCTCCCGCACAGCTCGGAGTTCCTCTTTCAACTCCTTAACCTCTTGGCAGTAATGGACATTCCTATCCAATACTGACATAAACAATGCTTTCACTGATTACCCCGTAGACATTTCCTCTGTAGGTGGAACCTGGTCCTCTGTTGGTGAAACCTGGTCAAAGGACATTACGTCCACCTCCTCCTCTAGCATGCCATCAAATATAGACATGTAGTCTAAATCGTCTGAGTCTCCCGACTCGATCGTCACCAACTCTAGTTCTACGGCTACGAGATTTGGTAATATCTCTACCCAATTAACTGAATCCTCGCTCACTACATGTATATCTCTATACATGTCATTTTTTCCTGACATCTACAATAAACAATATAGTTTGATTAGTACACGTCAGTAAAATAAATAGAAATACATAACATAATATAATGCATTTTTATAGGGTTACTTTCCATCTTTTACTTCTTTATTCTTTCTTAAGGTTATGACTTAAGGTTCTACTTCCCCTCTTAAGTTTTATAACCTAGGCTTTGATACCAACTTGTAGCACCCCCAAATCCGGGTATCTTCCAACCTGACAGATGGTGCAATACTGTACAACATTCATACATTCATTCAATTGAAAAGTCTCAAAGAACGAACATAACTTCTATATATTTAAAGTAATATTTACATTTCCCAAGTTCTATACCCGTTACAAAGGTTCTTTGTCATAATATCAGTTAATACAACAATAGACCTATACTATTACAAGACAACTTAGTAATATGCCTTAGCTTTTCCCTTATCCTTTTTCGATCCTTCGGGACGTTCAGTTTTAGCTGCATTCATATGGTTCAAGCAAGAGTGAGCATAACTAGCTCAGCAAGTATAATAATTTAATAACAACATGCTTGACACATACAAATTGTATATCTTCAATAACTGAACAATAGTTATGAAGTACTATTGATAATTCAAAATAACACTTCATCTTTTCTTTCAAAATGTTTTACCATCACAACAGTATTTAGTAAAACATTCACTCCGGTCAGAGACCTCGAGTATTCATTCTTTATTGGAAAAAGGAAAACCCGGAACAAGTCTGTAAGCCCGATATCACTTACGAGCACTTCTAGGTGATCAGCCTATTGTACTCTATGTTGATCAACACTACATCCATTAAACGTATGCACATTTAAGCATTTGGCAACCTAACGTGCCTGTCGTTTTACCGACAAAACATTTGTTGAACATTTTAGTCTTCTTTTGAAAACTATTTCAAGTAGTTAACAAAAGATAGCAACATTTGATAATACATGAATAGATTATCAATTCTTCAAGTCTAGCCAAAGGAATTGGCTTCAACTTTATCATAACTCAAGTCATGCGAAAGAATACATGAACCTCAAAAACATGTTTAGATTGAACTGAGACAAGAGTTAGAATACTTGCCTTTAGCGTCTGCTACGATATTTTAACTTTATGTTCAAGTCATTCAAGTCTCTACAATACATGATCACATAATGCCTTACATTAGGTCACATATAATCAAGTATTTATATGACTATATCATACCCTTTATTTCAATCTAATTGTGTATTAGATTCATTTACTATTCGTTCCAGTTTATCATTACCCTTGCATTTATATTCGACTAGGTTATTTCAACCTTTTCATTACATTCCTTAAGGTTTAACAAAGCATAAACAATGTTACATTACATTCCTTAAGTTGTGTTTACTTCCTTTTCTTTCCTTTGTACTTAGAAACATTCATTACTATTTTTGTTTTAAGACCTGAAATAATGCATACGCTAACTTTATATCTACATCTCAAGGCTACTTGCCGAGCAGCTCTAATATCATTGTCTCGGACTTGGCGGTGCATGAGTCCTTACTTAATGGGTCGTTATCATGGGGCCACTCTCGAGAGGTTGTTGGTATGTTTCACGAAATGGCTGCATGGCCACAATATGTATTATAGTTTCATATTGCGGTGAACTCTTGCGGTGTAGGTGATTCTTTATCGTTTCGCCAGCACATGGTCTTTTTTGTTTAGGGTTGGCGCCGCGACGCCAACTCTGTGCACCAGATACCAAATTCAGTTTATAAATTTTGTGAATTTCCCGGACGCATAACTTCTTCGTTATAAGTCCAAATTGGCTCATTCAAAAGCCTATGGTTCACAAATTACATAATCTACATGATCATTCAAGAATTTTATCTATTCGATTCGTTTGCTAAAAATTCACCTATTGGTTCATTTTTAATCTAAAACGATAAACGTTAAATGAACGCTCAACGCTTCGTTTCTTCGTTCTAAGTCAGAATCCGGTCATTTTCGAGTCCACAACTCTTAAATGCCAAATATGACTTGTCTCCATTGGAAAACAATGGTTCCAAGTTCAAACACAAAATTTGACTTCCATTCCGAGAATTTTACGAATTCGACGATTATCGTCCAATCGTGCAAATCCCAGCAATTCTTCCTTCTTATGATTTGTTCAACATTACAAATGAACTTCATTCATCATGTGAACATCTCAACAAATGTAATACAACAACTTATATTGATGGTTGTATTTCAGACTTATTCTTCATGATCTTATAACTTGTCATTTATAAACTACTTAAGATTTGATTATTCATGACTTATGACAATTAAGGTTTCTTAATCATCATACTTATATGTTCTTAACATATAACTTAATCTAGGTATACATGATACATATGATCATATAAATTCTTTTACATTCATATCGTTTCTCTTAATAAACTCCTTACTAGTTCATATTATTTTCACATAAGTTTATAACTTATGCTAGCTTAAATGACTTATTACCAACTTAATTGGCTTAAGTTCATTACTTACTCATTCATGTTTCTTAATCCATCTTTTCTTTTCATCCTATCATGGTAGAGATAGAAGATAATTGAGAAGAAGTCTTACTCTTTTGAAGTCTTGGTAAGGTAGCTTTTTCTTCTTCTTGCTTATGGAATGACTTATGTGTAGCTTATTCTCTCTAACACTTAAGCACTTTAGAAGTGTTGGATTATTTGATCAACTAACAAATGGCTTGTAAGCTTCCACTATTTATAAACTTTCCAAGGTTAGGGTAGATTGGTCATTAAATCATCCCACCTCCTTAAGCCACCTCCTTACTATTCATTACTTCTTAACCACTCTCTTATCTCATACTTGGTCATTACTTCAAAGTCTTGGTCAATACTCCTAAGTCTTGGTCATTACACTTACTTGATCACCACATTACTTGGTCACCACAAATAACCATATCAATATGGTTTGCCCCATGGGTCATACAACCCATGGATTCTAGCTTGGGCTTACTTTAATTCACTCTTTGGGCTTTGAATTAATAACCACTAGTTGGTTCATTAATTAATAGTTGGGCTTCTCTCTTTAATTCACTTGGACTTGTATATAATTGTTAACCAATCATCCAAGTCCATTAACATTTCTTAATACATATTGTTGATGTATTATTTTTCGTATTCTAATTCATATAGAATTTATATACGGTATTTCATCCTTTATACAAACTCGTATAATACTTCGTATTATACTTGTTTCCATTACTCTTGTACAATACCAAGTATCATACAATTATTAATTATTCTTTAACACTTCGCTTTACTTAATGTTTATAAACTAAGTCCACAAACGAATTATTACATTTTTCATAACTATATTTTTATTACATAATCCATCTTACCTTGTTATTACATCATTGCATATTTCTCGGAAACTCAAAATTATATCCCGAGCAAATACCGATGAATAGTATTTTTCGGAAAATTTCACAGAAAACTTTTATTTTCATCTTGGAAATTTAAACACTTTAATTCATCCATGTAGCTCAAATACTACGACATTCTAACACCAATAGGTTATACAATGACAACCATCTTGATAACACATGGAATATGATTTTATTATTATTTAATTTAATAAAATCATTTTACAATAAGATCTGAATTTCTCGGTCGTTACAGTATTGATTATTGATGCTTACGTGAGAAGTCACTCAGTTATACTCAATTATTGCTACAGTAATTGCTGCATCATATCTCTCATATTATTGATTCAATTATTGTTACAATGTCATCTGCATAATATGATATATTGTTCAATCGGGTATTCGGGACACTTTTCGTGTCGGAGTACTATTCATGAGTTACTATTCACGAGTTACTACTCATGAGTTACTATTCATGAGTTACTATTCATGAGTTACTATTCACTCTAGTATTGTGCATTCGGGTATTTGGGTACAATATTATTCTATGAGGAGATGTGCTAATTTTTCAGATCGTTGGTTGAAGATATAATAGTAAGTCAATATGGACCGCTGGTGGAGTTATAATAGTAAATCAATATGGATCGCTGGTTTAAAGTTTTAATAGTAAATCAGTATGGACCGTTGTTTTAAGTTTTAATAGTAAACCAATATGGACCGTCCATTTAATAGTAAATCAATCTGGACCATTCATGAATTGGTTACTATTCATTCCATTTTCCTATAAATAGAAGCTCATTCCTTCATTATTTCTTACGAATTCACTAAAACTCTAGGGAGAGAATTACAAGAGAACCTATAGAAAAGTATTCTGCTACTTCCCTACTCTTATATTCAGTTTCTTTTACGGTAAGGGATATTATTTACTGTACTCATGAAGAGAACTTATGTTATTCCATTATTTATTATTCTATTGGAATAACCTGTATACGCGGGCTACCCTATACATGGTGATATTCTTCTAATATTCCGTTCTTTATTATTACGCCGGAATATCCTCATGCATGCGTTTCTGTTGGACACAGTTCCATTATTTATTATTCCGTCGTAGAAAATCACATGCATGCGTTTACGCTGGACCTTGTTCCATTATTTATTATTCTGTCGGAATATCCTGTCTATGCGTTTACGTCGGACCTGGTTCCATCCTTTATTATTCTGTTGGAATAACCTGCCTGTGCGGTCTATCGCATGCATGGTGATTTCTTTTGTTATTCCATTCTTTATTATACTCAGTTGGTTAAAACTTTGACTTCTATACCCATGAAATTAGTGGAATATCTTTGATATTTGCGCTTCATCCAGTATCTTTTCATGGAAATATTCTTCTGAGCATTCTTGAATTTTACTCTACAAAGCAGTATCATGTTGACAATTTGGACGTTATCAGTTCCTAGATAAATTAATTCTTGAACTTGTTTTATTGAATTCTTATATCATTGTCATCATCCTCATGCTTATATTATGTTGAAAGTCATCTGTGGCCTGTAGTGCATAGATGGACTTGGTATGATTATGACCAGGGATTATTCGCTATAATCATAACCTTAATGTTACAAATGATGTGATAAAAGTCCTCATTGGCCCGTAGTGCATTGATGGATAATTGTTGGCATGATCATGACCATTAATGAATACACAAATATTCTTGGCCCGTAGTGCATGGATAATTGTGGTTGTGATACTAAAGAATATCCTTGGCCGTAGTGCAAGGGTGATTCGATGATGTGGATTATTTATTAAGCTGAGTCCCAGCAATAAAAGTGATGAAAAAACCTTTTAAATCATAGAAGATAGTAGATTTTATTCTCTACTTGACTCTTCTAATGGATTGCTTGTTCCGCTGTAGTAAAACTTGATAGTTATTATATTTTATCAATTTAACACTGTTGAAGGCTAACGATAAATTATTCTGCATTATCTTAGTCATAATATTTCTTCTTGGGCTAGTTGAGCTCACCCTTTCTTTCACTTTGTTCTCTTGAGGAAATGAGAGCGTGGTGGGACTAGTCGGGAAAGGCAGAGTGATGGTCCTAGATGGTGCATTAGTAGTCCTCACTATTACGTGAAATAGTGTGATAATAATTGTAATGGGGACTCCTTTTGAGTTTGTATAATCTCTGGTAGACAATATTTGTATTCAAACTCACAGTTTATGTTTTGTCATATTGTACACGACAGTTGTATTATTAAGTTGTATTTGAATTCTGTACCATGTATCTGGCGACTTAAGATGGGTGATGTATACCTAATTTTGGGGCCGTCACATTGTTTGTTAAGAAGAAGGATGGATCAATGCGACTATGCATTGGTTACCGAGAATTGAATATTTTCACGATTAAAAATAAGTATCATTACCGAGAATCGATGACTTGTTTGACTAACTGAAGGCAGCGAGATATTTCTCAAAGATAGACTTGAGAAGCGGTTATCATCAGCTGAAGGTAAGGCCAGAGGATGTACTAAAAATGGCATTCAGAACTCGGTATGGTCATTATGAGTTTCTGGTATTGTTATTTGGTTTAACCAATGCACCTGCAACGTTCATGGATTTGATGAACATGGTGTTTAAACCATTCTCAAAATGTGAGTTTTGGTTGGAACATGTATAATTTCTTGGGCACGTTATTAATAAGGATGGAATTTCGGTAGATCCATCAAAAGTTAAAGCGATAATAAAGCGGGATCGGTACCAAGACAATCGAGGAAGTAAGGAGTTTCTTGGGATTGGCAGGTTACTATAGGCATTTTATTCAAAACCAAAATCGCAACTCCGTTGACGAATTTAACTAGGAAGGCAGTTAAGTTTGTTTGGATGGACGTGTGAGGAATGTTTCCAAGAATTAAAGAAAAGATTGAGTTCAGCACCTGTGTTATCATTGCCTGATAATATTGGGAATTTTTTTTGTGTACAGTGACGCATCACATAAGGGACTAGGTTTTGTGCTTATGCAGAATGACATAGTTATTGCGTATGCGTCATGTCAATTGAAAGATTATGAGAAAGGGTATCCAACTCATGACTTAAGGTTGGCTGCGATGGTGTTTGCCCTGGAAATTTGGAGACACTATTTGTATGGAGAGAGGTGTGAGATACATACAGACCATAAAGTCTAAAGTATATCTTTACATAGAAAGATTTGAATATGAGACGAGAAGATGGTTGGAGTTAATTAAAGACTATGATTGCGATATTTTCTATCATCCCGGAAAGGCTAATGTTGTTGTTGATGCTTTAAGTAGAAAGGGACGTGAGAAGTTAACGATATTGACTGCTCAGGAGAAGCTAGTATCAGAAATGGCAAAGATGGAGTTAGAAATTAAATATCTGACAAAATCTGATGAAAAATTGTTCCAGATGGGAAACAGTTCAACGTTGGTAGATAAGGTGAGGAATGCACAACTTCAGGATGAGAACTGTGAAGAGATAAGAAGAAAAGTGTCTAAAGGTAAGGAAAACAAATTTAAAATTGATTTGGAAGGGTTACTTCAATTCAAAGGGAGAATTTGGGTTCCGCTAGTATCAAAAATTAAAGAGGAAATTTTGAGCGAGGCTCACAACTCACGATATTCGATTCACCCTTGAAGTACGAAAATGTACCAGGATCTCAGACATCATTTTTGGTGGTCGAATATGAAAAAGGATGTTGCTGAATATGTGGCAAAATGCTTAACGTGTCAGAAGGTTAAAGCTGAACACCAAAGGCCAAGCGAATTGTTGCAACCGTTGGAGATACCGGAATGGAAATTATAACATATCATAATGGATTTTATGGTAGGTCTTTCAACGACTCAGCAAGGTTAAGATGCCATTTGGATGATTGTCGATCGATTGACGAAGTCAACACACTTTCTGCCAATCAAGATTAGATTTAACCTAGATCGGTTGGCAAAACTATACGTGAATGAAATTGTTTCAAGACACGGTGTCCCGGTGTCCATTGTATCAGACAGAGATCCACGTTTCACATTAAATTTCTGGAAACGACTACAAGAATACTTGGGAACACAGTTGAGAATGAGCACAACGTACCATCCCCAAACCGACGGACAAAGTGAGAGGACCATCCAGACACTGGAGGATATGCTCAGAGCATGTATTATGGATCTTAAAGGAAATTGGGATGACCATTTACCATTGGTTGAATTTGTCTATAATAATAGTTATCACGCGAGTATTGGCATGCTGCCATACGAAGCGTTATACGATAATAAATGCGGAACTCTGTTATACTGGGACGAGGTAGGTGAACGTCAGCTATTGGGTCCAGAATTGGTACAACAAACTGTCTAGATCATCAAGGTGATTTAGACAAGATTGATAGTTGTATAATATAGACATAAGAAATATGCCGATATACACCGACAAAATCGGGAATTCGATGTCGGTAATTTTGTTTTCTTGAAAGTGTCTCCCTGGAAGGGAAAAATTCGGTTTGGTAAAAAGGGAAAACTGAGCCCTAGATTTTTAGGACCTTTCGAAGTACTTCGGCGAGTTGGTGAAGTGGCATACGAGGCAGCTTTACCTCCAGAATTATGACATATTCATAACATTTTCCATATTTTGGTATTAAGGCCATATAAGCCTAATTATAAACATGTTATAGAATATGAGCCATTACAGTTTGGGAAAGACTTATCATATGAAGAAGTCCATGTTCAAATTATCTATAGGAAATAACAAGTACTAAGGAATAAAGTAATACTTTCTGTTAAGGTAATCTGGAGAAACCACAATGTTGAAGAAGCTACGTGGGAACTTAAAGATGTTATGATGAAAAATTATCCTCAGTTATTTGCTTAGTTTTGTATAGCGATTCTGGGGACAGAATCCTGATAAGGAAGGATGAATGTGACGAATGAGTTTATCGAGCCATGATTCTGGGGACAGAATCCTTGTAAGGAGGGAAGGATGTAACGATTGAGAATTTTGTAATTTATGATACATATTTATTACATTAAATAAATATTTTAATTAATTTATTTATGGAAATAAATAAATAATTGATGAATTGTGATGTAATAATTTAGTTGAGTGTGTATGCTAACTAAATTAATTAATGGTAATTTTATTATTTGAGGGTTTAATTTAATCATTAAATTAAATGAATTGTTTAATATTTAAGGAAATAATTAAATTAAATAAAATGATGATTTAATAATTAAACTAGATATACAATAATTTATTAAGCGTAAGTATAATTATAATGAAATTTATAATTATTATAATTATACTTGTAAGTTATTTAAATTAACTAAATTAAAGTGTGACACATGGAACTATATAGCATAAATATTATTTAAATAAACTAGAATGGGGAGTTTGTGTATAGCCAAACAAGGGCTTGTGGCCTTTGGCTTAATTTAACTGACGCAACCTGTTGGGTTTTGTTACCTGACGTACGTGGGAGAGAGACCAAGGCCAGTTATATTACGCTTATAATTTCTAATTCCCAAGACTAGAACATAGAGAAAGTTAAGAGTGAGAGCAAGAGAGAATTCATTCTCTGTAATTTTATCAAGAGAAAGGAGAAGGATTTGATAAACCTTGTCACCATATTTTTATTACATACAATCAAGGATTAAAGGTATATTTTACTCCTAATTTCTATGTTTTGGGTTCTCAGTGATTATTCTCTGTGAATTGAAATTTACGTTGAGTTGTTGTATATATGTGCATATGGTTTGTAGAATCTGTTAATTATCACATATAAGTAATATTTGGTTATTAAATTCGTGAAAATTGGGTTGAAGAACAAGATTTCAATAACAGTGTTATATATATGTATAGATATGGCTTATGAAAGTACAAAATTTGGTAGTAGTTAGTTTGTGAACTAATCTGTAAACGAGTTAAATTGGTGTAGAATTGTGACCTCAATGTTAAATTTTGTGAAGGATGTCAAAAATGGTGTTTTTGTATAAAACATGGAATTTGAAAGGTTTAAATTAGTTGTAGTTGTTGTTTAATTGTTCCAAGTTAGCATATATGTGAGGAACCATGTTTATATGAGTTCTATATCAATTGGGTATGTTTAATTTATTATTTTGTGGATGAAATTCTTGATAGTTGTCTTAGAACATAGTATAAATTCGTGTCCTGCAAAACTACTTACGTGAAGTGTTAAAGCCAAGCGTATTTTACTCTGAGGGGGGAGGACGCATTGCTCAGGCAGCTGAGCGCCCAAATTTTCTAAGGTAACAATGGGCTTGGCCAGTGCGTTAGTAGTCGGTCAGGACCGTGATTGAGTTGCTAACAACATAGCTTGGAGGTGTTAACTTAATATATTTTGATGATTATAAAAGGACCTAAAACATGTTATAAGATATAATAACATATTGTAATCACAACGTTGAAACCAAAAGTACGAGTTAATTAGTTATGAGGGTTTAGAATGTGATGTCATTAGAATTGGTGTTGTTCTATAACCACCATGTTGGATACTATAATATAATTGAGAATTCAGTTTCATGTTAAGTGAATGAATATGATAATGAAGTTAATATTAATATAACTAATTGGTATTGTGGTCCTAATAGTATATGTAGGATAATTGGCGAACGTTTATTGTAATTGTGTAGCTTACACATGAGGCAAGTTCCCTAACTTCATTCTCTTTGTAATAAATTCAAGTTTCATAATTATGTTTATCCTTTATTGTCAAGCAAGTTTTCTAATTCATTATTATCCAAGCTTCTAAATATTATATTATAGTTAAGCAAGCTTATTGATTCCATCGTGTTTATGTTAATACAAGCCCTTGTAGTCTAATTCTTTACATTGATCGAGTTTTACAATCCTAACTCTTTTGGATATAGTACTTTGCACATGTACTATGTGTAATAACCCAATATTTTCAATAAGAAATTTTGTGTTTAATTTTTTTTATAAAGGTGAAAATATGTGCAAAGTAAAGTATATGTATATGTGTGATAAATAAAATTATTTATTACATGAATAATTGTAAATAAATTCTTTTTAAGAATTATTGATCATTATAGATTATATTCTTATAATAAATTAATTTTGTAATAAAATATTTATTATTTGTTTTCCATGAAAATATTATTATGGTATATATGATATGATTATTAGGATTATTATGATATGTATTTTATTATATTAATTAAGTTAATTATTTTAACCTAATTAATAATGTTGTATATGAGGGATATGGATTCAAAACCCTAATTCTGGATTTTGAATAAGGAATGAGAATAATAATATAATATTATTTATATTTCAATGATAAACATGTATGGTATGTGTGTAATGTTAATCTGTAGATCAGTTATAGTAAAACAGTACCAAACCCTAGCATTACTGATAAACTATAGAAGTGAGTTATAACTATAAGATTTGTTAAGTAATGTGATATGTAATTAATGACGAGTATTATGTTTACTGTTAATTAGGTAAACCCTAATTAATATTTAAAAACCATAATTACTAAATTAGAACCCTAATTGCTAAGTTATAAACCCTAATTATTAATTTAGCAAGCTTTATGGTAATTAGTAATTTATAAAGCCTAATTTGAAAGTCATAAGTGATTAGGAAACCTAAGTTAATTAGGAAACCCTAATTCACCTTTTTAGAAACTAAAATTTACATTTTAGCCGTAATTGCATACTCCTAGAAATTAAGCTTATGAAACCTTAGGGTTAAACCTTAAGGGTTAAAACCTAATGGTTGTGAGAAGTTACCAAGTTGCCATTCACTTTATAAGTCAAATGACAAAACTACCTTTTTTAATATTTTAATGAGGTGGAGTGTAGATCTAGCCCTACTTGTGGTTGGTGACCAACTCTAGCTAGCCACATGGTCTAGTATTCAACTTTAATCAGCCATTATATTAGCCTTATACATTGCATCATGGATTGAAAGCATACAAGTCTAGAAAAGTAACACACTTTACTTTTCAACCTATCCAAGTCTTCTCTCCATCTCCCATCCGAAATTTTTGAGTGATAGTGACTGAGAAAAAAAGCTCAGAACACTTCATAGCTTGCCAAGGATCAGAATCAAAAGTCAAATTCAAGGATCAAAGCTAAAAAGGTATAAAAACCTTAAACTTAGAAATTTATGTGATTCATGTTATTTGTTGTTGTTTATTGTTTAAAGTTACGTTAGAAAGTGTTATTTAGTGATCTGGGTTGTTATAACTCAGATCCATAACACTTAGATGCTCGAAATTGATGATTTCAAAATCTGGAAAAAGTTAAAAATTGTGTCTGACAGTCAAATGTTAGGTCTCCTAGATCTGTCTCTGTAAATGTTTTTAGTGTTTTAAAGGTTTGTACTTGTTGTTTGTTATAAGGTATTTGATCTGGAACTTGAATCAAGCCCAGATCATGAGTGGATTGAAAGTTATAAACAGTCAACCTACGTTGACCAACCATGGGAGACTGAATCTGGGCAGCCCAGATTTGCTGTAACGAATGATTTGTTTGAGTTGTGATTCTGGTGACATAATCCTTGTAAGGAGGGAATGATGTAACATTCCAGAAATTTGAAGTGTTATATTAAATATTTATTGAATTATATAAGTATTTAATGGATATGTTTATTGTTGAATAAATAATTGTTTAATTTGATCTGATTTGATTTAGTTAATTATTTGTTAAGTAAATAATTCAGGAGTTAAGAAAATTAATTGTTATGAGATAATATTCTAATTTAATTTAATAGTTAAGTTAGAGAGTTTCTAATAATTAAATGAATTATTATATTTTGAATTGAATTTGTAGATAAAATGAAGTGTTAGTTGATTAAATAAAGTTATAATTATAAAAGAAATTATAATTATGTGGTATTGATTTATGTGTTAAAGTAATTTAATAAATTAGTATTAGAATTAATTAAATTAATTATTAAAATTTAATTAAATAAAAGGGTGACAAATAACCTTAATATAAAGGAGTTATTAAAATAAATTAAAGGAGTTTAATTTAGTTTTGGCCAAACAAGTCTTAATGCATATTAAGTCTTTAATCTAATGGTGTTTTACCAAACAAGGGTATAGGGATTAATTGATTTATTTTAATTAGGTTTACCGAACAAGGTGTAAGATTTAATGGGTTATTTTTAGTTAGCTAGCCAAACAAGCCGTATGACTTTTGATTTTCAAATAATTTATAACTGACGTCGGTTAAAATTTTATACTTAATATTTATATTATTATTATTATACGTTATATCTTGTTTTGTTAGTATGTAAGTTAGAATAGGGTTAGGAGAAAGACTCAGAAGAAGAAAGAGGAGAAGAAGAAGAAGAATACAAAGAAAAGTTGAGAGAAAGAAGGTTTTGATAAAGAGAAGTAGCTTGAGAATAGCCATCATCTTCTTCTAAATTAAGGTATCATCTTGCTCCTATTTTTTTCTAAAAGCTATGGTTATCTTCTTCTCCAAAAGTCCCTGTAAAGTTTTTGTAAAGATGAATTTCTTGTGTATATAGCTTTATATGATAATTGTTTGTTAAAAGGTTGTTTTCATAAGTTATATATGAGTATAGATAAACTAATTCATGTATGTATGTATTTTTGTGAAGATAACTATATTACAGAGTGTTTATATGAAAATATATGAATATGGCTTAGTTTAAAGTAAAATTAAGGTCTAATTAGTTGTTTAATTTAAAAATTGACTATTGAATTTGAAAGAGAATGAATAAACATAAGCATAGTATGTTGAATTAACTGTTTTGGTTGAAAACAAAAGTCACAGTGATGATTTTTCACTGAAACTTCAAAAAGTGAAGCTTTAGAAAAAATAGTGAAAATTAATGGTTGTAATTTGGATGTTTATGTTGTTTAGATGGCTAGAAACGCGTTAGAAAACATTAGATTATGTTTCTATAAACCTATTACATATTGGGTAGGTTGGTATGGTTGTTAGAAAGGAGCTTGGAGGCCTAATTTGGCTTTCTGTAGTGTTCTAGAGCTGAAATCGCGAAGTCGTAGAAGAGACCCCCACCCCGGCGGGCCCCCCTAGTGTAAAAACCCCCGCCCCCAGGGGGGGGGGTATTCTGTCAAGACAAGATTTTGGAAAAAAAAACTGACAGAACATTGTTTACTAAAATGGGCATAACGTTTTCATAGGAACTCCGATTGATGCGATTCAAGATGATCCGGAATGAGGACGAATAGGCCTATAACTTTTATTCTTTAAGTGTTTCAATTTGAAATCGTTATGAAGGGTAAAAACGGCTATCATTAGGACTGTTGTGTATTTAGAGGCCATCGGAGGGCGTCGGGATGCGCGAATGCAAGTGCAATCCTTTGTGTATTAGTATAACCTAATGGTAACATGTTGGACATGTAATAGGATGTTGTATCAAGTTGTTATTGTGTATGTGGTGCAATGACTTGATCACTTAAGTAGTTGTAATAAAGATAAATAGTGATGTTTATGAAAAGATGTGATGTTGTTAGTAAGTTATATGAAACTAATATTAGTGTAACTAATGTGTATTATCAATACATATGGTATGTGTAGGACTTGTGGTGAACATGAGTAGTGATTGTTTAACCTACGCACGAGGTAAGTTCCCTAACCTTTGCTACTTTATTATTCAGCAAGGTTACTTTTCACTGTCATGATATACTTTTGCAAGTTCTCTATTTCTAATCTCTTGTTGAGCAATTTATTGTTACGCAAGTTCTTTAACTCTCATTTACTGTTGAACACATTAATTAATCTTTATTTCTTTATTCCAAATGAGATTACTTTGGTTATTCAAAGTCTGTAATTCTGTTATAAGAAATGTGTTTATTCAGCTACTAATAACTGTTGTTTGACCTTCGTTCTCCAATGTCATTGTACTATCTTACATTATAGTACCGAACTCTAAGTTGCCTAGTGATTCTTTATCAATTCAACTAATCCTTAGTTGATGAATGTTCTAAACTCTAAATTACCCTTGAAGACAACCCAAACCAAACTTCCTTTGGTTTGTATATGTACTGACACAAATTTTGAAAGCATGATGTCGATGATAACATATGTTCAATTTAGAAATTATTAATACTCTAGCTCTTATTAATTCATCGATATACCTTGTTCATGAAGATATTATATTAAACTCTTGAATAGTTATTTATTTCTATCTGATTCAACCAGTACTTGGTTGATGAGCATTCTAAAGATCTAGAATTCCTTGGAAGCTAATTCCCAACCAAACTTCATTTGGTTCGAAACCTGATAATCAAAGCTGAGATGAACAACCCTATTATTAGGGGATTATTTTAGAAATACGCAATAGCGTTAAAATATTTACGTAATACATAGTACAAAGGGATGATCACCTGGAGTACGGAATGATGGTCCATATAGTCATTTAGACTGTTAAAGGTTACAGTAGAAACACCTGTTAACCTAGAACATAGATGATGATTATAGTCTTTTAGACTGTTAAAGGTTAAAGTAGAAATACTTGAAACCTAGAGTATAGTTCGTGGTCTTGTGACCCTCAGTGTATTCTTTGATGTTGATATCTATTGTTAATTAAATGTTCTTTATTCCTTTGAACTCATAGTTGAATTAAATTTTATTGTTCCGGTAAGAATACTTTACCATTGAAAACTCAGTGAATTATCATTCATAAACCGTTATTGTATATTATCCTTCTTGTGGGCAATTGTTTGCTCACTCTTGCACAAAATAATGCAGATGAAGTTAAGAAGTTTGAAGAGCTTTCCTCAAGCAAGGGCAAGGACAAAGTTCTTCATTAGACGACGATGTTTAATTTACCTTTTATTTATAAAGTTTATGTAATAGATTTAATTAAGATCATGTTTTAATTTTCCGCTGATGATTGTACTAAAGGTTAGATAACCTAGGAGATATTGTTTTTATTAATGTAATCTTGTATGGGCAGGTTTTATTATTCAATTATATTATGATTGGGTAGTTAGATATAAATGTTTTGATTAAGTGAACACCAAATCTTGAGGTAATGAAGTACCGGGATTTGGGGGTGTCACATTTGCCCAGAAAGTCTGACAAGCTTTTCAAGGCCTCTGATCTTGCTACTGACAAGTGATTTGGCCATGTTTGTGTAATGGACTTGTAGTCTGGTATAAGGTCTACACAATCAAGCTTTTAGCTCACCCAGAAAGTATATAGAATCAAAATTATAAAGGGTCAAAGTAGCGTTGACCAACTACCTAGAACGAAATCTGGAAAACCCAGAAATCGTGAAGAACAGGCGTCCTAACAAGGTTTGACCAGCCATTATATGTCATATGTGATGTTGTTTGACTGATTTGGTGTTATGTAATTGTTCCTTGTCATTCGTACTACAAGTATGGATCAAGAAAACACTTAAGTGATGAACAGAACGTAGAGAAAATCAAGCGTTAAAGTGACACAATGAATTGCCTGGATTTCTGGGTTACCCAGAAAACCCAGAACAACTCTGACTTGATTTTAAATGGCTAAGATCTCTCTGTTGTTATGTTGTTTAACCATGTAACTTGATTTTAATTGTAGTACTACACTTATACTACATTATTGATATCATTAGCTGCCCAAGAAACATTAGGATGATAGATTAAATTGTGGTCAAACTAGGTACCTTAGTGACTGGCCATGAATGTTCAGATAGGCTTAAGAACAGCTCAAGAACACATATAGCGATAGTTTGGTCGCTATAGGGCCTTTTAGCGATAGATAATTTCGAAAATTAATTATTTTATATAAATAATTAGAGAAAATTAGTTTTAGATTATTATAAATACATAATAAATTACTAAAAATTATTTTAAAGCCTAAAAATTGGTTTTAAATTATTTAGTGTATATTTCATAAATATTTAATATTTTTAGAATATAAATGTATTTAAATATAATATTAAATAAAGTATTTAAAAATAATTTTAATACTTGAAAATCATTTAAAATTATATTATGGTATAAGAAAATATTTTGAGTTATTTTAATAACTTTTAATATTTTGTGATGAATTTCATTAATAAATTAATATTAATGATAATTATGTTATTTAATAAATCTATTAAATAAATTATGAAAAATAGAATTAGTGATTCAAAATTATATAAAAATGATTTAAAGGTTATAAAAATATTTGAAGTTATAAAATATAACTTTTGATATTTTGTCATGAAAAATATTAATATTTTAATATGAATGATATTAGATTTATTTAATAATTATATTAAATAAATTAGTTTAAAAATGATTTTAATATTATAAAAATATTTTAAATGAAACTAAGGTGTTTAAAAAATATTTTAAGTTATAAAATATAACTTTCAATATTTAAAGGTAAAATTCATTAAGTATTTAATATTAAATGATATTTGATTTATTTAATAATTATATTAAATAAATAGTTTAAAAATGGTTTATTAATTTAAAAATCATTTAAAAAGGATATAAATAAATTAAAATATTTTAAATTATAATTAATGACTTTTAATATTTCGATAAATAGTACATTAATATTTATGTATTAATGATAATTATTTAAAAATGATTTTAAATATTTTCAAAATTATTTAAGGGTAATGTTAATTTTTAAAAGTATTTTAAGTTATTATAAATAACTTTAAGATTTTGGCAATGGTTTCATCCATAATTTAATATTAATTAAATATTAATGATAATAGAATTATTTGATATTTAAATCATTTAATAATAATTCTGGTATTTGAAAATTCATGATAAATTATAATAATTATTTAAAAATTATTACATGTCTATGAAAAATCGTATGCCTGATATTTACATCTATTGTATTATAGAATAGAGTTTTAGACTCTATAATTACCCGGTAAAGTCATCGGTACACCGAAATGTCTCAAAAACTGATCCAGACCTAGATAATTTAACACATAACAAGAAAACTGACTAATTTCGTCGGATTATTCCGTCGTACATAAGTCTATTCAGCCGAAAATAGTTTATTTGCGACGGAAATAGTCGTCAGAGATTCCGTCGTAAATATTAGCGTCGAAAATAAGTTCCACCAAAAAATCCGTCGGATATTTTATTATCTACGACGAACTTAAGTCCGATGAATGTTCGTCAAACCTAACATATCTTCGACAGAATATATAGGACGGAACTTTTTCGTCGAACATATCAGTAGATATGTCCGACTGACTACTTCCGTCGAACATAAACTATTTCCGACGAAAAACTAAATTTAGCTGATATTTATTATAATTGTCTATTTATTAACTTCGACGAACAGTACGTCAGAGATATAATTAGTACGACGGATATATTCCGTCGACATTATCTTATGTCCGACTGAAAACTAGGCCATATCGGTATTTATTAAAAATTGGTTATTTATTATCTCAGGGAAATGCAAAGTGAAAATACTCTATTAAAAGTAGGAAATAACTATTTTTTTTACTCTGATTTTAAAAGTTCGGGTTTTCGGTGTTTAAACCCATTAATATACACGTAAACTTTGTCACAACCCAATACATGTACTAATACAAACTCAGTATCTCACATTCAAATATGCAACGTAGCACTAAAAGCGTAATTTTCAACTCATTATCATTCACATTCACATTCACATTCAAATATCCACCAAAACGTATTATAAGCTAACCGATTACAAATATAAGCTAATGTTCCATAAATGTTAAACAATATAATTTACAATAGTTGTTCAGACGCAATTAGACAATACAATATATACAAAAGTTCTACAAACTATACAAATGAACTATAAACTAGTAAAAGCATCATCGAGCGGAGGTGAACGACGCTCGTGCTCCTGTTCGTCATCGCCAGCCTGCTTGCCATCGTCACCCTGTTGATAGAATCAAAAATATAAACCATTAGTCCGTATATATATATGTGAGAATTAACAAACTAGCCTTAATTGAAAAACATAAACAATAAGAATACTTGAGTAGGTGGGGGTGGACGAAAAGCCTCCTCTAAGAGGGTAATCACCATCCGGAGCATCTCAGCGCTCCAAGCGTCGAACTGCTCCCGTGGTAATCCCGTACTCTCTGTAGAGTCCTCTGCTATAATATCTTGAGCAATCTGGTGAAGACGACAACTGGAAGGCAACTACTAACGCCAAAAGACCGGATCGATATGGAACCTATCCGACACGGCCCCTATCAGCCGCCGGAAGATATCATCATCCAAGTCAGCGCCTGTATGAGATGGTCCGACATGTGCTCTCGGACGCTAGCGCTGGCTGGAGCCTATAAAGAGATACAAATTGGATTACTAATAATAATTTATATAATGTGATAAATTCGGATAATTTTGTGAAACATAAAAAAATATTACCTCCAGGAAGTGTATATGCGGGTATCCTCGGTAAACCCAACACTCGATATCTGCCCGGTACTGCTAGTAGGGGGATCCTGAGATGCGTCCCATAGTCTCAGCTCTTCATCCCGATCTAATACAATATCGGGAAGAGGGGTGGCGGAATCTAATGGCTCAGAACCCCTCCTAATAGTCTCTACCTCAGCTATACGCTCGTCCCGAAGCTTCTGAAATCGGTCCTATAATGTATTCCGTATACGTATGTTAATTATATCATTTTATTTACGATTGAATATTATTAAAAGATAAATAGTATGATGAGTTTTACCCATATAGCTAAAGCTTCCTGAGACAAAGCACGCTCGTCCTTAGGCGTGTGGGCTTGATCCCAAAACTCTAGCAAGGTAGGATCTCAGCCCAAGGTCCTCTCCAATGCCTAATACAAACATTCATAAAATAGGTCTTAAGTATTTGTGTGAGAAATTAATACATAAATAACTAAATACAACGCACTTACCGTCTTCGCCTCCTCCAACTCATATGTTGAAGTTTGTATAAGGCGACATGAATAAGTCATTTGAAGTCTCAAAGAAGTGGAAATTATCGTAAGATTTTCCTGGGAACATGTTTCTCCTTCCCCCCACGTTTTGTAACCTTGTAGCGCGATAAGCTGAATATATCACATTGTCCCTTATCTCTGTCTTACCCATAGTATAACATGTAATCCTGCTCACAAGCATCGATTTTCTTATACCCCATATTTAACCCCTTTACCATCTTCTTTACTTCGTAATAATTCGCAGGAAGAGTATGATCCTTGGGTAAGAACTTTCCAATTATAGCAAGAAAATCATTGAAACCTCTCTCACTACAGTCGTTCTCATTCTTGAAGTGTAAGAGCTTCATCACTGCAGAAAGCTTGGTGTTCGTATCATTTCCCGGATACAACCCGACCCCAGATTCAGATAGCAACTTGTAAAAGGCAGCAGCTGTATCATTTGGCACTTGCTTCGCACTACTTGAAGAAGGTTCATATTCAGCCCAGTCAATAGTAGTAGGGCCATAAGCATCAACCAACATCTCAACTGGATCATTATTTTCGACGTATCAATCACTTCTGATTCCCCGTGATGAGTCCATACAAAGTACCCATCTACAAATCCACGAGAAAATAAGTTGAATTTAATCTCGTCGACTTTCTTCCAAATCAAATTTTTACACTTGACACACGGGCATCGCATCTTCCCGTGCGGATCATCCGTATGTTCTAGTGCTTTGTTCAAGAAATCTAAAGCCCCAACACGATAAGCTGAGACTAATCCCCTCCCATCAATGGGTATCCTATGGTACATCTAACTCCGGTCGGCTGACATTTTTAACTACACAGAAGTACGCATTAAGTTAATTTGGATATTCATGCGTGAATTAGATTTACCTAGTATCTCTACAGGATAGGGGTAAGGCTTCTATCCCGTTATTGGATGTGTCTTGTCACTAGTGCAAACATGTTGATTACGTTTCATGAGTTTCAATAAAATTTCGACAGCACCTCCCCATGGTCTCCTAGCACACGAAATAGACTAAGATAACTTAATCTAAGTATGCACTCGGAGAACATATAGAGATAACAATCGATTAATCCTCAAAATAACAAAAAATGTACCGTTTCAGTATTTTACATAGGCCTAAGTGAGAGACATAACATCCAATAATGATTCCTAAGCAGGGGATACATTAGGCATTCACCCGTATTGAGTGTATGTCAAACGAGTTTCTAAGTTTCAAAGTATAGTACATAGTTTATGAGAATTTATGTGGAATCTCTACTTGAGTCGGCAACCGGGCAAAAAAAAAAAGGGGTCGTAGTTCCTGTTGTGTCCTATACTCGAATAATAAAGTTAATTCAATTACTGCAAACATTCCTCACTGTTCCATCATAACAGATGACAACATCCCGAAGGAGTTCCATTACGCTATTGAACAAAGTTCAACAACTTACTGGCACTACTTCCGGATGTTGCCATCTGTTATGATGGAACAGTGAGGAATGTCTGCAGTAATTCAATTACCTTTATTATTCGAGTATAGGACACAAACAGAACTCGACACCCCCCCACAATTATTCTTAGAGGAACAGGTTGAGTACTATTTAGTTTGCAATCGCTATGTCGAAACCTGCATACAAGAAAGAGTACATATATGTAGGGAGAGTATTATTGCATTTATATATTGAAAATTGTGGCAAACTAAGCAAATTCTACTTAGTTTATTTTGCAATGATAATAAACTAAGTAAGTGGTACTTAGTTTATGATAATTGTTAATTATTTGGAATCTATAGAGACTACTGTTCGACATTCACTTCTAGCTATTCTTAGTTTATTTTGCCAATGATGATAAACTAAGTAAGTGGTACTTAGTTTATGAGAATTGTTATTTGGAATCTATAGAGACTACTGTTCGACATTCACTTCTAGCTATAAAATGCTATTTTGCCAATGATGATAAACTAAGTAAGTGGTACTTAGTTTATGAAAATTGTTATTTGGAATCTATAGAGACCACTTATATATTTTTTTATTTTAATTTGTAGTATATTATATAATTGGCTTATTTATTTATTAAATTAAATTAAATTAAATTAAATCATTTTATTTTATTTTATTTATTAAACTAAATTAAATTAAATTTTTATTACTTTTTATTTTATTTTGTATTATATTATAAAAGTTCTAGTTTAATTTAATTTAATTTGATTTCGTAATTAAAAATATCTTATTTTATTTTATGGAATCTTGTATTATATATATATATATTTTAATGTTTTTTATTAAATTAAATTAAATTAAATTAATTTAGCTTATTTAAATTAAATTTTATTAGCTTATTTAATTTTATTTTTTATTAGATTAAATCAAAGTTTTTTTATTTTATTCAAATTAATTTAATTTATTTTTATTTTATTTTACTTTATTTTGTATTATATTATGTTATTCATATTATTTTTAAAATTTATTTTATTTAATAAACTAAATTAAATTATATTTACTTTATTTTATTTTAGTAGTAAGAAACTAAGTAAATGGTACTTAGTTTATGATTTATTAATATTGGGAAACTAATTACTAATACAATACATGCAAGTTTGCAATTTCATAATTCTGACAGAATTTCTGTCATAAATTCAGTCGTAAATAACAAATATATCAAGATTAAAAATAGTCCTAAAATCAGTTACATTATGATAAGGAACCCAAATTTGATATCAATATTCTGCAATTTCCAAATTCCAAATAATATGCACTTAAATAATATGCAGTCCACAAACCCAAAATGAAAATTCCAATTTCAACAATATACAGTCCACAAATTCACAGCAACAAATTCACAGCAACAACATATTATCCAAATTGGGTTAATCTCATATTCAAACTCAAATTAAACTAAACCTAAAACAAATTAAGCCACAAATTTCACAATTTGCAACAAATTAACCCTAAAAATCTAATACTTGGCAGAAAACTAACCTTGAAATTGAATTAATGTGCAAACTAACCGACGGTGGTGCCTGGTGGTGGTTCAACCGAAGGTGTTGGTGGCGTCTACTGGTGGTGGAACTGATCGATAGTGATGGTGGTGGTGGCAGTACGTGGTGGTGGTACGTAGTGGTAGTACGTGGTGGTGGTAGTGGCAATACATGGTGGTGGTGGAATAGAAGGTGGAACCGGTGGTGGTGGCAGTACGTGGTGGAACAGGTGGTGGTGGCGGTGGCAGTACGTGGTGGAATCGGTGGTGGTGGCGGTGGGAATACGTGGTGGTTGTGGCGGTGATGGTGGCAGTACGTGGTGGTTGTGGCGGTGATGGTGGTGGTGGAGATGAGAGCAGTGAGAGAAGTGAGACTGAGAGAGAAAGGTGTAAAGTGAGATCGAGAGAAATGAGAGTTCTAGATCTAGAGAAAGAGAGAAATTAATGAGAGAAAAATGAGAGAAACGAGGGGGCAGGAGAAGACGTACCGATTAGTGAGGTTTTAGGATTATTTTTGACGGACGGTCCGTTGTAATTACTTTCATCGTAATTAATGTATCTTCGACTGAATAGTCCGTGGGAATTAACACTATTCAGTCGAACATAAGGTTCGCGCTGGCGGGAACTTTGGAGCCAATGGAATATATATATTTTCGACGAACATCCGTCGAAATTAAAGTAGTTTCGACTGACTTATCTTTGACTGACTATTCCGTCAGAATACATATTATCTTCGAGGGAATGTGTCCGTCGAGAGTAGATCCGTCGGAATTAGCCGGTTTTCTTGTAGTATAAGTGTTTGTTTGTGATTCATTGACTGTTAAATCTATGTGACAATATGCCTAGGTTATGTGCTGACTGTAAATAACAGTACTGTGTGTCATGATATGTTATTCTAATCGATAGAATGATCTTATTAATGATAGGTTTTTGTATAAAAGATAAAACTAAGTTGCGTATTGTAAGCAGCAGACCAGGAAAATATCTTTACCCCTTGCATTTACTTTATGCAATGGACATATATATGCAAGTATTCTAACTTTGCATTTACTTTATGCAATGGACACGAGCAAGAAAGTTTTAGAATTATATTATCATTATGTCAGATTATTAACTCTATTGTTATTGATTATGTACTCAAATATTCGTATTCATGCAAGTTCTCGAACTCTATTCGTACATTGTTTATTAGTACAATATTACTATTAGATTCAGATATATTTATTCTGTTCGTAAATTTCTAAGATTGGTTATACAAGTGTCCTTACTTGGATAATTATTGAACATGTTAATACATACTTATTGATTTCCAATATCTATATCTTAATTGAAAGTCGTCTAAGCTATTTATCTCTGCTAGACACATATTTAAAATATCTTTTGAATATAATAGAACCTTATTGATATCCAACCGAATTGTTTGGTTTGGATTTCCGACTAAGTATGAACATCCCGAGTATGAGAAAACTTTTGTGCGCCTAAGGCGGATATGATGAACGAGAATATCGTTCTGATATGTAGTATTGATCAATACAGGGCACATTGGGCAGATCACCCTCGTGCCCGTAAGTTATGACGGTTTGCGGATGAAGTTCTGTTAAACCTTATCAAAAATTGAAAACAAAGTTCATAGTCTGTCGACTGCTCACCAATTATAGTCAGTATGTAGTTTCAAAATTTGAAATAGAAATGTTATGTTATTTAGTGTTGCTTCAGTTTACTTCACAACTAGTGCTTCATTGTAGAAGAGTCGTCCAAAGAAAATATTTAATCCTTTCAGCTAATGTTATTGATTGATATTACTTGCTGGGCACTCAAATACTAATTCTTGCTTAATTTAAATGTTTTCAGCTATGTATGATCGACCTGAAGGTTCATGCAAGAACAAAGGGAAAGGAAAGCTAGCAGATTAAGTTTGTGTTATCTTATGTAATAGCTAGACTTAAATAAGATGATGATATTTATTATCTATTATGTAATGAAATGTTTTAAAGGTCGCGTACCTGGGATTTAGATAACTCTGATATGTAAATTAAGTTTGATATTTTTATTATTATTATTATTTCCGCTCTAAAGAAATGGTATAAGTGAAACCTTTGAATTCGGGTTTCAAGTACCTGAATTTGGGGGCGTCACAAGTTGGTATTAGAGCTTTAGAGTTAGAAACCATAGGTGGGGGTAGACCTTAGGCTATAACCTTAGAGCAGAGGGAAACGTTTTAAATACATATAACTCATATAAAGTTTAAAATGAGATGAATGGGATAAATTCATCGTCAAATAAAATAAAAGATAGCTTAAATAAAACTATTATTTGCTGTGTGTATATATTATATGCTAATCAAGATAATTTATGTGTGTAGATGTCAGATAGAAAAGGATTAGGATACCCTTAGATCGTAAAGAATGAGCCAACCTCTGTAACCGAGCCAATATCAAAGTTGATAGCTGAAATAGAGGCTCACATTGAAAGCAACCATGATGGGGTGATTATACTGGAAAAATGGAGTACCGGACCCAGAAACAATAGTATAACTGATAGGTAGAGTATAGTTAAAGAATATAAGGTCAAGCTCGAGTTCTTAAACTCATATGTTTGTGGTGAGTTCTTAAACTCATAATGTGTGGTAAGTTTGACGAACTTGGTATAGTTAGCTGTGAATGGATTATTGAGGATAATGGGAATATATAGAATACTAAGCAATTGATCCTTAGTGAAGGCGTAAGAAATAAGTAGTTTTATTATTACTTGAATATGTATGATTATATGATGCGTATATGATGGGTATGTGGGTATAATGTAATATTCTTAACTTTTGTATAAGTTGTGGTAGCGAATCCCGACTTTTGAGTCACAAAGGGATAACGGATGTTTAAAGCAGTATGTGCTATGGTATTTCAAGTGCTATGAATTTGAATCTATGTTGGATTAATGAAATAAGTTGGTTTAAAGATAGTAAATATTTATTTGAACACTAGTTAATATAGCAAACCAAGTTTTCCAAAATATAATATTTTGACTATATGATTATTTTGCGTTATGTGTATACCCTAAGACATAGAAGGTAAATTGATAAAAGATAAATTATGATCAGATAATGGCGCCAAGACAAAAATGAAACCAAAGGGCAGAAGAACCTGTCAACAAAGATGGAGGATAACCAGACCCGATGCAGAATTTTGCGAATATGGTCGCTCAAGATATGCAGAATGGAATGCCAGCCGCGAGAAATCAGCCAGACAATCGAATTGTGAACTTTAAAGATTTTAAGGCCGTAGAACCATCAGGATTTAGAGGGTCAACTGACCTTATAGAAGTGGTTGTGATAGCTAGGGTAACGGAGGGGCAAAAGACAGCTTTTGCCACCTATATGATGAAAAGGGAGGCGAATTTTTGGTGGGAGTCAAATCAAGCTAGAGCTGGAGAAGAGAGTAGTGGTAGTAGGACTGGAAAAAAGAAAGGAGATAATTTCGGGAATAACGAAATTAAGCCAGGAGGTGGAAAGAATCAGGTTGTGCAGTGTGGAAAATATGGAAGGAATCACTCAGGAGAGTGTCTTAAAGGTAAGTTAGTGTGTTATAAGTGTGGGCAGAAGGGACATATCTCTCCCAACTGCCCCAATCCTAGGATGAATAGTGGGTGTTTCAGGTGTGGATCAACGGAGCATATGGTGAAGGACTATCCGAAAAGGAGAAGGGATGCATGAAGTGTGACTACGGAGAAAAGTAGCGGGACACTGGCATTAACGGGACCAACTTCAATAAATAATCCAACAGAATCAACCGCAAGAGTCTTCAGCATGACCGTTCAAGATACCGTGGCAGATGGGGATGCAACTCCAGGTATTATTCGAATCAATTTTATTTTCTTATATATGATATTTGTATATATATATAGTAAATTATTTTATAAAGAGATTTTGAAAGAGCAATTTGAGTTCTATTAGAAATCAAATTTCTGTTTAAGCAGATAGACAAACTTTATGCTGAATAGTTAAAGATCGGTTCGATCAATTATGATCGAGATCTACTTGCAATGACTGTGTATGCTATTTGCCCTAGTGCCTATAAGTTTTAAAGCGGTGATTCCGGGTACGGAATCCTTATAATGGAGGGTGGATGTAAAAACACAATATTTTCAATAAGAAAATTTGTGTTTAATTTTTTTAAAGGTGGAAATATGTGAAAAGTAAAGTATATGTATATATGTGATAAATAAAATTATTTATTACATGAATAATTGTAAATAAATTCTTTTTCAGAATTATTGATCATTATAGATTATATTCTTATAATACATTAATTTTGTAATAAAATATTTATTATTTGTTTTCCATGAAAATATGATTATGGTATATATGATATGATTATTAGGATTATTATGATATGTATTTTATTATATTAGTTAAGTTAATTATTTTAACCTATTTAATAATGGTGTATATATGAGGGATATGTCGGATATGGATTCAAAACCCTAATTCTTCATTTTGAATAAGGAATGAGAATAATAATATAATATTAATTATATTTCAATGATAAACATGTATGGCATGTGTAATGTTAATTTGTAGATCAGTTATAGTAAAACAGTACCAAACCTTAGTATTACTAATAAAATATAGAAGTCAATTATGACTGTAAAATTTGTTAAGTAATGTGATATGTAATTAATGACCACTATTATGTTTACTGTTAATTAGGTAAACCCTAATTACTAAATTAGAACACTAATTACTAAGTTATAAACCCTAATTATTAATTTAGCAAGCTTTATGGTAATTAGTAATTTATAAAGCCTAATTTGAAAGTCATAAGTGATTAGGAAACCTAAGTTAATTAGGAAACCCTAATTCACCTTTTTAGAAACTAAAAATTTACATTTTAGCCCTAATTACATACTCCTAGAAATTAAGCTTATGAAACCTTAAGGTTAAACCCTAAGGGTTAAAACCTAATGGTTGTGAGAAGTTACCAAGTTGCCATTCACTTTATAAGTCAAATGACCAAACTACCTTTTTTAATATTTTAATGAGGTGGAGTGTAGATCTAGCCCTACTTGTGGTTGGTGACCAACTCTAGCTAGCCACATGGTCTAATATTCAACTTTAACCAGCCATTATATTAGCCTTATACATTTCATCATGGATTGAAAGCACACAAGTCTAGAAAAGTAACACACTTTACTTTTCAACCTATCCAAGTCTTCTCTCCCTCTCCCATCCGAAATTTTTGAGTGATAGTGAGTGAGAAATAAAGCTCAGAACACTTCATAGCTTTCCAAGGATCAGAATCAAAAGTCAGATTTAAGGATCAAAGCTAAAAGGGTATAAAAACCCTAAACTTAGAAATTTATGTGATTCATGTTATTTGTTGTTGTTTATTGTTTAAAGTTATGTTAGAAAGTGTCATTTAGTGATTGGGTTGTTATAACTCAGATCCATAACACTTAGATGCTCAAAATTGATGATTTCAAAATCTGGAAAAAGTTAAAAATGGTGTCTGACAGTCAAATGTCAGGTCTCCTAGATCTGTCTCTGTTAATATTTTTAGTGTTTTAAAGGTTTCATCAATAATTTAATATTAATTAAATATTAATGATAATAGAATTATTTGATATTTAAATCATTTAATAATGATTCCGGTGTTTGAAAATTCATGATAAATTATAATAATTATTTAAAAATTATTATATGGCTATGAAAAATCGTATGACTCATATTTACATCTATTGAATTATATAATAGAGTTTTAGACTCTATAATTACCCGGTAAAGTCGTCGGTACACCGAAATGTCTCAGAAACTGATCCAGACCTAGATAGTTTAACTTGATAAGTGTTTGTTTGTGATTTAATGACTGTTAAATCTATGTGACAATGTACCTAGGTTATGTGCTGACTGCAAATAGCAATATTGTGTGTTATGATATGTTATTCTAATCGATGGAATGATCTTATTAATGATAGGTTTCGGTATAAAAGATAAAACTAAGTTGTGTATTGTAAGCAGCAGACCAAGCAAGTATCTTTACCCCTTGCATTTACTTTATGCAATGGACACGTATATGCAAGTATTCTAACTTTGCATTTACTTTATGCAATGGACATGAGTAAGAAAGTTTCAGAATTATATTATCATTGTGTCATATTATTAACTCTATTGCTATTGATTATGTACTCAAATATTCGTATTCATGCAAGTTCTCGAACTCCATTCGTACATTGTTTATCAGTACAATATTACTATTAGATTCAGATATATTTATTCTGTTCATAAATTTCTAAGATTGGTTATACAAGTGTCCTCACTTGGATAATTATTGAACATGTTAATACATACTTATTGATTTCCAATATGTATATCTTAATTGAAAGTCGTCTAAGCTATTTATCTCGGCTAGACACAGATTTAAAATATCTTTTGAATATAATAGAACCTTATTGATATCCAACCGAATTATTTGGTTTGGATTCCCGACTCAGTATGAACATCCCGAGTATGGGAAAACTTTTGTGCGCCTAAGGCGGATATGATGAACGAGAATATCATTCTGATATGTAGTACTGATTAATACAGGGAACATTGGGCAGATCACCCTCGTGCCCGTAAGTTATGACGGTTTACGGATGAAGTTCTGTTAAACCTTATCGAAAATTGAAAACAAATTTCATAGTGTGTCGACTGCTCACCAATTATAGTCAGTACGTAGTTTCAAAATTTGAAATAGAAATGTTATGTTATTTAGTGTTGCTTCAGCTTACTTCACAACTATTGCTTCATTGTAGAAGAGTCGTCCAAAGAAAACATTTAATCCTTTCAGCTAATGTTATTGATTGCTATTACTTGTTGGGCACTCAAATGCTCATTCTTGCTTAATTTAAATGTTTTCAAATTATGTATATAATCAACTTTGAAGGTTGAGCAAGAACAAAGGGAAAAGAAAGCTAGCAGATTAAGTTTGTGTTATCTTATGTAATAGTTAGACTTAAATAAGATGATGATATTTATTATCTATTATGTAATGAAATGTTTTAAAGGTCGCGTACCTGGGATTTAGACAACTCTGATATGTAAATTAAGTTTAATATTTATGACATTATTATTATTATTTTGCTCAAAGAAATGGTATCGTGAAGCATTGAATTTGGGTTTCAAGTACCTGAATTTGGGGGCGTCACACTATGTCTATTCAATTGTACATTGTTATTATCAAATCCTTGACTTAAATATCATTATTCAATCCTATACTATTGTGTTGAACTTTCAAATAACAAGCAAACTCTTATTGATTGGACTAATCCATAATTGATGAGTGTTCAAAAATCCTAGAATCACTGATAAGCTAGTTCCAAACTAAACTTTCTTTAGTGCGGAAATCCTAAATTAAAACTAAGATGAACAACCCTAACATAGGGGATTATGTACGCGTTAGCGTTTAGATGTTTGTGCACAATACATGAGTGCGAAGAAATTTGATCCTCTAAATCACGAAAGTAAAAGTCTGTATAGTCTAGTGACTATTAAAGGTTGAAGTAGAAATACTTAATAACTTCAGGACATAGTTCATGGTCTTAAAGACCCTCAGATATAAACCTCAAACTTGTTTACTAGTTTTGTCTCGAAGAATAAGTTCTTATTTAATCAGTATTCATTGTTTACTTTTATATTACTACTATTATCACTCTTTATATCACTGAGCAATTGTTTGCTCACTCTTGTAATTAACACTGCAACTAAAGTTGAAAGAGTTAATGAACCGTCTTCTAGCAAAGGAAAGGGCAAGATGTCCAAATGATGAAGACTTATTTGAATTTACTTAACTGAATTTATGTTATAAGACACTTATGTTATTTTGTGATGTATTCCGTAGACTTATGTAATAGTTTAAGGTTAGATTACCTGGGAATGTTTAAAGTTGATGTAACCTATTAATGGGGAAGATTATTGTTTAAGTTATTTATGTTATATCTTTATCCTTGTTTATGGGTAGTTAGATGTAAATTATTTTAGATAGTGAACACCAAATTCTGTGAGAATGGAGTACCCGAATTTGGGGGTGTCATATCTGTTCCTTATTAGTATTTTAAGTATTGTCATATTGCTTGCTACTACTTAAGTCTATCAACTACTACTCTTTCCTGACTACTTGTATATCTTACCTGCAACATATCATTACTCTTTTCTCTATCTATATATATAAGGTCTTTTAAAAATGGTGCATTCATATGTCCAGTCTTTACTTAGCCTAATTCTCTCACCTATCTTTCCTGCATCTCTACTAATAATGTCTAATCTGTTTTCATCCAAAAGAAAAACTCTTCCTCTAAATTCTGGGTTACAATTCTCTAATGTTGTCCCTCACCTCACTACTGCCTCTACACAATCTAAGTAGAGGACTATGAGACACAATTTATGTCCAGGGAATGTCATAACATTTCATACCTTTCCAAACTTGTTTGAAAAATTTAAAAATATTGGGTGGGAATGCTTAGTCTCTTTCTATGATAAATCAATCTATCCTAGTCTTATAGTTGAGTTTTATGCTCACATGGAATTTTTTACTCATTCTTCTGGTTTATTAAAGAGCATCACTACTTGCATTCTAGGCCAAACCTACATAATTGATGAACTATTTCTGGTCCCTGCTCTTCAACTGCATCCCTCCATTTTAGAACTACCTAGGATTAATTCATATCTTCATCCATCTAGCATATCTGTGGAAGAATGCATGTTATTTAAGCATAATCTGTCCGTGGTAACTGATCAAATGTTCTAGCTCATATGTTTGATTATCCCTTCAAAATTGGTTTAGAATTTCTCATTGCTGAATGATAATTTTTGGGTAAAATTTTAAGAAACAACTTCATGCCAGTGAGAGATGATCGAAAACTGCTGTTATTTGATTTAGAAATCATAAAGAGTATTTTAAATGAATGCATGCCCTACAATTTGGCCTACTTCTTGTTGTCATCTTTTGAATTCTGTTTTCAAAGTAATTGTCTTGGTTTTGGTCTACTACTCACACATGTTTTAAATTATCTGAACATTCCTTTATCAAACCATCAGTCCCAACTTGTTCCCACTAGCAACATTGTATCCCACTTAAGTCTGCCCCCTCAGTCAATTATTATTTTTAAACCCATTGATCATGAGATTCTTGAAACCAACATCAACATGGCCACAAAAATTAATTCACTTAACAGTATGAACCAACTTCTTCTGCATAACTAAACTCTGATTTTAGAAAAGTTAGAAGATGTTCAGTTCTCTTTACTTACTGTTAAGTCTGTGGTATGTTGTTTAACGGAGAACAATAGCCTGATGATGGGTCCCTATCCGTTTAATGCCCATACCACTGCTGACTCCATTGCTCCTGTTCCCCAATAAGAAGATCATGGTGGCAACATTCCTGACATTTCTCACTTCTCTCCTCTCAAACTAGAGGAAATCTAACTGTTTAACTAACACTATTCGGATGATTGTAAACTTAACTCCCCTAAATCCCTCTCTCCTACTACTACCACTACTACTACTACTTGACATATATTTTCTAGTTTTATCTATATTTGGTTACAAACTATTTCTGCAGGTTACTTCACTAAATATTTTCTGCAGGTTTAACATTTCTTTCCCCATCATTTTTTATGATGACAAAGGGGGAGAAGAAAAATATTAATAACGATATAAACTGCTATATGAATGGCTACATAAACTGCTATGTGAATGGATATAAATTTCTATGTGAATGGATATAAACTTCTATGAGAATGGATATAAAGTGTTCATAGTTTAAGGGGCACCTTTTTAAGGGATAAAAATATTTTTGTAATTGTTATAACAAAAAAGGCGGAGAATGATTGGTATAACTTTAGTTTATATATTTTGATGATAACAATTATGTTTTGATATGTAATTATTTAATTAGTTAATTATTATTTTATTTAAACTACTTTCTAATTTTACTTGAATTAATTTTTATTGACCTTGATAAATTAAAATGTCGAGTGTTAAATAAATTGATTCATATAAAATTCAAGGCATGGAGATCCTATTTCTGTTTCAAAAATAAAGTTGGGCAAAATGTTTTATGCATGCATACATCATAAGCATTAAATATATACTAAAACATGTAGCAAATATACTTATATAAAGAAATGGGATATATATATATATATATATATATATATATATATATTACTATCTTTGAAACTATATCGGTATACTAATATATATATGTTAGAATATGTTAAAAACCATGTACTATATATATAGTAATCATACATGTATCATATATATATATGATATACTAGTATATATTAGTATATATATATATATATATATATATATATATATATATATAAAGCGGATGTATAGATATATATTAAAAGTCATGCAGGACATTAAATGAGAGGATGTGTATATTTTGTGTGGTGGCAAGTTTTTATGCCACTCTTTTTGGGACTAAAAAAAAACCATGTGTGCTGGCATTAATTTTACTTTTCAAAATGTGGTTAAATGTGAGTAATAAATGCTAAGTTGATGAAGTGTTGCCCGGGCGAAAATTTGATCTCTTCCGCGTGCAATCCTTTTTTTATTCGGACCATTCAATTCAAAAATACTTCATCCAAACTGTGCATTTAAAATCAGATTTCTAAAATTACATTTTTGCCCCAACCTCAAAAATTCTATAAATAAGGAGTATTTCATTCATTTGGTTTTTACCAATTCAGTAAAAAGAAAAGCATACTCTCCTTGCCTACATTTTCTCTAAAGCTTTATATCTCTTAAAAAAAGTTTTGATTATTTTAGAAGGGAAAATTGGTCCAAGTATTGAGATAAGTTTAATTTTTGTTGAATTATTTCTTACTTGTATTATATCTATATATATACGAATATACATTGTTCTACACAATTCTATATATGTATATTTCATCTATTTATCAAATAAAATGATACTTGGGCAACGCAAGGTTACGGAGATACACCTCTACGGAGATGAATTCGAACCGTACGATTCCTTATAGTCTTTAGTAACCTTTTATCGATATTATTTATATAAATATCGTAAAATAGATACGACACTTGATAGCTCAAGACGACACTGAGATACTACTCCAAAAAGAGTAGTCATCCGAACTGTTTTTGAGAATCGTAGTGATCTATTGAAAATATTTATTTAAATATCAATTGTGAAAATTATAAATTTTGTTGTACTTACACGCCGCAAGGATACGGAGATACACCTCTACCAAGATGAATTTGAACCGTACGATTGTGACGCCCCCAAATCCGGGTATCTTCCAACCCGACAGATGGTGCTACACGGTGCTACAGTTCACACAAACATTCAATTGAAATACCTCAAAAGAACGAATATGTCTTATATATATCAAAAAGAATATTAACATACCCAGGTTCTTTACAACCAATACATCTGTTCTTACCATAATATAAAATATTTTTATTACAATACCTATACTATTACATAGGTAAATTACGGGTTTGCCTTACCCTTCCCTTTATCTTCGCCGGATCCATCGGTCTGTTCAATCTTAGCTGCATTCATATGGTTCAAGCAAGAGTGGGCCTAACTAGCTCAGCAAGTACACCAATTCTAGGAAAATAGCATGCTTGAGACATAGGAATCATATATCTTCAATAATTGAACAATAGTTATGAAGTACTATTGATAATTCAAAATAGAACTTCTTTTCATTCAAAACATTTTACAACAACAATATTCAGTAAAACATCAATTACAGTCCAAGACCGTGAGCATTTCATAAGTACTTTGAAAAGGACATCCCGGCACTAAGTTCGTAAGTCCGGCATAGCTTACAAGCACGTCTAGGTGATCAGCCTATAGTACTATATGTTGATCAACACTACATTCATTAAACATGTATACGTTTAAGTTGTGGCAACCTCACGTGCCTGTCGTTTGACGCTAAAAATAATTTAGCATACTCACTCTACTTTTGAAAACCACAATAATATTAGTTTGGTAAATCCTTATCAACACTTGATAGATTAACATAACATAAGTCTAGCTGAAGGAATTGACTTTGACTTCATCAGACATTTAACTCATGCAGAGAATACATGAATCACAAAGACTTGTCCAGATCGAACTGGAACAAGGGTTAGAATACTTGTATTTAGCATCTGTTTACAGATATAACACGTGCACTTTAAGTCTTTAGGGTCTCTACAGTAAATGATAACATCACATAACAAATTAGGTCATGAATAAACATACATGGTTCCTAAAGAATCATACCCTTCTTCTCAATCTAATTACGTATTAGATTTTTTATTATTGGTTCCGACGTTCCGTTACGTCATTCTTACGTTCATATGTAATTGACGTAACTTAACCCTAAGTGTTCATACTTAAGGCTTAATTATGTCTTAACAATGTTTCATTAAGATCCTTATTTAAATTTTCATCAATTACTCTTCATGCTCAACATGTAAACATTTTCCATTATCTAGGTCATGAAGTTTGGCGTTATGGGCATTATTACTCTTGGTGTCGTATTTGCGGCATCACCTATTATTGCTTAAAAACGAGAATCGGTACCACAGAGTCGAGTCCCTTTACATGTCGTATGTGGCATGAGTTTATGAAGGGGTGAAGCTCACTTTAGTGACTGCGATGCTTAGGCTAATTGGGTTGGAGTCTAACCGCGGCGCGGACTCTGTGCCACATATTATTTTGACAGATTTTTCAAATGGTGAGATTCTCGGACTCGTAACTTCTTCTTTATAAGTCCGATTTAGCTCGTTCAAGAGCCTACGGTTCACAAATTACATACTCTACGTGTTAATGCAAGAAATTTATCTATTCTACTTCGTTTGCTAAAATTTCACATATTAGTCATTTTTTAACGAAAACGATAAACGTTCGCGAACGTTTAACGCTCGTTTCTTCATTCTAAGTCGGAATCCGGCCATTTTCGAGTCCACAACTCTATAATGCCAATTATGACTTGTCTCCATTGAAAACCAACGTTTCCGAGTTCAAACACAAAATACGACTTCCATTCCGAGAATTTCACGAATTCAACGATTATCGTCCAATCGTGTGAATTCCGGCAAAACTCCATTACTAGTGATTTGTTCATCATCCAAATACATTCATTTCATTGTCTAGACATCTTAACTTACATGATACAACAACCTACATTCAAATTAGGTTATAGCTTAATTCTTATAAGTTCATAACTTACTAATTCTTCATTACATGATTTTCATTTCCTTATAACTTATTCTTGGTTCATGTCCCTTTAAGCAACATTATTACATCTAATTACCATATTAACTTCATTCAATATGTTACAAGTGTATATATGATCATTATAAGTCCCTAACTTATTTAGGTTTAACTTGCTTATTTCTTGCTTACTCGGCTCAAGTCCATTACATAACCACTCCTCATATGTTCTTAACATAAGTTCATTAGATTACACTTCTCTTATCATCCTAGTATGATAGAGATGGAAGAGACAAGATCAATTACCTTTGAAGACTACTTCTCTTTCTTTGGAAATCTAACAATGGAAGGTTAAGCTTCAAAGTGCTTATTAGCTCTAACAAATAAGTTGTTTGTGACAGAGTTTGTTGGATGAAATAACAAGCAACAATTGAAATATGAGCTAGCTATTTATAGAAGTCTCTAAGCTAGGGTATAATGGTCATTAAGACCTTCCACCTCCTTAACTAACCTTCTTACTATTCCTTTCTTGTTGCCCACAACTCTTATCTCTTACTTGATCACTACATAAAGTTCTTTCTCATCACACAAAGTGCTTGGTTACCAATTCACGCATGGGTTGCCCCATGGATCTTGCTTTACCCATTGGATCATCCTTTGGGCTTAGTAGTTAATTTAATTAACTTAATCTTTGGGCTTGTATTAATCTACTAAGGGCTTCATGTTATTACTACTTGGGCTTAAGAATAATCCCACATGGGCTTACACTTTAATCAAGTTGGACTTTTAATTCTTACTAGATCACCATAAATACTTTAATTAGATTTTAATACTTACATTCTCAATTTACGTCTGCATGCGAAATATTGCGTTTTCCATACTTAGATAATTATTACATAATCCATCTCGCCTCGATATTATAACGTTACGTATTTCTCGGAAGTTCAAAAATAATTTTCGAGCGATAAACGGTGAATCGTGTTTTTCAGAAACTTTCTCGGAAAACTTTTATTTTCGTCTTGGAAATTCAAACACTTTAATTCTCTCACGTGGTTCAAATACTACGATGTTCTGATGTTTCTAGGTTATAGAACAACATACATCATATTAACACATAATAATAACAAATAATATTATTTATTCATTATTTAATTCTTTCAAGTATTTTACAAAGGATCCGAATTTCTCGGTCGTTACAACGATTCCTTATAGTACTAAGTGACATTACTTATAAAAGTTCACATAATAGATAAAATATTCTTATATATTATTTGAGTTAAACAAATAATATTTGCTATATCAGTTTGTGCCTAACTGATTTAAATATTATATTTGATAAATATTGTTTGAATTAATTTATTCTACAAGTATTGATATATAAACATCTTTCATATAATACTTGTTAAAGATTATCTGAGAAACAATTTTATATATTCCATAGAAAAACACTCTTTATTTTCAAGAGTTAATAATTCTTTATAAAGTGCATTAAACTTCTATATCTGCTTAAACCGAAGCATTATTGAGCTAAAGCTAAAATTTACTTATCTACTTGATTAAGAAGCTTCTATCAAAAACATAAAAGTTACTTAAACTTTTATAACTGTGCATATTTTATATATTTGCTTAAACAGAAGCATAATTTGATTTAAACATAAAATCTCTATCGACTTTCAAAGAAGCATTATTTTTTAATATAAGAGTCTCTGAACTTTTATTTGTTCTGTAATTAAGATTTGCTTATTTGAGAAGCACTCATCTGTACTAAATTCCTATCTACTTATTTAAGAAGCATATTGTTGTAAAACATTTTTAAGAGAAAAGGTCAGAGTTAGTTTATTTTATGTACCTGTGAGAAAGACGAGTAATTCTTCGACCAAGACCAAAGTCTTAGAGAGGTCAGCAAGAAGTTGGGTCTCTAGTGTACTTGTGACGTGAGGAAGAGGTTGTTGTTTCAAGATCAGATCATAGAATAGAACTGAACTCAAAAGGTGGTACAACTAGACTTGAGGAAGGAGCGGGGAGCTTGTTGTCCAAGATAAAATAGTTGAATAGTTGGAAGTTTGTCTATAAAACTTTTTAAAGGCTTCTCCGCCTGTTGAAGGAGTTTTTATTATTGATATTAATAGGATCTCAAGTTCCAAGTAGGGACTTGAGACTGGATGTAGTAACATACCAAGGGGTGTATGTTGTGAACCAAATAAATCTCTGTGCATTGTGTGATTGAATTTTTATTATCTTGCATGCTAAGTATTAAAACTGAAAATTAATTACTAGAAATTCAAAAAGGCCTAACTATAATTTTTAACTAGTAATAATCTATTCAACTCCCCTTCTAGATTATTATTAGACTTTCAATCTTTATTTGGTTCATCAGTGATAAAGTTTTGGGACTTTGTAACTGGTATATTGCTTCATAGTGTATTGTTGATACTTTCAGTGCTACTATTCCTTATCAGATCACTGCTCCCCCATAGTTGATACCATCTTCTCATAGAGGTGTGAGTTCTTCTTCTTCATGTGCATCAGAAGGTAGCCTTGCATATCTCCTTCTGACTGAAGTCATCACAATCATTTAAACCTCCTTGGATCATATAAATAGATATCTTCAGGACTGATCACTCTATGATAGTTTGACAAAACTATGAACGTAGTCTTCTTTAACAGTTTGTACTTATGGAGTTCTGCCTCTATGACGCCCCCAAATCCGGGTCCTCTGACCCCGGTTCGGTCATCACGATAAAATACAAACATCCACCTCTAAACAACATACGATAACTAAAATGCGGAAAATAATAAATGTACATCGTTCATTTAAAAGGTGTTACTAGTCCCAAGATTCGATAACCTTAATATCATTTTACAAACATACCCTAAAATAATAATTAGGGTTCACATTACATAACAATAATTTAAACTAGACATATAGTAAAGTCTGCTCCTGGCGACTATCCTATATCTTTCCTTTACCCTTGTCCTTTCCTGAGGTCTCGGGCTTAGCTGCAATGTAATTCATGATTTAGAAAGGATGAGCAACAAGTTTTCTCAACAAGTTTAAATACAACAATAAGGATATATCATGATGAATGGAAAATATCTGACAATGAATTCAATAATATGAATATTAGAAGCAAAGATAATGATTGCTTTTAGAATAACTGCTAGTCAAGTAGACTTTGAACTATAACACTCCAATGGAATCAATCGCTAATTGACCTTTTGGTTACTAGCTACAAAATAAGTACTTGAGGGATCAGCCTCGCGTACACCATGTATATGCATAACATTTAAATCTGGTCTGTGTATCTTATATTAGATACCTGGGGTACTCCTCTATCATAAAAGGGGTGTTCTTCAGTCTAAGAATCCTTACCATCAATTGGTTTGGATAGGTTTTATAAAACTTCATACACTTGTCTGACTGAACAAAGGTTTAGACTCTATCTAACACAGTTCAAGAATTATCGAACTTTAAACGATGTATAAGTCCAAGATTGTACGAACTCAAATGCACTAAGTGTGAATATCAATAATATCGATGTGGAATAATTATAAGGTAATTAAACCACTTAATAGCATGGTTGGGAATAAAGTTCAAGCATGAATGAATAACTTTCTTACTCATGTCCATTGCATAAAGTAAATGCAAAGGTTAGGATACTTTGCACCATAAAAGTATGGTTCAAGGAACTTGCACAATCAAAGAGTGAAGTTCAAGGAAACTTGCTCAATATAAATTTTAGTAAGGTTAAGTAACTTGCCTGTTTGCTCAGCTACAATTTAATTCTAGATTTAATTAACTTGCGTTGAAACGACCTAACGTTAACAAGTCTGTCTTTCCATTAGTATGTGTAAACTAGTACGAGTCTATGTGTACAAAAATCACGTCATCACATAGCATGCTTCTCAAAACATTATATGGCATATTGGTCATATATTACAAGATAAAGTAATCATATAAGCATGCCTTGAATTTTAGAAACAAAAAACAGGATATGCTCATTATTGCGGAATGGTACATTTACGCTCGAGTCTAGAGCTTAGGGACGACACAATTTGGTCCCCTGGCGGACTGTGTTTGAGCCTGCTCTCCTTATCTGTGACCAAACTCTAACACACCCCTATACATACATATTAACATACATACATGCTAGAGGTTTCACATGACAATACTTGAATTTACCTTTATAAGTTTTTAGCTTATAATTACATGGTGCTTATGAATAGAAAAGTCATGTGGTTACCATGCTTCGCAACTTGGTTTATACAATACTCAGTAGTCATGCTTGTATATAGACAACACATGTATACTTTACTCACATAGTTCATATATTAGAAATTTCCTTTCTATGACTATGTGTGAATAAGTGAAACCATACATTAACCAAACGATGTTCATGCCAATATATCTATAGGCATAATGAGTCTTAATATACATGCTTGCATGGTCATAACGTACTTTACTTCATTATTTGATGACATTAGCTTTATCATTTTAACTTTCCTTGAATTTTACACCAAGTCAACTTAGCATATACAAGGCATCTTTACATATAACTCTTATGCCTTTACAAAATATATTGAAGTCACATATATATTCTCAAATGGTCAAAACTTATAAGATAAAAGTCTTGGTCAAGTTCACATTGAAAAGTCCTAAATGTCTTATCTTTGAAATAGTCTTAACTTTCAATCATGTACTGCTAGTGTGTTTAGTCACTTTAGTCTTGCATTTCATGTCAATATAAACCATATTATCATGTTCATAAAGTCAGAATGCTCGCATTATGTGTTCGTGACAAAGTCCACTTTTGAAACTATAATTTCATTTCAAAACCATAAGTGTTGTGTCAATCATTGCTATACTTGTTCATACGACATGCATGTGCTTAAATGTGTGTGTTCAAATAGTTTACAAGCTTGCTCTAACAATGTACCAAGTTAGCACTTCAGAAACATAACAGAAAACACCGGACACAGTGCAAGTGCAGCAGAAATTCTGTGATCTGTCGGGTTTACCAGAGGCAAACACTACTCGCCTTGGCGATTCAAAGAACCCTTCATAAAATTTCCTTATGGAAAGGGTTTCTAACATAACCCAACAAATTTAGCTTGTATAACATTAAGTAACATAACCCAAATCAAATATAAACTAATACATGCTTAATTCAAAGAATCAATTTGCTAAGCAATTTATCAAAAATGAAGATTGGGAGTGGGAAGTTATACCTTTGTGAATCAATTCAGCTGCAATATATCACTCTACTCACTCCTAGAAAACTAATTCTCAGCAAATTGTAATGAGGAAGGTGAATGTCTTATTTATATAAGAATAGTTAACTAGATAATGCCATTACCTTACAAATCAAACTATTGGATTTCAAGAATGTATAATGGGTAAGAGAGAGTTGGTGAGATTTAGTAATTTCAATCATGAATCCAACTCCCCATCCACTTATTGCTCTAGGTTTGTTGAATTTGATATGAAGATATGCTAGCTAGCTTTTCATGTGGGAAGAATGAAGTGGGTTCTTAATATGGGACAAGGGAAAAATCTCAGCACTTGCCAAATACTACTAATGTAGCATTTGGCTTATACTATTTCTACACATAATATATACTTTGGTTATATAATATATATACACAATTCATTTCATATAAACAATATTATTATTCAACTCACATGAATGCAAATAATTCTTACTATATAGACATATTAATATGCCACCTTCGACTATATAAAATATATAGTTAACTACCATATAATAAAGATTTACTATTTTGTATGCTTGCACAAATTAATCGAATAAATATAATTATGAAATAATTATAAATCTCTTACTCATTAATTATTATTTATTCATAATAATTATTAATCATCACATTATTAATTAATTAATATTTTTTATCCAGTGTACATACATAATTTCTTTCCCCAGTCACTAAAATACACAAATATTTAACTATTTCTGTTTAAAAATCATTTACAATCTTATTGCACTACATGATGCTTCATATCATTAGAATGTATTCTTATCCCATATTTTATTAATGTCACACATATAATATTAATGCTCCAATTCAGTGCTACAGTAGGAACTCACTTTCTCGATCAATCGAATCTGGCAAGCATCGCACCATTTTGTCTTCTTTGGAATGGTAGCAGTTCTGCCACGGGGTCCTAATAGTGCCAAAATGGGTTAGCTTCAAGCCATTTCCAAATCATAACACCACTCAAGTCTCATATGATATAGTTTACTTCGATAGTGGTGATATACTCATAATTGAAATGAATCAATATGTTTTAAAATTTATAACAATATTCAAATGGATTGAATATTTAATCTTTAAGAATTCTAACAATTCTTTGATACCAAACTCTTAGGGTTGGTCCATCAATTTAAATAACTATTAGTGACTCCCTTTAATCATATTATAAATTCACATAACCACATAAAGTTTAAATAGACTCACAAAACTAACTCATTAAAAATTAAATCACATATTTAATTAAATAAGGAGTTTAAAATTCACGGTCATTACAACCTCTATAATGAGTTTCTCGAGGGTTCTTCTCAGATGATATGTTTTGATGATTGAGCATATACGACCCTTTTTATCTTAGGGTGAATGGTCTGCTTCCATATGGAGATCAACAACCATGTGAGCTTCATTCATGTTAGCTCAACAAGTCTTTAAGGACATGCTTTGACAAATAAGGATTTTGTCAGAAACATTTCTGAATTGTCTTAAGCCTCCAGCTGGTTGAATCTTCTTAACTGAAGTCATCTGCTTCAGCATTCCTTAGTCTGGTAAGATAGACCAAGTACCTGTAGGTTAGATAAATATCTATTTTTGGTACCCATTGTTAAATGGGTCCTGCCAGGTTAGTTTTCAAAATCCATGTTCCTCACATATTTAAATTTTTATCATATTGATCACCAACAGTCATATTCATGCATGTATCCAATTTAGATATGGCATTTTAAGATGTATGATGATGAATGTGTGTAAGATTAACCATTTTAATAAAACACTCTTTTTCTTTGATGGTTTCATCATTTTCTTGGTTATGTTCACAGAGTTCAAGTGTTCATAGAGTAAGAATCAACTCTATCACTTATTTGTATCTTGTTGATTCATGGAGATGATCAGTTTCTACGAATCTTCAAGATACTCTTGTAGAACTGATCATACTCTATGTATTATCAAAAACCTAGAACATAGGTTTGTACCTACATACTAACCTATCAACAAAGATTACTCCACTTAAGATAAATTAAATCTTGATATGCTTATGACCTATTTCAGACTTCTTTCAAGATGTAATGTTCAACCTAAACTTAGATGGAGAGAAAGTTTATTAGCATTTGATTTTCCAACCTCAGTGTACTTTCTCTCTTCCCCTTTTTAGGTAGAGTATGGTCACTTGATAGAATATTGTTATAGTGCATTAGGTGATGCAACATGATGTACACATTTATTTTGAAGAGGAACCGTACCTTTCCACTGTCAGTTTCTTGATCGTCATTTATCTTGATATTATGAGATTAGGCATTGATGTGCATAATTTTTTATTCACTCCTGACAGTTTGTTGCTTCAGTTGTCTTTCGATCAATTAGTCATAGTCTTGAAGATGTAAGCTAAGAGAATCTTGGCATCTTTAGTTCTTTAACAACCTTAAGACCTCAAGGTTCACACCTGCTGCTGGTTGGCCAAATACAGATTTAAGAAATTCTTCTTTCTTATCTGGATAAGTACTTCTTAGCATATATGGCATTTTCATCTTTCAGACTGGTGGATGCTTGACTCTTTGCTGTTGATCCCTTGTCTGGTCTTCAGACTACAAGATTAACTGTGGCCAAAGATTGGTCTTGTTGTCATGGCATTTAAGAACATGAACCAATCTGAGCAGCTTCAGGTGTATATACAGACTTACTTGTACACAATATTTCCAACGTGTTAGCTCATCTGCATTTACAAGTGACTTACTACCAAACTAAGTTTAGAACAATGTTTATGCCTAGGATCAGACTCAAAGCGATTAGCTTTTGAATATAGCTTGAGAACCTGCTCTGATACCAATTGTTAGTTCCCAGTAGGCACACAATAGATCTAGAAGGGGGGGGGGGGGGTTGAATTGATCCTTTTTCTTTTCAAATACTTTTCTCATTTATTTTGTATTGCTAATGACTTAGCATATGACAAACATAAGAATCTTTTCCATCACAACGAAATAAGTAAAAGATCCCCTTCATTGATATAATCATGAACATTTATACATTATCCGTATAGTTAGTTTAGTTATAAGCAGTTAATACATACATAACATTTATAGCAGTTAAGTACAAAATGTAAATGACAGTAAGTAAATGACTGAATGTAAAAGATACAAGGGATTTTAAGTGGTTCAGAGACTCAAGCTCCTAATCCACACTTCTGCTTTAACTAACAGGATTTCCACTAAGGAATGGCAGAACCCTGAATCACTAACATTCCTTCAAGGCCAGCAACCTTGGAACTTCAGTTCACTAAGAACTCTTTAAGCCCAGAAGGCTTGGAACTCCTCTCACTCCCTAGGAACTCTTCAAGCCCAGCAGGCTTGGAACTTCATTTATTCCCTCCGGACAAGGACCCCTCAGGCCCTGGCTACTTGTTATTGTTGTTGTTGTTATCATTGTTGTTGTTGGTGCCTTACTGCTAAGATGTCTTTATGTTTGACCATCTTCTATACTTAGCATCTTGGCGTGGTCCACTTTACATTTTGCTTCGAGTCTGGACCACATTACTTCTGGTGCAGCTGATCTTCATTCTATTATGCTCATCATCATCCGATGTCAGCTGTGCACCATCACCATTTAGGTTTGCTTAGTGTTTGAGCTTTTCGTAGACTTCGTCTGGCACTTAGCATTCCCTGAACCCTTCTTGACTGGTTTGCAGACATGGTTCTACACTTTTTCTGTTTTAGCTTTTGGTTCATGGTGATTCGTAGAGTGGCTCTCTGGATCTTCTTTGTGCTCTGCCACTTTTCTGAATGATATCTTCTTGTCCTACTCGGCTCTCAACTTAGCTGCCATCTTCAGTGGCATTCTCATCTTTGTTTAGTGAAACTTTAATCTGTTTGAGTCCTTCTTCAAATTTGCTTCACTTCCACCTTCGTAGTCTCACTGTCACTGAGACTTGTTCTGTAAAGCTCTAGTGGAACTCGTAGAGTCAATAATATAGCATTCCAACAACTCAACGATTCTGCAACTTCAGCAACTCTTAATCATTGAAGCTCTTGCTGATATATACTCTTTCCCAATCTTTTCGTTGGAATATAGCCATTGAAAGTAATTTGAATTACTTCGCAGATCTCGAGTTATTTGTTGTAGACTGCAGATGTGACATGACAGCTCCTTTATGACTTTCTTACACTGCAGTCTACTATTTCACCTACCCCATTAGAGATGTCACTTTGATGTCTCGGGTAGGTAGTTATCTTTATTTCTCCTTTCTGATTTCTAGATTAGAACATCAGAAGTTGTCCTTTTGCATTGATGTTCTTAAATAGCAATGTTTGAATATCAGTCTTCAGATTGAACCATTGCCAATGCTTCAATCTTTAGATGATCGAACTCTATGATTCTGATGCAAACATTCTTGGACCTGGTCATAGTGTGTCTTGTTGAATGTTGATCATTGACTGGTTGAGACAACGCTACGATTCTGAATAAGTGTTTCTTTGATCTTCAAGGTAGAACACCTATTCTTTTTCTTGTGCAGTGCTTCAACACTTCAGATGACCAAACTCTATGATTCTGATGCAGACATTCTTGGACCTAATCATAGTGTGTCTTGTTGAATGTTGCTTATTGACTGATTGAGACAACACTACGATTTTGATCAAGTGTTTCTTTGATCTTCAAGGTAGAACACCTATTTTTTCTCTTGTGCAGTGCTTCAACACTTCTGTTTGCCTCGTCTGATCTCAGGAACTGATAGCTTGACTCCTTGTTCTAGTCTCTTCTAAATAGCATGACACTTCAGATTTGTGGCATGCCCAGCTCGTTTTCTCCTTGTGATCCCCCATTCACTTATCATCAATAGACTGGCCCAATGCTTAATCATTTTAGGCTTGTTCTTCATAATCTGACCATTATCTCTATGTACACTTCATTAGTTCCTACTTTGTTTGGCAAATACTACGATCCTGGTTAATCCCAAGATCGTTGTCTTCTGTTCTTTTGATAGCTACTGCACTTGCTGACTTTCCTTAGTCAATTACTTTTACTGAAGTCTTTTTCTGATCAACTTGTGGAAGACTTCATCTTAAATGGCTTCACAACTCAATTTGGATGTTAATTGGGTTGGTGCTTAGATCTGCTGTTAGCTTGCATGCCATTCGTTGAGTGATCTCTAGTTTCCTTCAGGTGGAATGTATCTTTGCAGCTCAGACCAGAGGCTTCACTCTTTGGATATTCTGGGAGTTCTTATTTGTTGAGAATCGTGTTTACTCTACGATTCTGCCTTGGCATTGTGAGCACCTCTGTTGAAGCCTTAGTTCTGCACTCTACGATTTAGTTTTGGTTCTACAGACACTATGACTACGAGATCAGATCTTGACACTATAATTTTTGTCTTTAAGCTTCTTGTCTTCATCTGATCCGGCTCGACTACGATCTCTTCCTCTTATATGATCAGTAGACTCTACGACTCTGAGTGTGGTCTACGATTCTTGACTTCGCTTCAGCAGATGCTCGATCGGCTCTTAGACAGGCTGTCTTTATGATTCTGAACATAACTTCCTCAGCAGACTACGGCTCTGAGGAGGTTCTTCTTGACACACTACGATCCTTTCTCGTCTCTCCTAGCAGTCTACGAACTCCGAGATCTACTATCTTACATACTACGTGTCTACCTCGATAGGTCTCGAGTTTTCCTTGACTCTCCTGACCGACTACGATTTCTGGTGCAATGCTCGACGATCAGACAAGCCTATGTATTACATTATAAGATCAACCTAACAAACTTGATCTTTCTATATTTGTAGTCCTTGTACATCATTTCTATTATTTATCAAAGGACTTTACAGCTTTTCTTAATGCAAGCATACTTGCATATTCATTCATTTATATCATAATCAAATCATAAATAAATAGGAATATTATTCACATGCTTATTCCTAACAGTATGCACATAAGCCAATCATGTATGATGATAAATCATATATTTTGGAACAATCTTAATCATTTATTAATAAAAGAGTTATTTATTTAAAGGTGTTTATATTAGCTACATAATGTTTGTGAAGCCCCCAAAATAGGTATACATCACCCATTCTGAGTAGCCAAATACATGGTACAAAATTCAAATACAACTTAATTATACAACTGTCGTGTAAAATACAACAAAACATAAGCTGAGAGTTTTAATACAAATATTGGCTTCTAGACAGTATTCAAACTCAAATGGAGTCCTTCTTACATTTATTATCACACTATTTCACTGAATAGTGAGGACTACTAATGCAAACATCTGGACCATCACTCTGTTCCCCGACTAGTCCCAGCTATATTCTCATTTCCTGAAGAGAACAATGAAAACAAAGGGTGAGCTCAACTAGCCCAGTAAGAAATATTATGACTAATATAATGCATAATAAATTATCATTAGCCTTCAACAGTGTTAAACTGATAAAATATAATAAACATCAAGTTTAACTACAACGGAACAATCAATCCATTAGAAGAGTCAAGTAGAGCATGATATCTACTATCTTCTATGATTTAAAAAGTTTATCATCAATTTTATCACGAGACTTCGATTTTAATAAATAAACCACATCATCGAATCATCCCTGCACTACGGGCCAAGGATATTCATGTAATCATCAATGGTTATGATTATACCGAATAATCACTGGTCATAATCATACCAATAACTATCCATCAATGCACCACATGCCAATGAGGATTTTTACCACATCATTTGTAACATTACAGTCATGATTATATCGAATAATCACTTGTCATAATCATACCAATCAATAGTACATCTATGCACGTAAGCCACATATGACTTTTATCACATTATAAGCATGAGGATGATGACAATGATATAAGAATTCAGTTAAAAGAAAGCAGTGGATAAATTTTTCAAGATTTATAACTTAATTTATCCAGAATTCAATAATGTCCAAATTGTCAACATGATACTGCTTTGTGGAGTAAAATTCAAGAATAATATTGTATCAAAAATGATTTGGACATCAAAGAAATCAATTTTTGTCATGAATAATTCCCCGGGTGAATAGTATCTAAGTGAATAGTACCCCGTGAATAGTACTTTGGGAATAGTACCCCATAAATAATACTTCATGAATAGTACTCGTGAATAGTTCCTGTGAATAGTACTTTGTGAATAGTACTTTTTGAATAGTACCGTAAAAATGAATAATACTCATGTACAGTACTCCGGCATGAAAAGCTTAAAGTTTAACAAGAATGTGCAAAAAATATCATTGTGAAACGATACTAGATGAAGCGCAAATTTCAAGAATATTCTACTAAATTCACAGAGTATAGAAGCAATACTTTAACAAAATAAGGGTATAATTAGGATTACGAGACGAAATAATATTACTCAAATACTACAGAGTATGGAAGAAAATATTATTCCTTATGAATACTGAACATAAATAATATCCCTTACCTCAGAAGAAGACTTGATACTGGAATAGTGAAGTAACAGACTTCTCTTCTTTTTTTTCTCTATAGCTTCTCTATCTATAATTGCTCTTGTGAGTCTTAGTCTATAATTGGTGAGAATGAAAGAAGAATGAGCTTCTATTTATAGGAAAACAAAGTTTCGATAATTGCACGTTTTGGGGCTCGAAATATTACAGTATAATACCTTCATATTTTCCTTCATTTTTAATTTAGTCCTGCAAGTATTATCAAACTTGCACCACCTCCCCTAATAGTACATCATGTGAATCAATAGTACATTCATGTGAATCAATAGTACACACATGTGAAAAAAATAGTTACGGTATAATACCTTCATCTATACCTCTATTTTTAATTTAGTCATGCAAGTATTATCAATCTTGCACCACATCCCCTAATAGTAAATGCATGTGAATCAATAGTACATACATGTGAACAAATAGTTATAAGCATGTGAATTAATAGCAATTGATTTTTCATTTATCCTATTAATTACCCGATTGGTCAAAATAACCTCCATACATCAATTATTATCGAAATAGATGTCGATTTCCATTAACACTAATAATCCCAACACAGTGAAAATATCAATTTCATCTTTAATCAATACGAACTTATTCATCTTTAATATTATAACTCATAATATTTAACAACCGGATCATTCCCAAGAAAGAGGGGGCTTTCTGATAAGGATTTCTCCCTATTGGCGCGCAATTATGTGACCAAACCTCTCCTCGACAGAACTTTCTAGACATTGTCAATATTGTAAATAATAATATGAATAACTTTGTCATCTCAATTATTGATTTAATAATAATAAATATTATGCAGATGATACTGTGACAATAATTGAATCAATAATATGAGAGATATTATGCAGTAATTACTGTAGCAATAATTGAGTATAACTGAGTGAATTCTCACGTAAGCATCAATAATCAATATCGTGTGCTACTATGCACCCACGCATATTACTGTTCTTTTACCACCGGGTAGTTCAACAGTTTAACGGTAAAACTTTCGCCGTTATTTTTTATAAAAAGATAATTCTGTCATTTTCTAACTACGACAATACTTCCGTTGTGGGGTCCACTAATGTTTGTGTCGTCGTACGAATATTCCCTATTAAAACGAATATTCCCCGACCAATCGAATATTATATAACCACTTGCTTACTTTGCAAAATTTGTAAATAATACCCACAACTATAACATTATATCAAATCCACACCATAATATTCAAAAATATATTTCGAGAAAAATTAATCTTTATTCATAAAACTTGGGGTCTTAAAATGTTGTTATATTTAAATGTGATAAACCTATTGTTTTAAGCAATGCTTTTAGAATTATGATGATAATCATGCTAATGATATCTAAACTCTTAGATAGCTTAAAACTAAAATAGTTCCCAATCGATAGATTACTAAATAGGGGATTAGTGAATCCGGATAGATTGGTACATACATTGCTTGCTCTTTGGAAGATGATGATTGATCTCATAATCATTTCTATGGAGACACTAAAACAAGTATGTAGGTGTTAGTCGTAATCCCGATCAATATATGCATGCAAGTATACACGGTCAAAAAGTAATAAAGAGTAAGTAGAGTATCGTTCCCACGAGGAATTACTAATAAAGCTTACCAAACACTAACCCATAACCAACTCAATCTTATTTAAACGATTGACCTGATATTATATATTTAAACTATGAAATTAAATAATACTAATTACCCCTAGAATTAGACTAGATAATGAAGATTTGACAATACAATTTCCCCTATTGATTCATCTAAATCAACACACCTCATGTTAAGACAAATCAATTATCACAGATTGTTAGTCGAGAACACGAAAGTACAATATAGCCATCTCTCGATGTACCATACTCATATCACATATAATCCACAATTGATAGAATACACATGAACACCCACATTACCTAAACCACTATATGTCTATGCGATTTACAAATAAAATAAGGTTTAAGCCCAAGTCCTCAATTGACTACGAGTGGTGCTTCGCTATATGTCTATCCTAAGCACGAATCATATATTCCATCACCATATAGAACATACAAACACAAGCTATTAAGATCAGATCTAAACCCATACTTCATCTTTCAAGTTCATATGGGTTATCACATTAATCGATGACCAATCAACTAAGCAAATAAGCATGAATCTTAATAGTCAATCACATAACAATCATTAAGGCTAAAAATGAAGTATATCAAAATAAACTAGGCAATAGATTCCATTGCAATCCCAAAATAGAGTTTAACTCATAGATAAATTAAATCCATCATCCACAAATTGAATAAATATCATAAGAATACAAATAGGAATCAAAGAGAAGATTAGAGTAGAAAGTTGAATTGCAAATATGTTCTTTTGCTCCAAGTTCGAATCTTTAATGCTATTCAAAAGTTTCAACCTTCAGATCTAATCAAATCTAGAAAATAACTACTAAATCTACTATAATCTAATATTGAGAATCAAAGGAAAGAGCAATAGTAACTAAGGGATCCCCCAAGGGTGGAATCCCCTTTTACATACTGAGATGTCTTCTATATATAAGCCTTACTTGACTCCTTGCCCAAGTTACACTCCAATTGCACTGATTAATGAAAAAGTCAACTCTGGTCAACTTTCAAAGTGGCGCAGCTGCGCTGGAAATGGCCTGAAGTTGGGCTCGCCCGCGCTCAAGTAGCAGATGGCATTTTTTTGGTCCAGGGACTAGCGCAGCCGCGCTCAAAATGCACTAAAAATCCGGGTGTCCACGTCGTAGGTTTTCTGCTGTAGTGTCCTCTGGTAAAACAGCCATAACTTTAAATTCGGGAAGAGTTATGGGGTCTGCCACCTATTAAATCGAAGTTCTCGGCGAGCTCTACAACTTTCATTCTTTGAGAGTGGAGAAATAATGGACGTATTAAGGTCTAAATGGGGTTGGAAGGGACTGCTATGCAAATGGCCACCCAAAACATTGAAGTTCAACATCTGTTGGTATAAAGGTCATAACTCTTGCATCCGAACTCCGATATGAATGATTCAAGATATTCCGAAAAGCTAAGAAGAAGCTCTGCAATATAATCCAAGTTCCAAGCCAAGAACATGAAATGACATAAAAGCCCAAACGATGTCCGGATTGTTTTTCCTTGCGTTTATACCAATAGTCGCTCACACAGCTCCCAAGCATAAAATCTACAAAATGAACACAAAATGCATGAAAAGTAACTAAGAAACATGAGTTTAAGTAACTAATTCAAGTAATAGATACCAGATAAGTAGGTATAAAACCTATTTATCAAATACCCACAAACTTAAACCGTTGCTTGTCCTCAAGCAACACAACATAATACAATCTACATGTTGTGCAAACTACACTACTATGACAATGAATCCGACATTCTCATCCAAATATGAATTCCAATAAGAGTTGCCTCAGAGAAATAACAAGATCTATGAACAAAGCATCAAACTAAGCTAAAGTCATAAGGACATACACTCCAAAAATCACAACCTACTGTTAAGATGTAGTGTGTGTGTGTGCTATAATCACAAATCAGCTCAATAAAGATAAAGATTCCACATGTTATACTTCTAAGGAAGAAAACTAAGTTTTTAAGTCAATAAATCTGAGCAAAAATGAACCAACAACCAATCCAACACATCAATACAAGCTAATGTTCAACAAAGGGTTTATTTTTCTTTTATTCACTCACAAGGGCGATTTTCGCACATTTCCGTGGTTATCATATTTTTATTTTTCCCATTGCTGTGCAATGTCTCATTCCATTAGGCTATACAGTGCTACCCTTAGCAAGCTTTCAACCAACGACTCCCAAACCATTCAAGCTTTAGGGAACTAGGTGTAGAGACATCCCCTCGGGCGTACTTACTCAAGTAGAAAAGGCCCCGAAACAAGACTAGCCACGGTGTTTATTAACTTTCTTTTTTTTCTTTTTTTTAGCATGCATACCCAATGTTTTCCCCCAAACTTGAATTTTTGTGTCATTATAGCCATTACTCATTTTCTACACAATTTTATCATTAAAAACAAAATTTTCCCTTAGAAGACAAGCATGTGCTAATCTAACCAACAAGCAAATAAGAACAATGTTGTGCTATTCGATAACATCAAAGCAACAAGCATGGATTACATCATGTATAAAATTATATATAAGCTTAAGTTATCAACCAAGTTCAAAAATCTATACAATTTCAATATCATCATTGGCCTGACTGGAATTAAACAGACTGAAAACATGGGATTATGTTATGCAATGCAACTAAACACATACTAAATAAACAAAAAAAAGGAAACTGCAAAATAAAAAAATTCATGTAAATTTTAACTACAAAGATACTAAAATACTCTTACTATGCAACTTAAACATGCAATAAAACTATATGTAACACCCAATATCCCCAAACTTAAAATTAAAAATGTCCTCATTGTAATTAAAAGTGAAAGAATACTCCCCTAAGTGGCAATGTCATCTCTGTTCGCCTCCTCGTGATCCGATGGTATATATGGCGATGGATAAGTTTGAGGTAATCTAAAGTTGGAAACTGAGTGTGGACTTCTAACTGTCCAAATACTTGAGTTAAAAATTCTAAAAATTTTGAAGTGTTTGTTTTCTATAACTGAGATATGGTACTGCGCAGTATTTGTGTTTGGCTTGTAGTTCAAGGCGTGCCGCTATATCTGCACCTTAAGCGACTTCATTTTTTTTACTTTTGTTTAATCCTGAATGCTTATAGCAATTGGATTGAACCTGAGAGGAGAAATAATCAAACTCTTATTAAGACTTATAACTATCAAACATCTACTAAATATGGAAAGTATGAAGAATTAAACATAGGATAAGAAGTAATTGGAAATGTGTATAAGAATTAAACAAGGAGGGAGAAAGATTGGATGGGGTGCCTCCCATCGAGCGCTTAGTTTATAGTCGTTCAGTCGAACTTCTTTTTGTCAATGTTATCCAATTCCTCTACGATAAGCTAGGAACCCTCCATCCATTAGAAATGCAGTGTGCGTTGGGAGGTTACCCTTTGTGAGAGTCTTCGAATTGAAGCCACCTACACTACAAGAAAAAGGTCTATCTGCGACAAATAATATCAGCGACCGCTTATCCGATCGCGGATAGTAGTAATAGTGACCGCTATCTGCGACCGTTATGAATTCTAGTCGCTAGTTAATATCAGTGACCGCATGCGATCGTTGATATGAATTTTCCCCCCAAATATTTGGTGCCAAACCCTGGCACGGTTTTTTTTGCGACTAATATTTATCAGCGACCGCTAGCGGTCGCAGTCACGTCCATGTCATTAAAATTCAGTGATCGCATGTGGTCACTGATAGCGGTCGCTGATTCTCTTCAACAGATTCAGACTCACGCATTCGCTCAATTCAGCAGAAAGAAAAAAAAAGAGGGCGACAGAAGAGGGAGAAGAGGGAGAAGGGGGAGAAGGCGTTCGCTCGATTTGTTGGTTCGTTCGTGTGTTCAATCTTCTCCAAATCAGACTAATTTTAAAGGTAAGAAATTCTTCTTGTTCTTTTGGTTGTTTGTTTTTTGTTGTTTGTTATGTTTGTTCGTTCTTCTCCAAATCAGTATGTTCGTTCTTGTGTTTTCGTTGTTTGTTATTCTAGGAATTTATGTTTTAAGAGTTAATTTAGAGTTGAGATTTGAATGAATGAAAATGAATTTGGGATTATTGAATTTGGGATTACTGAAATTTATAGCTTCTTATTGAAATTGGGAAAATACTGAAATTGTTGCAAAGAATTTTATGAGATTACTGAAATTTTTAGGTTAAATTATTTTTAGGGTTAATATGTGTTTAATATACTGAATATGTGTTTTAATATGTGTTGAAATTGGGAATATACTGAATTTTTTTTAATATAACATTACTACTTAGATAGGTTTTCAGAATTTTCTTTATATAAATTGAAACATTTATTTCATACCCTCGGGTTTCATGTCCTAATATGCGAGGAAACATAGGATTTTGCCCCTGCCACAATAGAGAACAAAATATTAGTTAACATAATATACTCCATGTATAAACAATGGTTATAAGTTAGTAATGGGATGTATATGGATTTATCATATTGAATGCAAGAATTAGTGGGAAATTAGACTAATAATGAGAGATATCCTCTAATAAGTTGTTACTACCTTAAATTAAACAGCTAAAAAAATAAAAACTATACTCTAAATATGTTATTACAAATAACAAGAATCTCAAAGTATTTTGCAAAAGCAAGATCAACAAAACCACTATGCAATTATGTGCATCTACTTTTCACCATAGTGTGGGTTTCACAAAAAGAAAAAAACATAATAAACCATACTCATACTAAATTAAAAATATAAATTCACTCATACTCAGGTGAATGGATTATAACCAAAAGAAACTACAATCAATTTATGATTAAACCTTGGTTGCAATATATGATCATACTTATACCAATCCAATAACTTAAACACGAGTATGACATAAAACAAAACTAGGAGTTAAGTTTATCCAGTAGACAATCAAGAAGAAGGTTCAAGAGATTCTTATACATTCTTGTTGCTCTTATATGCCTACAAATAGTGAAGTATGCATGCCCTCGTGCATGTGGATAGTCCATATTATAAGGGAGGCTGTCGAAATTTTTTCATTGGTAGGGTAATTTAGACTTGTCCCAATGCATATGCAGACCATGCATGATGCAATGATTCATATTCTACCCCTAGGAATCTATTGTCTTTAGGTTGTTTTGGCATGTATCCTTGTTCAATTTCTGAATAATCATATATGATGCACACTCATTTTATATATGTACATATACATCTATATTTATTTATAAGCATCATAAATGGGATTGAGCTGAATTGTATATCTCTAATAAGGGAATACAATAATTCATGTCAACATAGGTACTGTGGAATCATGGACCTCTATTCAGACCGTAGTTGGATGGCACGACGAAAGTCAAGTGCCCAGATAGGTGCTACAACTGAATTTAGAGCTGTGTGAGAGCGATCTGTCAGGATCGTGATCTTCTTCGTATACTGGGCGGGCATCTGCATTCTCTAAGTTATGATGAGTTGGCGGGAGGTAAGTGGCACGGCAATGGCTAGCACAAGATCACGGCAGTGAGAATGAGCGACCATGTATATATATTGTCTATTGTTTAGCTTTCCCTAAGTACGTCGTAGCAGTATCAACACATGTAACATATATGTTTTATTACTTTGTTAATTACAGGATCATAATTTGGATGATCCATAAAGAGTGCCTAGACTGGTTTTTTTAGATTTTTAAAGCCTTGTACTCTTTTAGATTCATTCTTTGGACAATTTTATTGGTTTATATGGATGTTTACGATATCGATTGTATTGTGTTGGATGAATATTTACAATTGTATTGTGTTGGATGAATGTTTATTCATGGATGAATGGATGTTAATATGGATGCTTGTATATACTGTTGTGTTGGGATTGAAAGCAGGTACAACAGGTTATTTTTGGGAAATCAACAAAAAAGGTAAAAAAAAAAAAAATTAAAAAACACATCGGTGACGCATGCGATGCGCTAACTAACTCGTCGACGACCACATTACCTTGTTGGAATCTAGGGACCGCATCGATCGATATTATTACGGGCGACACGTGTAACTTACGTCATCGACAATGACTCGGCAAAAGTCGAATAGCGCGGACACTTGTTCTTTGAGTGCGGTTGCTAATAAAGCATTCGCTATTACTGGTCGCTGGTGTCCATCCAACGACCAGATTACCTACGACCGCTATCCGCGACCGACTGCGGTTGCTGAAACCCATCTGCGACCATTTGCGGTCGCTGATATGCGATCGCTGATAAGCCTTTTGTTGTAGTGCTAGCATATTTCTTGTACATGATGTCCCCATTTCCATTGCATAGCTAGGTGCTTCTTTCGTTGTATTTGTGAATAGATTTTTGCATTGAGGCATGAAAAATACAATCAACTTTTCTTCTTCTATTTTCTCTTCCTCAGCCCACCATGGTGTGTAAAATGCATCATTATCATAAAGATCTTTGCCTTGGATGTGACTACCAAGGGGACATTGGTGTGCAAAATTCACTAGATTTTTCAACTTTGTTTGAGAAGGCACTTGGGGTATTATAAAAGTCAGCTCATATTCTTCATTTTCCATATCCCCAGTTGTCTTCTCAATGTCCACTTCTTTCAGTTCATCCAGTGGCATGTACACTTCTGGCTCTCCATCAGCTTCAGCATCCATGTCATAGCACCAATTGTTTTGAGGACAATTGTTCAAGGCTTCAAACATTTGATCCATCTGATTCTGAAGATTTTGAATTTACATCTCTTGCTCAATCATCTTTTCATCAGTTGACGCTATAAACTTGACCCACAAATCCTCCAGTCTTGAATTATCTTTTTTGGTTTCGGAATCCATGTATTAAAGACCATTCATTGAGGGATTAATGAGTTGTTCCATCTGTTTATTAAGATTTTGGCTTGATAACTCCTAACTCATAATCATCTCTTCATGGTCTGCTATGATCTTTGACAAGAATTCCTTCAACTTTGAATTTTATTCTCATTGCATTAGAGGTGGATATGAGAATTCTGGCGTGTATGTTGGATTTGGAGTGTAGTATTGGTCTTCATAATTATAGCTCCATGAAGAATTTGGGTGATACCCCCAACCTTGATGATAATTGGGATTAGCATAGTTGTTGACGTAATCACCCCTATACTGTACAGGTCCAACTCTGATGGTGCATTGATAACTTGGATGATTGTCAGTACAATGATTACAAACTACTGCGATCTCTCGATTACGTTGGGCTGCAAGAACATCCAACCTCTTCGAAACTGTTTCAATTTGTGCTGACAATGCAAAAAATGCATTGAGTCCATTAATTCTTATGTCCCTTGGTTGAGTCATATTTGCATATGGCCATTGATAAGCAAAGGCATCCATGGTACCTGAAAAGAGAGAAATATAGGAAGATTATTAAAATAAAATAAAATAAAATATTTAAATTAAGACTAATTTGATTGAAATTAATGTTGGCAAAAAATTTTAAACTAATTCCCTGGCAACGGCGCCAAAAACTTGTTAGTCGTAATCCCGATCAATATATGCGTGCAAGTATACACAGTCAACAAGTAATAAAGAGTAAGTAGAGTATCGTTCCCACGAGGAATTACTAATAAAGCTTACCAAACACTAACCCGTAACCAACTCAATCTTATTTAAACGATTGACTTGATATTATATATTTAAACTATGAAATTAAATAATACTAACTACCCCTAGAATGAGACTAGATAATGAAGACTTGAGATTAAAATTTCCCCTATTGATTCATCTAAATCAACACACCTCATGTTAAGACAAATCAATTATCACAGATTGTTGGTCGAGAACATGAAAGTAAAATATAGCCATCTCTCGATGTACCATACTCATATCACATATAATCCACAATTGATAGAATACACATGAACACCCACATTACCTAAACCACTATATATCTATGTGATTTACAAATAAAATAGGGTTTAAGCCCAAGTCCTCAATTGACTACGAGTGGTGCTTCGGTATATGTCTATCCTTAGCACGAATCATACATTCCATCACCATGTAGAACATACAAACACAAGCTATTAAGATCAGATCTAAACCCATACTTCGTCTTTCAAGTTCATATGGGTTATCACAGTAATCGATGGCTAATCAACTAAGAAAATAAGCATGAATGTTAATAGTCAATCTCAAATCAATAAGGCTAACAATAAAGTATATCAAAATAAACTAGGCAATAGATTCCATTGCAATCCCAAAATAGAGTTTAACTCATAGATCAATTAAATCCATCGTCCACAAATTGAATAAACATCATAAGAATAAAAATAGGAATAAAAAAGATAATAAGAGTAGAAAGTTGAATTGTAAATTTGTTCTCTTGCTCCAAGTTTAAATCTTTAATGCTATCCAAATACTTCAACCTTCAGATCTAATCAAATCTAGAAAATAACTACTAAATCTACTCTAATCTAATATTGAGAATCAAAGGAAAGAGCAATAGTAACTAAGTGATCCGTCAAGGGTTGATGTGACGCCCCCAAATCTGGGTATCTTTCAACCCGACAGATGGTGCTACACGGTGCTACAAGTCACACAATCATTCAATTGAAATGGCTCAAAAGAACAAATATGTCTTATATATATTCAAAATAATATTAACATTCCCCAGGTTCTTTATAACCGTTACAATTGTTCTTGTCATAATAAAGAATATTATCATTACAAAACCTATACTATTACATAGGTAATCTACGGGTTTGCCTTAGCCTTCCTTTTATCTTTGCCGGATCCGTCGGTCTGTTCGATCTTAGTTGCATTCATATAGTTCAAGCAAGAGTGAGCCTAACTAGCTCAGGAAGTACAATAATTCTAGTAAAATAACATGCTTGAGACATATGAATCGTATATCTTCAATAACTGAACAATAGTTATGAAGTACTATTGATAATTTAGAATAGCACTTCTTTTCATTCAAAACGTTTTACAACAACAATATTCAGTAAAACATCAATTCCAGTCCAAGACCATGATCATTTCATAAGTACTTTGAAAAGGACATCCCAGCACTAAGTCCGTAAGTCCGACATAGCTTACGAGTACATCTAGGTGATCAGCATATAGTACTCTATGTTGATCAACACTACATTCATTAAACATGTATACGTTTAAGCTGTGGCAACCTCACGTGCCTTTCGTTTGATGACAAAACAATTTAGCATACTCAGTCTCCTTTTGAAAACCACAAAAATATTAGTTTAGTAAATCATTGTTAATACCTGATAGATTATAAGAAATCCAACATATCTTAAGTCTAGCCGAAAGAATTGTCATTGACATCATCAGACATTAACTCATGCGTAAGAATACATGAATCACAAAGCTTGTCCAGATTGAACAGGAACAAGGGTTAGAATACTTTCCTTTAGCATCTGCTACAGTTTATAACACATGCACTTTAAGTCTTTAAGGTCTCTACAGTAGATGATAACATCACATAGCACATTAGGTCATGAATAAACATACATGGTTCCTTAAGAATCTTACCCTTCTTCTTAATCTAATTACGTATTAGATTCGTTATTATTGGTTTCGGCTTCTGTTATGTCATTCTTTTGTTTATATATAACTGAGTTACTTCAACCCTAAGTGATCATACTTAAGGTTTAATCATTTATTATTCATGCTCTATATATAAACTTTACGTATTATGCGGATCCTAAAGGCAGCCTTTATGCGACACCTGCATTAGTACTATTAGAGAACCCGGACTTTCACACTGTGATGCGAGTCTCCTTTCATCTGGCCAATGGCGTTATGGCGCCACTCTCCAGAAGATCATAGCTTTTGCTAACTAAGCTTCGACCTTGTGGTATTTATTTGGCCTTGTGGCCAGTGTGGCATAACAACTCTCATACCAAAATATTTTGACAGATTTTTCATTTTATGTGATTCCTGGACTGAATTGGCTCGTTTAAGAGCCTACGGTTCATAAATTACATACTCTACGTGTTCATGCAAGAATTTTATCTATTTGACTTCGTTAGCTAAAAATTCACCTATTAGTCCATTTTTAATGAAAACGATAAACGTTCGTGAACGTTAAACGCTCATTTCTTCGTTCTAAGTTGGAATCCGGCCATTTTCGAGTCTGCAACTCTATAATGCCAAATAAGACTTGTCTCCATTAACAACTAACGTTTCCAAGTTAAAACACAAAATCTAACCTCCATTCCGAGAATTTCACGAATTCGACGATTATCGTCTAATCATGTAAATTCCGGCAAAACTTCGTTACTAACGATTTGTTCATCATTCCATATGGATTCATTTCATTAACTAGACATCTCAACCTACATATTACAACAACTTCTCTTTAAATTAGGTTATGGCTTATTCTTCATAAGTTCATAACTTAACCAATTATATAATACTTAATCATTACTTATACGGCTTGAGTCCATTGCTTATCCAATCCTTATGTGTTCTTAGCATACACGTTCATTAAGTTACACTTCTCTTATCACCCTACAATGGTAGAGATAGAAGAGATAAGATCATTTACCTTTGATGATTAACTTCTTCTTCTTGGAAATCTAACAATGGAAGTTAAGCTTAATAGTACTTATTCTCTTTAACCAATAAGTTGATTATGTTGGATGAAAAAGAACAAGTAACAAATGAAATCCAAAGCCTTCTATTTATAGAGTTGCTAAAGTTAGGGCAATTTGGTCATTAGGACATCCACCTCCTTAATAACCTCCATACTATCCCTTACTTAACAACTAAGTAAACTTGTCAACCACACTAATTACTTGGTCACCACAACAAAGTCTTGGTCACCATGTCACCCATGGGTTGCCCCATAGAGCCTACCTTACCCATTGGATCATGAATTGGGCTTAGGTTATAAATTACTTAACTTATCTCCGGGCTTGCATTAATTTAGTTTGGGCTTTATATTAATAAATACTTGGGCTAAAACTTTATTTCATCTTGGGCTTGCCCCTTTGTGACGCCCCCAAATTCAGGTACTTGAAACTCGAACTCAGTGCTTCACGATACCATTTCTATGAGTGGAATAATACTAATAATAATAACAATAATATAGATTATCAAATTTAATTTATATATTATTAGAGTTTTCAATCCCAAGTACGAAACCTTCAAACATTCGTTACATTACATGATAATTAATATACATCATCATTGTCCTAATAAAGTCTAGTTAATACTAAAGATAGCATTATCATTCATTCAGCAACCTTCCCTTTCCCTTTGTTCTTGGCAGAGCCTTCATGTTGTTCACACTTAGCTGAAAACATTTAAATTAAGCAAGGATGATCATTTGAGTGCCCAGTAAGTAATAGCAACAATAACATTTAGCTGATCGAATTAAATGTTTTCTTTGAACGATACTCCTACAACGAATCAACAGTTGTGAAGTAAGCTGAACCAATAATAAACAACATATCATTTTGATTTCAAATTTTTGAAACTACGTATTGACTATAAATGAGGATCATTTGACAGACTATGAACATTGTTTTCTATTTTCAAAAAGGTTAAACAGAACTTCATCTGTAAACCGTCATAACTTATGGGCACGGGGGTGATCAGACCGTTATGCCCTGTATTGATCAATACTACATTAAAGGATGATATTTTTGTCCAGCATTTTCCGCCATAGGCGCATAAAAGTTTCCCATATTTGGGATGTTCATACTAGTCTAGAATCCGAACCAAAACAATTCAGTTGGATAACAATAAAGTTCTTATCTTGTTCAACAACAATTTTAAGTTTGTGTCGAGCCAGATCAAATAGTTTAGACGACTTTTAATTCAACTTATACATACGGGACACCGATAAGTATGCATCAACATATGATAAAATATAATGATTATCCAAGTGAGGAAACTTGTATAACCAAGTTTAGAAATTAACGAACAAAATATATTTCTTGATATACAATAACAAAATTAAGGAACTTGTACAACAGATTATAATTTAATAACTTACTTATACAGAATCATTGCATAAGTACATACAAAGGTTGAAATATTTGAATAATAAAAGGAATAGTTCAGATATTATCTTACGCATGTCTATTACATAAAGTAAATGCAAAGGGTTAGATACTTGCCTTGTCTACTGCTTACACAACTTAGATTTATCTTTTATATCAAGCCCTATCATTAAATAGATCATTTGTTCGATTAGAATAACATATGATATCATATTGTACTACTATTTGCAGTCAACACATAACCTAATCACATTGTCATATAAGTTTAACAACCATTGAATCACAAATAATCACTTATCAAGTGTGACGAGCCCCGAATCACAGCGGATTCGGTTCGATCATTCTATCATTATTACTATTTGCGAAAGATATAAACATAAATTGTTTATACAATACATTACACACTATTCCCCAAGGTCGAGTAACCTTAACTTAATGCACAAATCATAAACTATCTAACATATAACATTATTATCAAACTATACTATTACAAATTAGCTGCACATTTTATCCCAAGCTGAACTTGGCATTATTCTTTTCCTGTATCCAAACGCATTCGCCTTCTCTACAATGTTTTATCATGATATAGCAAGGGTGAGCATGAAAGTTGCCCAACAAGTTTAAGTTCAATAATATAACGATATATCATGATTGAAAGAGTCTGAATAATAAGATGGCTATAATTCAACAATATAATTATGAACTAGCAGGAACAAATTTATGACTGAACAAGTATTATACATGAATAAATATATCTGAATCAACTGGTAATGAAGGTGATCAACCTTTCATACCTGACTTATACATGCAATATGTACACAGTACAATTCATGGCAACCAGCAATGATTAACCATAAGCTTATCCGAATGAAATAACTCTTAGTAGAGTTAAGTAAAAACAAACTTGCCTAAACCGTTGATTACCGCAACACAATTTATAACGCTTTATCCGAAGACCTAATATTAGTAATATAGATCTCCAATATTAGAATAATATCATCACAATATAATATTATTATATATATACATAGAATAACCTAAACATATAGCACATAACCCTATCATTCTATTCAGTACATAAAACTTAGCATCATGTCAGACTATTTAAGTTCGAGTTGAAACCGACACAATTCTATCATCCGACGGTTTAGTCGGACAATGGACGAGTTTAAGTTCAATTAAACTCTGGCAAAACACTTAACAGTGTCTTAGACAATTTTCTAAGCAGTCAAAATAATTTTCATAGACTTATAATAATTTTCAGATAATTATTACCATTTATCGTGTATTTTCAATCATTAGAATTGTATTTAAATGAATTAAATACCACAATATTCCTTTACCATTAATATTAATTTATTATCAAATATTAATAAAATATAACTCATAATATTATAATATATTTATAATATCTCAAAGTATTTTTAATACTTTAAAATCACCTTTATATGATTTTTAAACAAATATATCCATTATCCGATTATTGCTTTTTATATTAAAATATTAATATTTTCATGGCAAAATATCAAAAGTTATATTTTATAACTTAAAATATTTTTATAACACTTAAATCATTTTATATGATTTATAAAACATTTATTCTATTTTTGTATAATTTATTTAATATATTTATTAAATAAACTAATTATAATTAATATTGATTAATTAATTAATGAAATTCATCTCAAAATATTAAAAGTCACTTTGAAAATAACTTAAAATATTTTCTTTTCTTTGTAATATTATTTTTCATGTATTTAAATTATTTTTAAATAATTTATTTGATATTATAATTAAATACCATTTATATTCCAAAAATATTAAATATTTATGAAATATACTCTAATTAATTAAAAACTATTTTTCAGAATTTAAAATATTTTTCAGAATTTATTTAGTATTTTTAATAATAAAAATCTATTTATTTAGATTTATTAATTAAATTAATCATTTTCAGAAATAATTAATTAATTTTCAAAATTACCTGTCGCTAAAGGGCCCTATAGCGATAGACCCGTCGCTATAGGTGTTCTTGAGCTTTTCCAGAAAGTCATAGTCAGTTGCGAGGTTACTACTTTGACCATCAATAAACCTAGGATCACGTTGCTTCTGGCTGGTAGATTGTATTACGATTGTAGTATACGTGTAGCACTTCAACTAGAATTAAGTTACATGACAATCCTTCATCACAACAGAAAGATATCGGCCTCTAAAAATCATGTCAGGCGTGTTCTTCATTTTCTAGGTTACCCATAAATGAAGAACAGCCAACGTGCTTACTTTTGCAGCTTTAAATCATAACATCCTGGACTTGTTTTGTGTAATCTATTGGTTCAATATTTAGACCACATGACAGGTAATAACGACATAACATCAGAGCATCATAACAACACCGAATCTAAGAGAAATGGACCGGTCAAACTAGTAGTTAGGAACTTCCTTTGAAGATTCTGGGTTACCCAGAATCTTCATACGGTCGTGATGGTCAACGCTTGTTTGACTGGATATAACATCGTTTCTATTATGGATCTGGGTGATCTAAAGGTTTTAACATGTAGTTCTCATGTCAGGCTACAACTACAAAACAACAAAATGACATAAAACATTACAGACAAGCAATATCAAGGCCTGCAATATCTCTGTCAGACTTTCTGGGTTTCTGGGTTTGCCAAGATTTCCAGAAGTCGTGCTCGGTCAACGAACTTTGACCGATCAAAACTTGCTATAAACACATGATCTGAGATTTATTGAAGTCTCAGATCCAAGACCTAACAACAAAAAACAGATCTACAACATAAAACACACCTAAACATTAACACAAAGAGATCTATGAGGCTGACATATGGCTGTCAGACGACTTTTTCCAGTTTTCCAGATTTGACAAAATGCTAGATTCGAGGACTTTAATGTTATGGATCTGGGATTTTACAACCAAGATCACTTATAGACATCCTATTACACATATCTAGCCAACAAATTACAACATATATATAACATCAAATTACTGATTTCAAAATTTTTAAGGTTCATACCTCTTAGGCTTTGATTTTTGATTTCTGCCTTTTGATTCTGATCTTGTAAAGTTAGGGACTGATATTGGCTTAGTATATATCACTCTCTCACTCTAACTCCCGAATTTCTAGAGAGAGAAGGGCTTGGTAGAAAATGAAAAATGAAAGTGTCTTTCTCTCTCTTTAATCTATATAAATGATATCATGTTGCTAAGATCTCGATCATTTTAAATTTGGTTGTGACACCCCAAAATAGGTCTACATCCCCATTCGAGTTGTCAATACAGTGCGAAACAACTACAACTTTATTATTACAATAGTAAAGCTGTGAGTTTAAATACGAGATATTGCCATCTAGACAATATCCACATACAAATAAATCCTCATCATAATTATTGATACATTATTTTACAACAATGGTGAGGACTACTAAACAACTCTCCCTAGAACTTTCATTCCATACCCCAGACTCGACTTTTATATTCTCGCCTCCCGAGAAGAAAAATGGAACAAAAGGAAAAGGTGAGCTCGACTAGCCCAAGAAAGAATATTATGACTAAGATAATATACAACAAAATTATCGTTAGTCTTCAACAAGGAAAAATATAATAGAATACAATAGATAACAAGTTTTAAATCAATATTCGCAATGAAATAATAATTCATTAGAAGAGTTAAGTAGAGAATGCAAACTACTATCTTCTATGTATGAATTTTAAAGTTCATCGTCTATTTTATATCCCGTAACATCAATCAATATATATCGGGATCAAATATTCATCCTTGCACTACAAAGCCAAGGACATTCACCGATTGGTCATGTTCATCTAAACACTGCTCATCTTTGCACTACGGCCAAAGATATTCATCGAAATCATTCATCTTTTTTACTACGGGCCAAAGATATTCATCGAAATCATTCATCTTGCACTTCATGGCCAAAGATATTCATCAGAAATCATTCATCTTTGCACTACTGGCCAAAGATATTCAATAATATCATCATTTAAGACTGAGGATGATGAAAAATATTTTAAAAAAAAAAAACGAATCCAGTGAATCAAAATGACAAGGATTAAGGATTAAGGATTCGTACTTTGTTTTATCCACGTCCAAAAATACCTCAAAAATAATTATAGTGGCGTAAAATTCAAGAATGATCAAAACATGGATACAATCAAAGCTAGTACCCACAATAGATATTTTGGACGAAAAGAAATTTTTTTATTTTTCGATGAATAGTGCCGTATTCGTGAATAATCAGATATCGTGAATAGTGCCGTATACGTGAATAGTAACCCCGACACCAAAAGTTCCAAATTTGATAAAAACTTCAGATCAATATTTCAGCATAATGATATTGAAGAAATAATATCATTATGAAAAAAAATAATATCCCTTACCTCGAAAGATCAGTACTTCTAACTGGAATACTGGATATAGACTATATCTTGAACTTTCACCGTATAGCAATACTCAAAGTATACTCAAAATACTCACAAGAATACGCTCGATAATATAGAGAGAGAAACTTGGATTTAGCTCGTGTGATTTTCAATTCTAACCTAAGCACTTTTATTTATAGGAAATTGCTTAGAACACCAAAGCGTAAAAATTTAATATAATATTAATATATATAAAAATATTATCGTATTCCTTGAAATCTTAATCTCAAAGAATTCACACATGCCAACCTTCTAAAAAAAATAAAAAAACGTTTTTCTAATTTAAAATAATTTAAACTTCCAAAAATCAATTATTTCGAGTTTCTAACTTCAATAATTCATAATAAAAATCCTTTTATCGAGAAAATTCGAATCTCGAGAGTTTTTATAGGAAATTCAATTCTCTACAACTTGTCAAGAAAGTTTTTCCAAATTTCCAATGAGAATTGACCGAAATCCACAAACGGGTGATTTTAGAGGCTATAATCAAATTTCTAATCAATAAATGGGGTCCACCGAGCATGTTTAACATGTTTTAAACATTTATTGCAACAAAAATACTCTTCCTCCTCGTATACTCATATATCCCACATTCGTTGTAAAAATATCACCATTATTATATTATTAAAATATAATAATATATATTTAAATGAATTATTTTATCGTAAAAGATAAAATTTCAATTTTCAACAATTGTCATATTAAAAATTTTCTCCATCTATATCCACATAAAATCAATATTTTCCTCATCATATGAATCAATAATTAATTATTCACAAATAATATTATGTAATCACAATATTGACAACAGACGGTTCCCACGAAAGAGGGGCTTTTAATAAGAATTTCTCTCATCTTGGCGCAATTAGGTGAGACCAAACCTCTCCTTAGACAGAACTTTCTAGACATTGCCAATAATGTTATCTAATAATATTATTCAGATAATATGAATTATTGTTTCGACAATGAAAAATTGTGTAATGACAATTATTAAAACAACAAGAATATAAAATATCAACGCATGACAATTATTGAATCAATAAAATAAAACACTAAACAGTAATTACTGTAACCATTATTGAGTAGTGCCTTCTTACGTAAGAGTCAATAATTGGTGCAATATCGTGTGCTACCGTTCAACAACGCCAGACATCGTGTTTTAACCACCGGGTATTCCAACGAGTGTAAACCAGAATAACTACGCTGCTATTTTTAAACAACTTATATTTGTCATTTTCTTCCTCCAATCGCTTTATGTTATGGGGCCCACATGGGCATCTACTTGTCCGCATTTAATATTCCCACAAAGATTTAATATTCCACGACCAAATGAATATTCAACAACAATGAATATTTTATAACCACTTGCTTATTTTGAAATATTTGCGTATTTTACGTGAATTATCCACATTAATCACATCAACCCTTACTATTTCAAAATAATAATTAGAGGAAATTAAATTTCATTTATTAATTATTTGGGATCTTACAGGTTGGCTGGATTTTATGTCACATGGAGTTGGTAGGGTTTGCTCACCAACTCAATTATTGCTAGATTTGCAAGTTATGTACAATAATGCAATAAGGGCATAAATGTCATTTTGCTTCAATTTTAATTCTAGAATTGTCATTTGATCAAACCCTTAAGGTTTAGGGTTTGGGTTTGAAAAACCTTAGGGTTTAGGATTTAAAACCCTTAGGGTTTGTAATTTAATTTTCTAAAATTTTCAATTTATGTTTTAAAAATAGAAAATTAATATTTCTAAATTATAATTAGAATTTTTTAATTATATTAAAATTTCTTAATCATAATTTAAATCTTTTCTAATTAGAATTAATAATTCCCAATTAAAATTGCTAATTAAGCAATTAGGGTCAAATTGGTCATTAGGGTTTATAACCCATGAATTAGGGTTTCTAATAGAAAATAATTTTTCTAAATTAGATATTAGATTTTGTAATTAGATTAGGATTTTCTAATTACGTATAACTTTAAAATTAGGATTAATATTTCCTAATTAACATTAATATTATTAAATTAACACTTAGGTTTTTCCGAATTACAAATTAGGGTTCCTAAACCAGAAATTAGGGTTTTCTAAATTTGAAATTAGGGTTTGCTAATTAATTAAGCTTTACCCTAATTAATATTTTAATTAATAGCACTTAAGAAATATAATAATCATTTAAGTTCCCAGATTAGGGTTTCATACATCGAATTAGGGTTTCGAATTCCCGAAACTGAAATTAGGATTTCCAGAACCGGTTTCTAGGGTTTCTTGTTAATTGCTAGGGTTTTCTAACCGAACGTTGACGTTCTTAAAATAAACTTAGGGTTTGTTACAGATATCGTTTATCTGGTCAACCCTTGACCCTGAACCATATCATGCACATATACACAGAACATAAACGCTTATTCCCATAATCCTGAATAATTCACCTAAATCCTTCATAGAATTTTGAAATCCTCAAAATTCATTCATAAAAATATTAAATGCATACACTAATTTTCTATCTAGGTTCTAATTTTGAACCTTAAATCAATTAATTAAAAATTTAAAAATTTTCAAATTCTCGGGTTATCACATTCACCCCTTCTTCTAAAAATTTTGTCCCCGAAATTTACCTTACACCATACACCATTCACCATACACTATTCATACACATCATCAGATGCTACCCAATACACCACTCACAAGAGTAAAAATTTTCAAATTTTACTGAGGAGTCATATAGACTATTTGTCTGTCATTTTCGCAATGGTTTTATGGAAATTCATCCACAAACCGTCATAACTTACAGACACAAAGGGTGATTAGCCCAATATGTCCTGTACTGGCCAAGTACTGATTTTATCTGTTTCTCTTCACTGCCATAGGCACAAAATTCTACCTCAGTCTTATTGGATTCCGCACCAAAATAATTTGGTTCAGGAAATTTCTTTCAATGAACACTTAGAGTTTTCACAAACATTAGTCTAGCTGAATCGAATAGCGTAGACTTATATCAATAATTCATTTCAATCGAATTATTTAAGTGTAGCCAAACCCCGTTGGCAAATTAAAATTTTTGAAAATATTTTCGAGAATGACGTCATGATGCCGCATCAGACAAAAATTCGTTTGAGGATGCCGTCATTGTATGACTTTTGTCATAACACATCATACACTAGTGGAATAACGATTTTGATCAAATTCACACTAAGTATTCCCAGATTTACAAATCCATTAACTTTTATCATCTCGCGCATTCAAAGTTACATGGTACATAAGTGATAAATAAAATATATTTTGATATTTCAAATCATTTGCATCTAGCTGGAATAAGTAGCATAGACTATACTTTAAACCGTTTCAAAAATGATTATGAGTCTACATAATTTTTTTTAAAAGCACATAGTGCGTATTTATGTTGATGTCAAAATTTCGAAGTCTAGCATAGCTAGGAGTTTTGGAAAACTTATTTCTTCACTAACAATCATTTGCTTAACAATCTACCTGTTCCTATTATCCTGAATATTTCATTCACACTTAGTTCTACCCAGTTCGTCAAACTTAAGAACTCGTACTTAATCCTATATATTCTCTACCTATATCCTACATATCTGTTATACACATGTGAAAAGAAACACCTTCTCAACAAGTATATAACAAATAACGCGACACAAATATTTCATAATCCCCACTTAATCCTAATCCCCATCTCAATACGAATTTCATTCAACTCGTATTCATAATCCTTCCTTGAATATGTACCAATTCATAGTACAACTGACACCCATCAATCTTGCTGTAAACTTTTCAATCCTTCGCTTGATCCTTCTCCATACTATTACCTTATCCGATCACGGGGTGATCTCATCGTATATATTACGATTCATTTCTATACTATGATCGTTTTGTTTTACGATCTTCTACCACTGCACTTTTAGTCTTTTAGACTCTATCTATTCACCACTACTGTTCAACTTTATTCTCAGAGTTGGGGAACTCTGTATTTTTATAACTCGCTGAGATTCGTCTTTGAATCTTACCGACCAACTAACTGTATGTGAGTTAGATCTTATCCTAATCACTGCGGTCATTAGTCTAAGGTATCACTACCCTAGGTTTATAACCAACAGCTTTGATACCAACTGTGACGAACCCCGAATCCGAGGTCCCAAATCACCGCAGATCCGGTTCGATCATTCTATCACTATTACTATATGCGAAAGATATAAACATAAATTGTTTATACAATACATTACACACTATTCCCCAAGGTCGAGTAACCTAACTTAATGCACAAATCATAAACTATCTAACATATAACATTATTATCAAACTATACTATTACAAATTAGCTGCACATTTTATCCCAAGATGAACTTGGCATTATTCTTTTCCTGTATCCAAACGCATTCGCCTTATCTGCAATGTTTTATCATGATATAGCAAGGGTGAGCATGAAAGTTGCCCAGCAAGTTTAAGTTCAATAATATAACGATATATCATGATTGAAAGATTCTGAATAATAAGATGGCTATAATTCAGCAATATAATTGTGAACTAGCAGGAACAAATTTATGACTGAACAAGTATTATACATGAACAAATATCTCTGAACCAACTGGAAATGAAGGTGATCAGCCTTGCATACCTGACTTATACATGCAATGTGTATAGAGTACAATTCATGGCAACCAACAATGATTAACCATAAGCTTATCCGAATGAAATAACTCTTAGTAGAGTTAATTAAAAACAAACTTGCCTGAACCGTTGATTACCGCAATGCAATTTATAACATTTTATTCGAAGACCTAATATTAGTAATATAGATCTCCAATATTAGAATAATTAATATCATCATAATATAATATTATTATATATATACATTGAATAACCCTATCAGTCTATTCAACAAATAAAACTTAGCATCATGTCAGACTATTTAAGTTCGAGTTGAAACCGACACAATTCTATCATCCGACGGTTTAGTCGGACAATGGACGAGTTTAAGTTCAATTAAACTCTGGAAAAACACTTAACAGTGTCTTAGACAATTTTCTAAGCAGTCAAAATAATTTTCATAGACTTATAATAATTTTCAGATAATTATTACCATTTATCGTGTATTTTCAATCATTAGAATTGTATTTAAATGAATTAAATACCACAATATTCCTTTACCATTAATATTAATTTATTATCAAATATTAATAAAATATAACTCATAATATTATAATATATTTATAATATCTCAAAGTATTTTTAATACTTTAAAATCACCTTTATATGATTTTTAAACAATTAAATTCATTATTCGATTATTTCTTTTTATATTAAAATATTAATATTTTAATGGAAAATATCAAAAGTTATTTTTTATAACTTAAAATATTTTTATAACACTTAAATCATTTTTATATGATTTATAAAACATTTATTCTATTTTTGTATAATTTATTTAATATATTTATTAAATAAACTAATTATCATTAACATTGAATAATTAATAAAATTCATCCCAAAATATTAAAAGTGATTTGAAAAAAAACTTAAAATATTTTCTTTTACCATAATATTATTTTTTATGATTTTTCATGTATTTAAATCATTTTAAATAACTTATTTAATATTATAATTAAATAAATTAAATAGCATTTATATTCCAAAAATATTAAATATTTATGAATTATACTCTAAATAATTAAAAACTATTTTTCAGAATTTAAAATAATTTTTCAGAATTTATTTAGTATTTTTAATAATTAAAATCTATTTATTTCGATTTATTAATTAAATTAATCATTTTCAGAAATAATTAATTAATTTTTGAAATTATCTGTCGCTAAAGGGCCCTATAGCGACAAACCCGTCGCTATAGGTGTTCTTGAGCTTTTCCAGAAACTCATAGTCAGTTGCGACGTTACTACTTTGACCATCAATAAATCTAGGATCACGTTGCTTCTGGGCTGGTAGATTGTATTACGATTGTAGTATACGTGTAGCACTTCAACTAGAATCAAGTTACATGGCAATCCTACTTCACAACAGAAAAATATCGGCCTCTAAAAATCATGTCAGGCCTGTTCTTCATTTTCTGGGTTACCCAGAAATGAAGAACAGGCAAGGTGCCTACTTTGCAGCTTTAAATCATAACATCCTGGACTTGTTTTGTGTAATCTATTGGTTCAATATTGTAGACCACATGACATGGTATAATGACATAACATCAGAGCATCATAACAACACCGAATCTAAGAGAAATGGACCGGTCAAACTATTAGTCAGGAACTGCCTTTGAAGATTTTGGGTTACCCAGAATCTTCATACGGTCATGATAGTCAACGCTTGTTTGACCGGCTATAACATCGTTTCTGTTATGGATCTGGGTGATCTAAAGGTTTTAATATGTAGTTCTCATGTTAGGTTACAACCACAAAACAACAAAATGACATAAAACATTACAGACAAACAAGATCAAGGCCTGCAATATCACTGTCAGACTTTCTGGGTTTCTGGGTTTGCCCAGATTTCCAGAAGTCGTGCTCGGTCAATGAACTTTGACCGATCATAACTTGCAATAAACACATGATCTGAGATTTATTAAAGTCTCAGATCTAAGACCTAACAACAAAGAACAGATCTACAACATAAAACACACCTAAACATTAACACAAAGAAATCTATGAGGGCTGACATATGGCTGTCAGACGACTTTTTCCAGTTTTTTATATTTGACAAAATGCTAGATTCGAGGACTTTGATGTTATGGATCTAGATTTTACAACCCAGATCACTTATAGACATCCTGTTACATATATCTAGCCAACAAATTACAACATATAACATCAAATTATTGATTTCGAAATTTTTAGGGTTCATACCTCTTAGGCTTTGATTTTTGATTTCTGCCTTTTGATTCTGATCTTGTAAAGTTAGGGACTGATATTGGCTTAGTATATATCACTATCTCACTCTAACTCCCAAATTTCTAGAGAGAAAAGTGTGAGACCCTAGTTTTTATGAATAAAGATTTAATTTTCTCGAAATATATTTTTGAATATTATGGTGTGGATTTGAGATAGTGTTATAGTTGTGGGTAATATTTATAAATTTTTCAAAGTATAAAAGTTGTTGTATAATATTCGATTGGTCGGGGAATATTCTTTTAGTCGGGAAATATTCATACGACGGCACAATCATTGGTGGACCCCACAACGGAAGTATTGTCGTAGTTAGAAAACGACAAAATTATCTTTCTATAAAAATAACGGCGGAGGTGTTACCGTTAAAACTGTTGAACTACCCGACAGTAAAAGTACAGTAATACGTGTAGTTGCATAGTAGCACACGGTATTGATTATTGATGCTTACTTGAAAAGTCACTCAGTTATACTCAATTATTGCTACAGTAATTGCTGCATCATATCTCTCATATTATTGATTCAATTATTGTTACATTATCATCTGCATAATATGATATATTATTAAATCAATAATTGAGACGGCAAAGTTATTCATATTATTATTTGCAATATTAACAATATGTCAGAAGTTACATCGAGAGAGGTTTGGTCACCTAATTACGCACCAATAAGGAGACATCCTTATCGGAAAGCCTCCTCTTTCCTGGGAACGACCTGGTTGTTAAATATTGTGAATTATAATATTAATGATGAATACGTTCGTGTTGATTAAAGATGAATTTTATAGTTCCATTGTGTTGGAATTATTTGTGTTAGTGGAAATTGACATTTGTTACGATAATAATTGATGTCTGGAGGTTATATTCTTCAATTGGGTATTCGGGGCACTTTTCGTGTCGGAATACTATTCACGAGTTACTATACACGAGTTACTATTTATGAGTTACTATTCACAAGTTACTATTCATGACTTACTATTCATGAGTTACTATTCACGGGGTACTATTCACCCGTAAGATATATTTCTTTTCGGTCCAAATCATTTTTGGGTACAAATATTATTCCATGAGGAGATGTGCTAATTTTTCAGACCGTAGGTTGAAGTATAATAGTAAATCAATATGGACCGCTGGTGGAAAGTTATAATAGTAAATCAATATGGATCATTTGGTTTAAAGTTTTAATAGTAAATCAGTATGGACTGTTGCTTTAAGTTTTAATAGTAAACCAATATGGACCGTCCGTTTAAAAGTAAATCAATCTTGATCGTTCATGAATTAGTTACTATTCAGTCCATTCTCCTATAAATAGAAGCTCATTCCTTCATTAATTCTTACGAATTCACTGAAACTCTAGAGAGAGAAACTGTAGAGAGAAAGAAGAAAAGTATTCTGCTACTTCACTACTCCAATATCCAATTTCTTATAAGGTAGGGAATATTATTTGTTGTACTCGTAAGGGGTATTATTCTTTCGTATTCATGAAGAGAGCTTCTGTTATTCTATTCTTTATTATTCATTGGAATAACTCGCGTCATGTATGATCTATCGTCATGCCTCGGTGAATTCTGTTGTTATTCCATTCTTATTATTCTGTTGGAATAACCTGCTTATGCCAAGTACCGCATACATGGTGAAATTATTCTAATATTACGTTCTTTTATTATTACATTTTAATATCCTATCATGCTTATGCTTATGGGACTGGTTCCATTATTTATTATTTTGTTGGGAATAACCTGTCTGTGCAGTCTATCGCACGCATGGTGAATCCTTCTGTTATTCCATTCTTTATTATTATGTTGGAATAACCTATCTATGTGTATTACCACATGCGTGGTGAATGATCCTTCATATTCATTCCTTATTAAATTGTGGAAATGGTCTGTCTACGTGGATTACCGCATGGCGGGTGAAAATCCATTTGCAGTTTCACATATTCTATTATACTCAGTTGGTTAAAGTTTTGGCTTCTATACTCCATAAAATTACTGGAATATCCTTGATATTTGCGCTTCATCCAGTATCTTTTCATGGAAATATTCTTCTGAGCATTCTTGAATTTTACTGAACAAAGCAGCATCATGTTGACAATTTGGACGTTATTGAGTTCAGGATAAATTAACTTATAAATCTTTAAAATTTATTCTTGAACTTGTTTTATTGAATTGTTATCATCCTCATGCTTATATTATGTTTAAAGTCATCTTTGGCTTACGTGCATAGATGGACTTGGTATGATTATGACCAGGGATTATTCAGTATAATTATGACCGTAATGTGACGAATGATGTGGTAAAAGTCCTCATTGGCCCGTAGTTCATTGGTGAACAGTTGTTGGTATGATTATGACCAGGGATTATTCGGTATAGTCATGACCATTGATGATTACATGAATATCCTTGGTCGTGGAGCAGGGATGATTCGATTTTATTTATTAAGCTGAGTCTCAACGATAAAAATGATAAAAAAAACCTTTTAAATCATAGAAGATAGTAGATTTTATTCTCTACTTGACTTTTCTAATGGTTTGCTTGTTTCGCTGCAGTTAAACTTGATGTTTATTATATTTTATCAGTTTAGCACCGTTGAAGGCTAATGATAATTTATTCTGCATTATCTTAGTCATAATATTTCTTACTGGGCTAGTTGAGCTCACCCTTTCTTTCACTGTTCTCTTCAGGAAATGAGAACGTAGCTGGGACTAGTCGGGGAACAGAGTGATGGTCCAAATGTTTGGATTAGTAGTACTCACTATTCTGTGAAATAGTGTGATAATAATTGTAATGAGGACTCCTTTTGAGTTTTTATTCTCTCTAGTAGACAATATTTGTATTCAAACTCACAGTTTATGTTTTGTCGTATTGTACACGACAGTTGTATTATTAAGTTGTATTTGAATTCAGTACCTTGTATCTGGTGACTCAAGATGGGTGATGTATACCTGTTTTGGGAGCGTCACAGTTGGTATCAAAGCTTAGGGATATGATCACTGGCTGAGATGTGAGACAAGAACTAGGAGGGGAGAGACGGAGAATTTCTTCGCTAGTATGACCTACCTAAGTTTATTTGGTATTTAATTGGCCAGTCAGAGTATATGGATATTATGTGATATGCTAATTAACCCTTATTTTGTGACAATGTTTGAAAATGGCATCTGAAAATGTTGAGATCAGCAATGAAGCACATGAGACCGTTGAGTCACCAACGATCAATACCTAGGATAACGAGAAACAACACGATAATAATCGTACCGGTGGCAACGGCCATCGGAACAATGATAACCATCGTGGGGGAAATTATCATGCCAAGAATGGTAACCAATTCGGTGGTAATCATGGCCAAGATAATAGAAGTGGAAATTTCAAGAAGAGAAGGTCATTTAGCTCGATTTTGTTGTATAGTAAAGTCAAGTCTAGCTGGAACGGTGGCACCAGAGGTGGATACAGACAAAACAAAGTCGGTGGTTTCAGGAAGAGCATTTTTCGCGACTTCTCAAAAAGGCGAGTGACCAGAACGAAGTTAGCACGGGTTAGTTAATTATAAATTCTTGCGAAGTCTATACCTTATTAGATACCGGTTCTACCCGTTCTTTTATCTCTCTTGCTTGCGCTCAACGTTTAAATTGACTTAAGAGAAATTATACTTTGACTTATTGGTTGAAACTTTGATAGTAGAAACCTTCGTTACCTCCACTGTTTATAGATCTTGTTGATTCAAATCGACACTTTCACGTTACCTGTCGATCTTATCTCTTTGAAAATGCTTTCCTTTGATGTGATTTTAGGAATTGGTTGGTTAACTACTCATCATGCTTCTGTAAGGTTGTTAGCTTTCATATTCCTAACCAACCTGTTATGTGAATCCAAGCAACCAAACCACTAAAGTCAATCATTGTCATATTAAGCCATAAGTAAAGAGCCCCAGTCCTTTCGTTGTTGACTTCCTTGTGTGAAATGCACCGAAGCCAGACTTTCTGTAGGCGACGTCGTGAATGACGATGGCAAGTTGATTGGTATCAATGTGACGTACTATCCAAGTCTTGATGAGCATCACAATTTTGAATGATATTTCTATTGTTAATAAATTTCCTGACGTATTCTTGAAGACTTCTTAGCCTACCCCTAGAGCGTGAAATCGAATTTTGTATTGACCCCAGTACAAAACCAATTTCTTAAACCCTCAAATATTTTCTTCACCTAAAATGAACGTAACATGTGCCAAAGACGTTGGCTTGAGCTGTTGAAGATTACGATCGTACCATTCAATATCTTTATGGAAAAGCGAACGTGGTAGCTGACGCGTTGAGTAGAAGATCGTATGCGTTTACAAGCGAATATACGAACCCATGTGAAGATAACGAATATATGAGTAGAATCGACTTTAATCGATAAAGTTAAAGTCGCTCAAACTACACACCCGGAGCTGATGAATGTGAAGAATTAAGAAGGTTCAAGATGGCGTTATTCTAGAAGCAAGAATCGACGAAGAGAGGAAATCTCAACCCTCGATATAATTAGCCCATTTGAAATCCTCAATGAAGTAGGAACTGTGGCCTATAGACTCATTTTACCGCCAAGTATGTTGCGTGTTCAGAACGTTTGTTTTACGTATCGAGGTTACGTAAATATGTGGATGACTCGAACCACATTATTAAATTAGAACTAAACGATGTAGCAGAAGATTTAACATATGAGGAGATACGTGTTAAAATCTTGGATAAGAAGTATCGTATTCAATACTCAACGGCAAATGTGACGCCCCCAAAACAGGTATACATCACCTATTCTGAGTCATCAAATACATGGTACAGAATTTAAATACAACTTAATAATACAACTGTCGTGTACAATACGACAAAACATAAGCTGTGAGTTTGAATACAAATATTGTATACTAGAGATTATACAAACTCAAAAGGAGTCCTCATTACAATTATTATCACACTATTTCACAGAATAGTGAGGACTACTAATGCTATCATCTGGTCTGTCACTCCATTCTCCGACTAGTCCCTGCTACATTCTCATTTCCTGAAGAGAACAATAAAAGTAAATGTAACACCCCAATACCTATACTCCCGTGATATCCGGTATGATGTTTACAGAGAATTAACATAATGCATTTAAATCTATACACCCATGGTATCTGATTAAAACATTACATTAGATAGAGGGACTATCGATATATAATTCCATAGATTCAAGATTCACATGATCCCATAACATGATGGTAATTCCCAAGAGAAATATTATTCGTGTTTGGATACCCTCACTTGAATATATGAACTGTATCTGTGATTTGAGTCTATCTATCCGAAATTCAGAGTATCAGTAATAACATGAACAATCCATATTACCAATACCCTTACCCAGATGTATAGTCTATGTCATGCGGTTACATACTATCGTATCGATAGTAACTATCTATCTGAAATTCAGAGTATTAATAACAACATGAACAGTCCATGCTATTAACACCTCACTCAGATAAATAGTTCCCAAGGATCTCAACTAGAATAGAAGACATCTTACTTTACATCTATATATGTAAGAAAACACGATTGCGAAAATAAAAGATGTTATATATATATATATATCATAATATTATGATTAGATTACAAAATTCTCATAACGATTTCTTATTACAAAGTATTCATACAGACAAGAATATAATCTAATCTATGTATGGACGCTTCCCTTTATCTACTCCAGATGTTACAGGATTACCATTTAATACTGCAAAGGGAATAATTTGCAAGGGTGAGCTATGACATGCTCAGCAAGTTGTATATTTATAACAATATAGGATTTGAAGAATTATAACAATTCAAATTTCGACTGATAGTTGTTACCATTTCTGGATTTCTAATTCCAACTAGTTCTTGAATTTTTTATCATTTCTGTCAGTCACAAAGACTTAGAAATTCTTTTCAGATGTGAGATAGGGGATCAGCCTATACAACATACTAGGAGTATGCATATCACCTACAGTGCTCATTTACACTTACAATTTACTGTCAATTTATTCATTGACTACACTTTGCTCCCTTACGGGATACTCAACTTCAGTATAGGATTGTCTTACCAAAACAATTTGGTTTGACACAACAGTTTATGCTCAATAAACAATATCATATGAATAAATAATTCATTTCTTAGTCATGCTGGAACTATAGCAATAACTTTTCAATAATAGGTAATTCAATATAGGTGTATTATATCAATAATATAGCAAGATAGAATCTTGTTCAGCGAATAAACAGGGTTGATAAATTTTGCATAAATAATAAATTGGGTATAGAAGACTTGCCTGAGCGTAGATCAGTCAAGTTATACTATTCGAACGCTATTAAGTACTTCCATGACGTTTGAAGATTATAAATCTAACACGCGTTAGTATTGATAACAATACTCAAATAAAACATTTATTTAATAAAGGGTTAGATTTAATAGGGTTTGACTTTTAATACCTTTGATAAATGAACTAAATTTTATTTATAAAATTTGGTTATATTTTAAATAAGTTAATTATCCTTATAATATATTTTAGAAGGTTTAAAGTATTTTTAAAATATTTATTTATCCTTTTAAATGATTTTTAAACAATTTATTTCTATTTATAAGTAATTTATATTTACTAAAATTTTATAAAAACATTATTTAATATTATTTAAATAATTTATAATCAATTATTATGATTTTTATTTCAATAATAATATTTTTACATAATTATTTAGTATTTAAAAGTAATTATTCTAATTACTTTATTAATAAGTTAATTATAAATAATATCTAAATAAAATAAAATAAAATAATTACTACATTTTTTGTAGAAATATCGTAAATAATTTATAATAATTTAATATAATTTTTAAAAGCTTTTTTTTATTAATTATTTCTAATTTTTATAATTTATTTCTAAAAAATAATTTCACTTCGTCGCTAAAGCTCTCTGACAAAGGAGAGTAAAGTGTCATTGTAGGTGTTCTTGAGTTTAAATGGCGTAGTTGCTCGTGGTCGAGTGGCTAGTTTGACCATTAAATAACTAGGTATTGGTAATGATTTTCGGTTAGATCAAGTATTGGTGTTGTAGTACTCATGTAATAATACAAGATCAAGCAATAAGCGAGTGCTTTAATCTACATCTAACAAGAAATTATAAAGATTCAAAGTTCTTTGTCGAGAGTTGTTCTTGGGTTTCGGGTAACCTGCAGCAATTGGTCAAGGGCCGGTCAGCGGTTTTGTGGCTTGAATAACTTTGATTCGGTGTATTAGATGTATGTTTTATTTGTTGTAACATGTAGTCTATATACTAGGTTACATATATATATATATATATATATATATATATATATATATAACATTAATATGAACAAATATTAATTCTAAGATCTCTATTTATTATGGTCAAAGTCATGACTAACAACCTGTTCTTTCAGTGTTCTTTAATTTTCTCGGAAAACCCGGAAAACTTCGGGTAAATGCTTTCGATCAACTACTTTTGACCAATAATTCCGGTAATCCTATGAGTTGTTTATTCGATTGAAGATCATAGATATGTAGTATGTATACCAGAGTACCAATTTATAACAAAAACATAAACAATTAAAAATCAGAAGATGATTAAACAGGTCGGTCAAAGTAGCCGGTTCAGCTGTTCTTGAGCTTTTTGGGCAACCCAGAAAACCAACTTCCGTGAACGGCCAACCCAATTTGACTGATTATATCTTAGAATCTATGGTTCATCTGAACCTGTTTTCTTTTCCAGATTAAAGACCTACTTACAAGCTACGAATATCAATCGATTAACAGACCAAAACATAAACACACATGAATCAAAAAGCCCTGACATTCGGCTGTCAGACCATTTTTTTCAAAATTCCCAGATTTTATAAAACGCTTAATTAAGGCATCTAGATGTTATGAAAACGTGTTCTACCACTCTAGCATACTTTCTAGCATCCTAATACAATATTCTAAACATCTAAACAACAAATCTAACATACGATCAAAGAGAAATTTATGAACTAGGGTTTGCACCTTTTCTTGAGAAATTTGTGATTCTAGCTTTCGATCTTGTTCTTTGATAACACCAGTGCTTGATATGGTAGGTTTATAAGTGTATCTAGGCTTTGAGAATTAGTGGGTTTGCTCAAATTTCTAAGGTTCCTATTTATATAATTCTCCAACTTGGCTTTTTGGTCATTTTTCCACCTACCTGCCTCCATAAAGATCTGATATGTGACTCTTCTGCTGCTTGGGAGTTTGGATGCATGTCATGTGATGTTTTGGAAATTGTAATGGTGACTCCCAACCTACTTGTGAGCTAGTTGATTAAGTTAGTAGCTTAATTAGGTTTAAATCTTCACTAATCTTGATTAGGGTTTTGTTTCTAATGATTAGGAATGTTAAGTAATGTTAATTAGTACCTAATAGAAGTTTACTAACCATGATTAAGTGTTAACATAAGCTAATTAGAGTTAGATTAGCTAATTAGGGTTTAATTAATAAATTAGGCTTATGGTTTTGCTAATTAGGGTTAGGGTTTGTTAACCTAGGTTTACTAACCTAAATTTCTCACTAATCCTAACAAGCACGACAAAACAACTTGTCAAAATAATTTTACCAAAAAGTCTGATTATGGAAAAAAAAAATTAAGCACGAGGTGTCAAGCACGACGTTTTTCGGATAAAATTTTATTTGGTCAATTTTGTCAAACCAAGTATATAATAACACGTAACACATTAAGAACAGAGAAATTTTATTTATATAACAGGATTTATACATACGAGTCTTATTAGGGTTTTGGGTTTTTACATTCACCCCCACTAATAAGAATTTCGTCCTCGAAATTACAGTACATGTTAAGTAAAAAGATGAGGATAATTCTCGCGCATTTTTTCTTCAAGCTCCCATGTAGCTTCTTCAACGTTCTGATTTCTCCATATTACTTTAACCGATGCTATCACTTTATTATGGAGGACTTGCTCTTCACTATTCCGACGATCCGCATGTGTTTTTCTACATAAGAAAGATTTTCTTCGATTTGGATCGGCTCATAATTTATAACGTGTTTATAATCAGGTTTATATGGTCGTAAAACGGACACATGAAACACATTATGAATATGGTTTAACTCAAGTGGTAGTGCTATTTCATAAGCAACTTCACCAATTCTTCTCAAAATTTCAAAAGGTCCAATGAACCTCGAACTTAGTTTTCCCTTCTTGCCAAAACGTATCTTGCCCTTCCAAGGAGATACTTTGAAGAATACATGGCTTCCTACGCTAAAATTTTGTTGTTGACAATGTGGATCAGCGTATTTTCTTTGTCGATCTTGAGATGCTTGTAATCGTTGACGTATGATTCTGATAGTTTCAGCGGTTTGTTGAATTATTTAAGGTCCTAACATTTGTCTTTCCCTGACTTCATCCCAATACATAGGCGTTCTACATTTTCTTCCATATAAGGCTTCATAGGGTGGCATACCTATGCTAGCATTATAACTATTGTTGTAGGCGAATTCGACTAAAGGTAACTGGTCTTCCCAACTTCCTTTGAAGTCTATGACACATGTTCTCAACATATCCTCTAATGTTTGTATGGTTCTCTCACTCTGTCCATCAGTTTGAGGATGATAAGTTGTACTTAGTCTTAACTGTGTTCCTAAATTTTTCTGAAGACTCTTCCAAAAATTTGAAGTAAAACATGGATCTGATTCGATACTATGGAAACAGTACTCCATGCCTAGAGATAATTTCATGAATATATAATTTGGCAAGGTGATCCAGGTTATGAGTAATTTTAATAGGTAAAAAGTGAGCGGATTTAGTTAAACGGTCAACTATTACCCAAATGGCGTTATGGCCTTTTTGTGTAGTTAGAAGGCCCACTACAAAGTCCATGGTTATATGTTCCCACTTCCACTCAGGAATTGGTAAGGGTTGAAGGAAACCACTTGGCTTCTGATGTTCTGCCTTAACCCTTTGACACGTGAGACATTTACTTACCTATTCAGCTATTTCCCTTTTCATATTCGACCACCAAAAGTGTCGACTTAAATCTTTTAACATTTTAGTACTGCCAGGATGTATGGAAAATTTATAATTATGTGCTTCGTTCAAAATTTCATCTCTTAAAGCTTGATCTAACAGAATCCAGATTCTATTTTCATATCTTATTATTCTATCCGTATCTATTCGAAATTTATTATAATTATCATGTGTGGAATTAGATTTAAACTTCTGACACTCTTCATCCTTCTCCTGTATCTCTTTAATTTTATCGAGCAGAGATGAAACTCCTTCTAAAATATATAATTTTTGGTTAGAGGTAGTTGGACATTCCACCTCAATTTTTAACTTTTCAAAGTCTTTTATTAACCTATCATTGGTGGTTAATACATTCAATTTTTCTTGATTCTTTCTACTTAACGCATCAGCTACAACATTTGCTTTGCCGGGATGATATAAGATTTTACAGTCAAAATCTTTTATCAGTTCTAACCATCGCCTATGTCTTAAATTTAATTCCCGTTGTGTAAAAATATATTTCAGACTTTTATGATCTGTATATATCTCGCACTTCTCCCCGTATAAGTAATGTCTCCAAATTTTTAGAGCAAAAACTACTGCGGCTAACTCTAAATCATGAGTAGGATACCTCTTTTCATAATCTTTGAGTTGTCGTGATGCATAAGCTATTACTTTCCCATGTTGCATTAACACATGCCCTAATCCTCTGTGTGATGCGTCACTATATACTACAAGGCCTCCTATATCATCTGGTAAGGATAACACTGGAGCCATGCTCAGTCGCTTCTTTAACTCTTGGAAGCTTTCCTCACATTTATCTGTCCAGACGTATTTCACTGTCTTTCGAGTTAAATTGGTTAATGGGGTTGCTATTTTTGAAAAATCTTTTATAAACCGTCGGTAATAACCCGCTAAACAGAGAAAACTTCGTACTTTCAATCTTAGTTGGATCTACAGATATTCCATCTTTGTCAATTACATGACCTAAAAATTGAACTCTCTTGACGAATTCACACTTGGAAAACTTTGCATAAAGTTGTTCCTTTCGTAATATCTCAATACGACTCTCAAGTGTTCGAGATGCTCTTCCGTGTTCTCGAGTATACCGAATATCGTCGATAAACACTACAACAAATTTGTCCAAGCATGGTTTAAACACTCGATTCATTAAATCCATAAAAATGCCGCTTTGCATTTGTTAAGAAGACACTCTCCTCTATGTTTCTTACAACACTTAGGACAAGGTTTAATATTATTATTACTAAAATTGTTATTAGTATTTCCTATCTTTTTCCCTGAGTTGTTAGAAAAAGAATTATTCCATTTACGCTTGTTATTAAACCCACCTGAACTAGGTTCTGTCTTACTTTTCCCCTTCTCATTCTGAATCTTTTTGTCTTGATGAAACTTAGCGAGATTTTCATTCTCACTTTCAATTATAGTGGCCTTCTCTAGTATTTCAGAGAAAGTTTTGATTTGAAGCACTGATAATTTACTCTGAATATGAGGTTTTAAACCTTCTTGGTACCTACGAGTCTTTCTAAGTTCAGTGGTTACTTGATGAGGAGCAAACCTGGATAGTTCATTAAACTTAGCTGTATACTAGGTTACAGTAAGATCTCCTTGTTTTAAGTCCAGAAATTTTATTTCCATTCGGTCTTTCAGGGATTGGGAAAAATAGTTTTCAAAGAACAACTCTTTAAATCTATCCCAAGGAACAATTTCAGTTTCTACTCGACCTTTGGTTGATTCCCACCAATAATTAGCTTCACCTTTCAAGAAGAAAGTTGCAAAAGTTGTCTTCTAGTTATTACTAACATTGGTTACTAGGAAGAATTTTTCTATCTCAGAAATCCAAATCTGTGCATCTACAGGTTCTAATGTACCTTTAAATTCAGGTGGTCCAACTAATTTAAAGTCTTTAAAGGATGTATTTTGGTTTATAGGTCTGTTTATTACTCCTAACATCATATCTACTAACTGTTGAGTTGGATTATCCTCATTATTCATTTCTCTTTGGGGTCTTCTGGTTAGTGGCATGATTCTATAAGACAATAACAAAGATTCACATAAGATTATTAAATAACCACAACATATTGTTTATTTATAACTCACAGTCTTACAACAATTTTAAACATACTAGTATATTACACAGTACTTATCACAATACAAACTTTGAATGCTTCTTTATTGTACTAATATAAAGTATCCAACCTCCTATGCTACTCTCTAGAATTCATTGATATCATCAAAGGAATCTTGGATCATGTGACAAACTACAGATCAATCGATAAGATAAGCAGTTTTCTTCTTCTCTACTGGATATCGAGTTACACGACGCTGCAAATCATTAAAAGTATCTCGAACTCCCAGAGATGTTTTAATAGACCTTGCCTGAATTTCCCTCCTGCTCCTATGTGCATGGTGCAGTTGTACTTTCAGTTGATGACTATGACTCCTTTCATCCATTAGCATACACTCAAATAAAATCGCCCTAAACTTCATCTTATTGTTCTCACATTACATTTGTCTGCAGTAGTGATGCCACTGCCTCATCATGCTCATCTATTCTCATTAATTGTCCAGCCACTGGATCTTCTTCTTCAGCATCAAGCAGTTGTTGATCATGAAGCAATTCTTCTTCTTCTGCATCACTAGCTATAAAATACTATTTGCGGTGGATTGATCACTCTTTCTTCAGCATTAGAGTTGGCCATCTATAAAAGAAAACTCCATAAATACTGGTATAAAGGTTTACAAAACATAATAAATTTAATGTTATATTTTATATGTCTTTTAAATTTTTTTTTTTTTTTTTTACAGACTCGAAGACTATATACTAAGAAAACTCTTCCTTATATCTATAGCCTTAACAGCTCTGATACCAAAATTGTAACACCCCCATACCTATACTCCTGTGGTATCCGGTATGGTGTTTACAGAGAATTAACATAATGTATTGAAATCTATACACCCACGGTATCTGATTAAAACATTACATTAGATAGAGGGACTATCAGATATAATTCCCATAGATTCAAGATTCACAGTATCCCATAACAGATGGTAATTCCCAAGAGAAATATTATTGTGTTTGTATACCCTCACTTGAATATATGAACTGTATTTGTGACTAGAGTCTATCTATCCAAAATTCAGAGTATCAGTAATAACATGAACAGTCCATATTACCAATACCCTCACCCGGATGTATAGTCTATGTCATGCGGTTATATACTATCGTATCAATAGTAACTATCTATCTGAAATTCAGAGTATTAATAACAACATGAACAGTCCATGCTATTAACACCCTCACTCAGATAAATAGTTCCCAAGGATCTCAACTAGAATAGAAGACATCTTACTTTACATCTATATATGTAAGAAAACACGGTTGCGGAAATAAAAGATGTTATATATATCATAATATTATGATTCGATTACCAAATCCTCATAACGAGTTCTTATTACAAAGTATTCACACAGACAAGAATATAATCTAATCTATGTAGGGACACTTCCCTTTATCTACTCCAGATGTTCCAAGATTACCATCTAATACTGCAAAGGGAATAATTTACAAGGGTGAGCTATGACATGCTCAGCAAGTTGCATATTTATAACAATATAGGATTTGAAGAATTATAACAATTCAAATTTTGACTAATAGTTGTTACCATTTCTGGATTTCTAATTCCAACTAGTTCTGGAATTTTTTATCATTTCTGTCAGTCACAAAGACTTAGAAATTCTGTTCAGATGTGAGATAGGGGATCAGCCTATTCAACATCCTAGGAGTATGCATATCACCTACAGTGCTCATTTACACTTACAATTTACTGTCAATATATTCATTGACTACACTTTGCTCCCTTATGGGATACTCAACTTCAGTATACGATTGTCTTACCAAAACAATTTGGCTTAACGCAACAGTTTATGCTCAATAAACAATATCATATGAATAAATAATTCATTTCTTAGTCATGCTGAAACTATAGCAATAACTTTTCAATAATAGGTAATTCAACATAGGTGTATTATATCAACAAGATATAGCAAGATAGAATCTTGTTCAAATGAATAAACAAGGTTGATAAATTTTGCATAAGTAATAAATTGGGTATAGAAGACTTGCTGGCGTAGATCGGTCAAGTTATACTATTCGAAAACGCTTTATTAAGTACATGACGTTGAAGAATATAAATCTAACACGTTAGTATTGATAGCAATACTCAAATAAAATATTTATTTAATAAGGGTTAGATTTAATAGGGTTTGACTTTTAATACCTTTGATAAATGAACAAAATTTTATTTATAAAATTTGGTTATATTTTAAATAATTTAGTTATCCTTATAATATATTTTAGAATATTTAAAGTATTTTAAAATATTTATTTATCCTTTAAATAATTTTTAAACCATTTAGTTCTATTTATAAGTAATTTATATTTACTAAAATTTTATAAAAAACATTATTTAATATTATTTAAATAATTTATAATCATTTATTATGATTTTTCTTTCAATAATAATATTTTTACATAATTATTTAGTATTTAAAAGTAATTATTCTAATTACTTTATTAATAAGCTAATTATAAATAATATCTAAATAAAATAAAATAATTATTACATTTTTTGTAAAAATATCGTAAATAATTTATAATAATTTAATATAATTTTAAAACTATTTTTATTAATTATTTCTAATTTTTATAATTTATTTCTAAAAAATAATTTTTCGTCTGTCATTAAAGCTCTACGGTGTGACGTAAAGTGTCGATTATGTAGGTGTTCTTGAGTTTTCAGGCGGTAGTTGCTCGTGGTGGAGTGACTAGTTTGACCATTAAATAACTTCGGTATTGGTAATGATTTTCGGTTAGATCAAGTATTGGTGTTGTAGTACTCATGTAATAGTATAAGATCAATGATAAGCGGGCTTTAATCTACATCTAACAAGAAATTATAAAGATTCAAAGTTCTTTGTTAGAATTTGTTCTTGGGTTTCGGGTAACCCCGAGCGTTGTTCAAGCCCATCAACAGTTTTGTGGCTTGAATAACTTTGATTCGGTGTATTAGATGTATGTTTTGTTTGTTGTAACACGTAGTCTACATACCAGGGTACATATATATAACATTAACATGAACAAATCGTAATTCTAATATCTCTATTTATGATGGTCAAAATCATACTAACAACCATTTCTTCGTGTTCTTGATTTTACGGAAAACCCGTAAAACTTCGGTCACGCTTTCAATAACTACTTTTGACCAATAATTTCGGTAATCCTATGAGTTGTTTGTTCGATTGAAGATCATAGATATGTAGTATGTATACCAGAGTACAAATTTATAATAAACAATTAACAATCAGAAGATGATTAAACAGGTCGGTCAAACTAGCTAGGTTTAAACGTTCTTGAGCTTCTACGGGCAACCTGAAAGCCTTGACTTCCGTGAACGGTCAACCCACTTTGACTGATTATATCTTGGAATCTATGGTTCATCTGAACCTGTTTTCTTTTCTAGATTAAAGACCTACTTACAGGCTACGAATATCAATCGATTAACAGACCAAAACATAAACACACATGAATCAAAAAGCCCTGACATTCGGCTGTCAGACCATTTTTTTCAAAATTCCCAGATTTCATAAAATGCTTAATTAAGGCATCTAGATGTTATGGAAACATGTTCTACCACTCTAGCATACTTTCTAACATCTTAATACAATATTCTAAACATCTAAACAACAAATCTAATATAATATCAAAGAGAAATTTATGAACTAGGGTTTGCACCTTTTCTTGAGAAATTTGTGATTCTAGCTTCTGATCTTGTTGCTGATAACACCCAGGCTTGATATGGTAGGTTTATAAGTGTATCTAGGCTTTGAGAATTCATGGGTTTGCTCAGCCCTAAGGTTCCTATTTATAGAATTCTCCAACTTGGCTTTTTGGTCATTTTTCCACCTACTTGCCTCCATAAAGATCTGATATGTGACTCTTCTGCTGCTTGGGAGTTTGGAAGCATGTCATGTGATGTTTTGGAACTTGTAATGGTGACTCCAAACCTACTTGTGAGCTAGTTGTTTCTAATGATTAGGAATGTTAAGTAATGTTAATTAGTACCTAATAGAAGTTTACTAACCATGATTAAGTGTTAACATAAGCTAATTAGAGTTAGATTAGCTAATTAGGGTTTAATTAATAAATTAGGGTTAGGGTTTGTTAACCTAGGTTTACTAACCTAAATTTCTCACTAATCCTAAGAAGCATGACAAAGCAACTTGTCAAAATAATTTTACCGAAAAGTCCGATTATGGAAAAAAAAAATTAAGCACGAGGTGTCAAGCACGACGTTTTTCGGATAAAATTTTATTTGGTCAATTTTGTCAAACCAAGTATATAATAACACGTAACACATTTAGAATAGAGAAATTTTATTTATATAACAGGATTTATACATACGAGTCTTATTAGGTTTTTGGATTTTTATAGTAAAAGGGTGAGCTCAACTAGCCCAGTAGGAAATATTATGACTAAGATAATGCATAATATATTATCGTTAGCCTTCAACAGTGTTAAACTGATACAATATAACAAGCATCAAGTTTAAGCTGCGGTGAACAAGCAATCCATTAAAAGAGTCAAGTAGAGAATAAAATCTACTATCTTTTATGATTTAGAAGGTTTTCATCACTTTTATCATTTGGGACTCAATTTTAATAAATAATCCACATCATCGAATCACCCCTACACTACGGCCAAGGATATTCTTTAGTATCATGACCACAATTATCCATGCACTACGGGCCAAGAATATTTGTGTATTCAATAATGGTCATGATCATGCCAACAACTGTCCATCAATGCACTACAGGCCAATTAGGACTTTTACCACATCATTTGTAACATTACGGTCATGATTACACCGAATAATCCCTGGTCATAATCATACCAAGTCCATCTATGCACTATAGGCCACAAATGACTTTCAACAAAATATAAACATGAGGATGATGACAATGATATAAGAATTCAATAAAACAAGTTCAAGAATTATTTTATCCAGGAACTAATAACGTCCAAATTGTCAACATGATACTGCTTTGTAGAGTAAAATTCAAGAATGCGCAGAAGAATATTTCCATGGAAAGATACTAGATGAAGAGAAAATATCAAGGACATTCCACTAATTTCATGGAGTATAGAAGTTAAAACTTTAACCAACTGAGTACAATAAGGAATGAAATAACAAAAGAAATCACCAAGCATGCGATAGACCACACAGGTAGGTTATTTCAACAGAATAATAAATAACGGAATCAGTTCGCCAGAAAAGCGCCTGCAGACGGGATATTCTAATGAGAATAATAAAGGCGGAATTAGGTCCCATGCATAGCGAAATGTACGAGGATATTCCAATGTAATAATAAAGGCGGAATCGAAGTAAGGCATAAAACGCATGTGAATAGGATATTCCAACGAGAATAATAAAAAAGGCAGAATCCGGTCCCGTAGAACGCATGCATGATGGCGAGGATGTTCCAATGAGAATGATAAAGAATGGAACAAATGAAAAATTTCACCAAGTATAGGGTAGCTCAGCGTATACAAGTTATTCAATAGAATAATAAAGAATGGAATAATGAAGTTCTCTTCATAGATAAGAAAGAAATAATACTCCTACCTTTAGAAAAATTGGATCTTTGAAATAGTGAGGTAGTGAGACTTTCTTCTTCTTCTTTCTATAATTTCTCTCTATAATAATCGCTCTAAAGCTTTTGTGAATTGGTGAGAAATGAAGGAAGAATGAGCTTCTATTTATAGAAAAATATAGTTTCGATAATTGCATGTTTTGGGGCTCGAAAATTACAGTACAATACCTCCAACTTTTCTTTCATTTTTAATTTAGTCCTGCAAGTATTATCAATCTTGCACCAACTCTCCTAATAGTAAATAATGTGAATCAATAGTATAATCATGTGAAAAATACGAATTACAGTATAATACATCTATCTATACCTCCATTTTTTACTTAGTCATGCAAGTATTATCAATCTTGCATCAACTCCCTAATAGTAAATAATGTGATTCAATAGTACACATATGTGAACAAATAGTTATATAAGCATGTGAATTAGTAGCAATTAATTGCTCATTTATCCGATAAATTACCCGATTTATCGATATAACCCCTAGACATCAATTATCATCAGAATAAATGTCGATTTTCACTAACACAAACAATTCCAACATAAAGAAACTATTTTTTATCAAAAATATAAATTTTGAAATTTCGAAGTTTGACTTTTCCCGAAAAAGTCAACTATTGACTTTTTGACCAAATAGTGAATCCCGCAAAATTTTGTGTTATAGACTATTTTTACTAATTTCGTCGTTCCGGACTCAAATATCACGTCCGCGTCTCCAAATTCAACTCCGAACAACATTCATCATTAATATTATAACTCACAATATTTATCAACCAGTGTCGTTCCTGTGAAAGAGGGCTTTCAATAAGGATTTCTCCTATATTGGGCGCATGATTAGATGACCAAACCTCTCCTTGACAGAACTTCTAGACATTGTAAATTTGTAGTTTATAATATGAATAACTTTATCATCTCAAGTATTGATTTAATAAAAAATATTTTATGCAGATGATACTGACCATAATTGAATCCATAATATGATATATATGATGCAGCAATTACTATAGCAATAATTGAGTATAACTGAGTGACTTCTCACGAAAGCATCAATAATTAATACCGTGTGCTACTATGCAACCACACGTATTACTGTACTTTTAACACCGGGTGTTTCAACAGTTAACGGTAAAACTTTCGCCGTTATTTTCATAAAGTATTTTTGTCATTTTCTCAATCCAACAATAATTCCATTGTGGTGGTCCACCAATGATTGTGCCGTTGTACGAATATTCCCTGTTAAAACGAATATTCCCCGACCAATCGAATATTATATAACAACTTGCATACTTTGCAAAATTTGTAAATATTACCCACAACTATAACATTATATCAAATCCACACCATAATATTCAAAAATATATTTCGAGAAAATTTAATCTTTATTCAAAAAGTTGGGGTCTTACAGCAAAGTTATTCATATTATTATTTGCAATATTGATAATGTCTAGAAGTTCTGTCAAGGAGAGGTTTGGTCACCTAATTGCGCGCCAATAAGGAGATATCCTTATTGGAAAGCCCCCTCTTTCCTGGGAACGACCTAGTTGTTAAATATTGTGAATTATAATATTAATGATGAATAAGTTCGTGTTTATTAAAGATGAATTTTATATTTCCATTGTGTTGGAATTATTTGTGTTAATGGAAATTGACATTTATTTCGATAATAATTGATGTCTGGAGGTTATATTGTTCAATTTGGTATTCGGGGCACTTTTTGTGTCGGAGTACTATCACGAGTTACTATTCATGAGTTACTATTCACGAATTACTATTCATGGGGTACTATTCACCCGTAAGATATATTTCTTTTCGGTCCAAATCATTTTTGGGTACAATATTATTCCACGAGCAGATGTGAAAATTTTTCAGACCGTAGGTTGAAGATATAATAGTAAATCAATATGGACCGCTGGTGGAAAGTTATAATAGTAAATCAATATGGATCGCTGGTTTAAAGTTATAATAGTAAATTAGTATGGACCGTTGCTTTAAGTTTTAATAGTAAACCAATATGGACCGTCCGTTTAAAAGTAAATCAATCTGGACCGTTCATGAATTAGTTACTATTCAGTCCATTCTCTTATAAATAGAAGCTCATTCCTTCATTATTTCTTATGAATTTACTGAAACTCTAGAGAGAGAAACTATAGAGAGAAAGAAGAAAAGTATTCTGCTACTTCACTACTCCAATATCCAGTTTCTTCTAAGGTAGAGAATATTATTTGTTGTACTCGTAAGGGGTATTATTCTTTCGTATTCATGAAGAGAGCTTCTGTTATTCCATTCTTTATTATTACATTTGAATAACACGTCTGCATGCGATTCTATCGCATGCTCGGTGAATTCTGTTGTTATTCCATTCTTATTATTACATTGGAATAACACCAACTTATCTTGAAGTACCTCATACATGGTGAAATTCTTATAATATTCCGTTCTTTATTATTCTGTCAGAATATCTTGTCTGTGCGTTTATGCCGGACTTGGTTCCATTATTTATTATTTTATTGGGAATAACCTGTCTGTGTAGTCTATTGCACGCATGGTGAATCCTTCTTTTATTCCATTCTTTATTATTCTGTTGGAATAATCTGTCTATGCGGATTACCACATGCATGGTGAATGATCCTTCATATTCATTCCTTATTAAATTATAGAAATGATCTGTCTACGTGGATTACCGCATGTCGGGTGAAAATCCATTTGCAGTTTCATATATTCTATTATACTCATTTGGTTAAAGTTTTGGCTTCTATACTCCATGAAATTACTGGAATATCCTTGATATTTGCGCTTCATCCAATATCTTTTCATGGAAATATTCTTCCGAGCATTTTGAATTTTCTTGCCAAAGCAAAGATCATGTTGACAATTTGGATGTTATTGAGTTCAGGATAAATTAACTTATAAATCTTTAAAATTTATTCTTGAACTTGTTTTATTTAATTGTCATCATCCTCATGCTTATATTATATTGAAAGTCATCTTTGGCTTACGTGCATAGATGGACTTGGTATGATTATGACCATGGATTATTCGGTATAATCATGACCGTAATGTGACGAATGATGTGGTAAAAGTCTTCATTGGCCTGTAGTTCATTGGTGGACAGTTGTTGGTATGATTATGACCAGGGATTATTTGGTATAGTCATGACCATTAATGATTACATGAATATCCTTGGCCGTGGAGCAGGGATGATTCGATTTTGTTTATTAAGCTGAGTCTCAGCGATAAAAGTGATGAAAAACCTTTTAAATCATAGAAGATAGTAGATTTTATTCTCTACTTGACTATTCTAATGGATTGCTTGTTCCGCTGCAGTTAAACTTGATGTTTATTATATTTTATCAGTTAACACCGTTGAAGGCTAATGATAATTTATTCTGCATTATCTTAGTCATAATATTTCTTACTGGGCTAGTTGAGCTCACCCTTTCTTTCACTATTCTCTTCAGGAAATGAGAACGTAGCTGGAACTAGTCGGGGAACAGAGTGACGGTCCAAATGTTTGCATTAGTAGTCCTCACTATTATGTGAAATAGTGTGATAATAATTGTAATGAAGACTCCTTTTGAGTTTTTATACTCTCTAGTAGACAATATTTGTATTCAAACTCACAGTTTATGTTTTATCATATTGTACACGACAGTTGTATTATTAAGTTGTATTTGAATGCAGTACCTTGTATCTGGCGACTCAAGATGGGTGATGTATACCTGTTTTGGGGGCGTCACAAGAAGGGCTTGGTAGAAAATGAAAAATGAAAGTGTCTTTCTCTCTCTTTAATCTATATAAATGATATCATGTTGCTAAGATCTGATCATTTTTGGCTAGTTGACTGGATTTTATGTCACATGGGGTTGGTAGGGTTTGCTCACCAACTCAATTATTACTAGATTTCCAAGTTATGTACAATAATTCAATAAGGGCATAAATGTCATTTTGCTTCAATTTTAATTCTAGAATTGTCATTTGATCAAACCCTTAGGGTTTAGGGTTTGGAAAACCTTAGGGTTTAGGATTTGAAACCCTTAGTGTGACGCCCCCCAAATTAGATATACATCACCCATCTTAAGTCGCCAGATACATGGTACAGAATTCAAATTCAACTTAATAATACAACTGTCGTGTACAATACGACAAAACATAAACTGTGTGTTTGAATACAAATATTGTCTACTAGAGAGTATACAAACTCAAAAGGAGTCCTCATTATAATTATTATCACACTATTTTCAGGAGAATAGTGAGGACTACTAATGCACCATCTAGGACCATCACTCCGTTCCCGACTGCTTCGTTCGACTATATTCTCATTTCACGAAGAAAGCGGTGAAAGAAAGGTGAGCTCAACTAGCCCAAGAAGAAATATTATGACTAAGATAATGCGAATAAATTATCATTAGCCTTAAACAAATGTTAAAGCGATACAATATAACAAACATCAAGTTTAAGCTGCAGCAGTAACAAGCAATCCATTAAAAGAGTCAAGTAGAGAATAAAATCTACTATCTTTTATGATTTAAAAGGTTTTCATCACTTTTATCATTTGGGACTCGACTTAATAAATAATCCACATCATCGAATCACCCACTTACTACTGACGAGGATATTTTTTAGTATCACGACCACGAATTATCCATGCACTACGGCTAAAGATAATCATGTTTTCATCAATGGTCCTGATCATGCCATAAAATAATTCATCTTTGCACTACGGTCGAAGAGAATCTATAGCCATAATCATACCAAAAACTGTCCATCAATGCACTACGGGCCAATTAGGACTTTTTTCACATCATTTGTAACATTACGGTCATGATTACACCGAATAATCCCTGGTCATAATCATACCAAGTCCATCTATGCACTACAGGCCATAGATGACTTTCAACAAAATATAAGCATGAGGATGATGACAATGATATAAGAATTCAATAAAACAAGTTCAAGAATTAATTTATCCGAGGAACTAATAACGTCCAAATTGTCAACATGATCTTTGCTTTGTAGAGTAAAATTCAAGAATGCTCAGAAGAATATTTCCATGAAAAGATACTGGATGAAGCGCAAATATCAATGATATTCCACTAATTTCATGGAGTATAAAAGTTAAAACTTTAACCAACTGAGTATAATAAGGAATGGAATAACAAAAGAAATCACCATGCATGTGGTACTCCGCACATGCAGGTTATTGCAACAGAATAATAATTAACGGAACCAGGTCATGCGTAAAGAACAGACAAGATGTTCCAACAGAATAATAACAGAAATCACCATGGATGCGGTACTTAGCAGTAGACGAGTTATTCAACGAGAATACCAATAAAAGGCGGAACCGAGTGCGGCGTAAAGCGCATGAGATAGGATATTCCAATGAGAATAATAAAGAATGAAATAATGGAAGAATTTCACCAAGTATAGGGTATCCCGCGTATATAGGTTATTCCAACAGAATAATAAAGAATGGAGTAACAGAAGTTCTCTTCATGAATAAGAAAGAAAGAATACCCCTTATGAGTACAACAAATAATATTTCCTACCTTAAGAAGAAGAGTACTGGATATATGAGTAGTGAAGTAGCCGAATACTTTTCTTCTTTCTCTCTATAGTTTCTCTCTCAGAGTTTTGATAAATTTGTAAAAATAATGAATGAATGAGCTTCTATTTATAGAAAAATGGACGCATAGTAACTAACTCATGAGCGGTCCAGATTGATTTACTTTAATCGACGGTCCATATTTAAAGCAAAATCTTTTAAATAAAATATAATATATTCTATTTATAATCTAATAAAACGAATAACTTTATAAAAGATTTTACTATGCAAACACTATGCAGGCAATATACAAACACTATGCATAATAGAATATAATATATTCTATTTATAGAATAACTTTATAAAAGTATTCTGGTTTATTACATTAATAATACCAATAAAACAAAACTGTGTGACTTATCACGTAAGCATCAATAATCAATACCGTGTGCTACTATGCAACCATGCATATTACTATACTTTTAACATCGGGTGTTTCAACAGTTAACGGTAAAACTTCCACCGTTATTTTCATAAATTATTTTTGTCATTTTATCAATCCGACCATAATTCTGTTGCGGGGTCCACCAATAATTGTACCGTCGTACGGATATTCTCTGACAAAAAGAATATTCCCCGACTAATCGAATATTATATAACAACTTGCGTACTTTGCAAAATTTATAAATACTATCCACAACTACAACATTATATCAAATCCACACCATAATATTAAAAAAAAATATTTCGAGAAAAATAAATCTTTATTCATAAAATCTGAGGTCTCACAATCTCCCCTCCTTATGAAATTTTGCCCTCAAAATTTACGTACATACCTGGTATGCTGAACAGGTGAGGATACCTCGACTTCATTTCAAATTCTAACTCTTGAGGTATAACCTTTGAGTGTTGAATAGGATTCTTCTTATCCAAGATTTTAACACGTATCTCCTCAAACGTTAAATCATCCGCTATCTCGTGGGTTCTAAATTAATAATATGGTTGGTAGTCCACATATTTACGTAACATCGATCGTTAAAAATGTTATGAACACGTGACATACTTGGCGGTAAAAGCGAGTCTATAAGCCACGGTTCCTACTCGATCGAGGATTTTAAATGGCCCAATTAAATCGAGGGTTGAGATTTCCTCTCTTCGTCGATTCTTGCTTCTAGAATAACGCCCTCTTGAACCCTTCTTCTTCACATTCATCGACTCTAAGTATGTAGCTTGGCGGCTTTAACTTTATCGATTAAAGTCGATTCTAATCATATATTCGTTATCTTCCGTGGGTTCGTATATTCGCAGCTTTGTAACGCATACAATCTTCTACTCACTCAGCGTCGGCTACCACGTTCGCACTTCCACGATGATATTGCATGATGCGATCGTAATCTTCAATCTTGACTCGAGCCAAGCGTCTTTGGCGCGTATTACGTTCATTTTAGTTGAAGAAATATTTAAGGGTTTTAGAAATGGGTTTTGTCTTTGGGGTCGATACAAAATTCGATTTCACGCTCTAGGGGTAGGCTAAGAAGTCTTCAAGAATCGTCGGAAATTTATTAACAATAGAAATATCATTCAAAGCTGTGACTCTCATCCAAGACTTGGATGAGACGTCACATTGATACTATCAACTTGCCACCGTCATTCATGGCGTTTCCTCTGAAAGTCGGCCCGGTGCATTCCACACAAGAAAGTCGACAACGAAAGGATCGGGGCTCTTTATTTATGAAGCGATATGATAATGATTGACTTTAGTGGTTTAGTTACTTTGAATTTGCATAACAGGTTGGTTAGGAGTATGAAATCTAACAACCTTACGAAAAGCATGATGAGTAGTTGACCAATAGATTCCTAAAATCGCATCAAAGGCAAGTATTTTCAAAGAGATAAGATTGACAGGTAACGTGAAAGTGTTGATTTGAGCAAGATTTATAAATAGTGGAGGTGTGAAGGTTTCTCCCAATGAGTTTAAGCAGATATATCAAAGTCTAACTTCTCGGAGTTAACTTCAAACATTGAACACAACTAGGTGCAATAAAAGAGTGTGTAGAACCGGTATCTAACACGGTATAGACTTCACAAGAGTTTATGACTAACATACCCGTGATAATTTTATTCAAGTTCCTCGTCGCGAAAAAAAAAAATGCTCTCTTAAACTCTCGGCTTTGGCTTATGCAGGACATCCTTTGGTGCCTCCATCCTAATTTGAACTTGTCTTGATGAGCGACAAAATCGGGCTAAGTGACCTTCTCTTCCACAATTATAGCATGCTTTGGACGACATCACGCAGTTTGGACTGATGTGTCCCTCCCCTTCTCATTTGAAGAAAATGATAGGTGGTCGTTCTCCTTCCTTAACAATGGGTGCTGGTGCTGATGTCTTTCCATCATTGTTGAATCTCCTCTTCTTGAAATGTCCATTCTTATTGTTTTGACCACGATTACCATCGAAGTGGTTACCATTTCTGGCATGTTGATTCCCTCCATGCTTATTGTCACCGCTTTGATGACTATTATCACCGGTATTATCATTTTGCCGGCTGCTATCTTTTGGTTGCGTTGACTCGTTATCGAGCTCCTCTAACTGAGCCCTATTTACAACATCTGAATACAAACACAGTTTATGAGAAATAAGATATTATTGATATATCTCGGCTTCAAACCTCTTTAAAACATCGCGTCATTCTCTCTTCATTATCAACCAAGTAGGATGCAAATCGGGACAACTTTCGGCAAACTTGGCCCGTACTACGATACTGGTCGTGTTGTTTTGCTCCAACTTGATAAATTCCACCTCCTTCGTGTGACGAATGCTTTCGGGAAAGTACTTGTCATTGAGCGACTCTTGGAACTTCTCCCAAGACATCTTGAGTCGTCGTCGGTGAGTGCGTTTACATATTCTCACCGGTGATCGCCTCTTCACGCAACATAAAGGTGGCAAAGAGAACCTTTTCTCCTCGGAGCATCCCAAGACATCAAATATCTTGGTGATGCTGCTTTAACCACGTCTCGCCTTAAGTGGTTACGGCTTTCCCAAAAAACTCCGGTGGTCCCAGCTCCTTGAATTGCTTAGCGGTGACCAACAGTGGGTTGCCATTGTTTCCTCATGCATTATGAGCGAGAGCCACTTTTAGCGATGTTGCATGAATTCTAAAAAGCTCTAAAGCGTCAAAGTCGTTAAATCGATTGATCGGTGTTGTTGTTTGCATGAGGATTATCGCCTTCACGATGCACATTATCACGATTATTGATATGTGGTGAATCAACGGTCGCATGTGCTCCATTGCTTATTCTCAACATTCTCGGATGTCATTTTCAGATCATCGCCACCAAAAAAATGTTAATTGACATGTAACATATTATCCTATATTACGTGAGACCAATTAAATACCAAATAAACTTAGGTAGGTCATACTTAGCGAAGAATTCCCGTCTCTCCCTCCTAGTTCTATTCTCACATCTTAGCTGGGGATCATATCCCTATGCTTTGATACCAGTTGTGGCGCCCCCAAAATTAGGTATACATCACCCATCTTGAGTCACTAGATACATGGTACAGAATTCAAATACAACTTAATAATACAACTATCAGTGTACAATACGACAAAACATAAAGCTGTGAGTTTGAATACAAATATTGTCTACTAGAGAGTATACAAACTCATAAAGAGTCCTCATTACAATTATTATCACACTATTTCACAGAATAGTGAGGACTACTAATGCACCATCTAGGACCATCATTAGTTCCCAGAGCTTGTTCAAACTATATTCTCATTTTACAGAAGAAACGGTGAAAGAAAGGGTGAGCTCAACTAGCCCCGAAGAAATATTATGACTAAGATAATGCGAGAATAAATTATCATTAGCCTTTAAGCGGTGTTAAAGCGATACAATATAACAAACATCAAGTTTAAGCTGCGGTGAACAAGCAATCCATTAAAAGAGTCAGTAGAGAATAAAATCTACTATCTTTTATGATTTAAAAGGTTTTCATCACTTTTATCATTTGGGACTCGACAATAAATAATCCACATCATCGAATCACCCATGCACTACGGCCAAGGATATTCTTTAGTATCACGATCACGAATTATCTATGCACTACGGCTAAAGATAATCATGTTTTCATCAACGATCCTGATCATGCCATAAAACAATTCATCTTTGCACTACAGCCGAAGAGAATCCATAGCCATAATCATACCAAAAACTGTCTATCAATGCACTACGGGCCAATGAGGACTTTTTCTACATCATTTGTAACATTACGGTCATGATTACACTGAATAATCCATGGTCATAATCATACCAAGTCCATCTATGCACTACAAGCCATAGATGACTTTCAACAAAATATAAGCATGAGGATGATGACAATGATATAAGAATTCAATAAAATAATTTCAAGAATTAATTTATCCAGGAACTAATAACGTCCAAATTGTCAACATGATACTGCTTTGTAGAGTAAAATTTAAGAATGCTCAGAAGAATATTTCCATGAAAAGATACTGGATGAAGCGCAAATATCAAGGATAAACCACTAATTTCATGGAGTATGGAAGTCAAAGTTTTAACCAACTGAGTATAATAAAGAATGGAATAACAAAAGAAATCAACATGCATGCAGTACTCCGCACATGCAGGATATTCCAACAGAATAATAAAGAATGAAATAACAGAAGAATTTCACCAAGTATAGGGTATCCCGCGTATATAGGTTATTCCAACAGAATAATAAAGAATGGAGTAACAGAAGTTCTCTTCATGAATAAGAAAGAAAGAATACCCCTTATGAGTACAACAAATAATATTCCCTACCTTAAGAAGAAAATCTTTGGATATATGAGTAGTGAAGTAAGTAGAATACTTTTCTTCTTTCTCTCTAAAGTTTTCTCTACAGAGTTTCAATTGAATTCGTAAGAAATAATGAATGAATGAGCTTCTATTTATAGAAAAATTAAGCTGCATAGTAACTAACTCATGAGCGGTCAGATTGATTTACTTTAATCGGCGGTCCATATTTAAAAGCAAAATCTTTTAAATAAAATATAATATATTCTATTTATAATCTAATAAAGCGAATAACTTTATAAAAGATTTTACTATGCAAACACTATCTGAGGTACTTATGCAAACACTATGCATAATAGAATATAATATATTCTATTTATAGAATAACTTTATAAAAGTATTACATTTTATTACATTAATAATACCAATAAAACAAAACTCGGTGACTTATCACGTAAGCATCGATAATTAATCTGGTGTGTCTACTTATGCGACCACGCCGTATTCTTTGTACTTTAACACAATAAGGGTGTTTCAGCATTAACAGTAAAACTTCCGTCGTTATTTTCATAAAGTATTTTTGTCATTTTCTCTCAATCCGACAATAATTCCGTTCTTGGGTCCACTAATGATTATCTTGATAAATCGCGGATATTCTCCGACAAAAAGAATATTCCCCGACCAATCGAATATTATATAACAACTTGCGTACTTTGCAAAATTTATAAATACTATCCACAACTACAACATTATACCAAATCCACACCATAATATTAAAAAAAATATTTTAAGAAAATTAAATCTTTATTCATAAAATCTGGGGTCTCACACTTAGGGTTTGCAATTTAATTTTTTAAAATTTCCAATTTAGGTTTTAAAAATAGAAAATTAATATTTCTAAATTATAATTAGGATTTTCTAATTATATTAAAATTTCTTAATCGTAATTTAAATCTTTCTAATTAGGATTAATAATTCCTAATTAAAATTGCTAATTAAGTAATTAGGGTCAAATTGGTCATTAAGGTTTATAAACCACAAATTAGGGTTTCTAATAGAAAATAATTTTTCTAAATTAGAAATTAGATTTTGTAATTAGATTAGGATTTTCTAATTACGTATAACTTTAAAATTAGGATTAATATTTCCTAATTAACATTAAAATTATTAAATTAATACTTAGGTTTTCCCAAATTACAAATTAGGGTTCCTAAACCAGAAATTAGGGTTTTCTAAATTTGAAATTAGAATTTGCTAATTATTTAAGCTTACCCTAATTAATATTTTAATTAATAGCACTTAAGCAATGTAATAATCATTTAAGTTCCCAGATTAGGGTTTCATACATCGAATTAGGGTTTTGAATTCCCAAAACTGAAATTAGGGTTTCCAGAACCGGTTTCTAGGGTTTCTTGTTAATCGCTAGGGTTTTCTAAGAGAACGTTGACGTTCTTAAAATAAAGGGTTTGTTACATATATCGTTTATCTGGTCAACCCTTGACCCTTAACCACATCATGCACACATATACACAGAGCATAAATGCTTATTCCCATAATCCTGAATAATTCACCTAAATCCTTCACAGAATTTTGAAATCCTCAAAATTCATTCTTAAAAATATTAAACGCATACACTAATTTTCTATCTAGGTTCTAATTTTGAACCTTAATTAATCAATTAATTAAAATTTTAAAAATTTTTAAATTCTCGGGTTGTCACATCAAGTCAACCTATCTAGGTCCAGATCAATTTTTGAAATATGTCGGTGTACTGACAACTTTATCGGGTATTTATCGAGTCTAAGACTCTATAAAGTAGTTCAATATCCATTTAGATAGCTTATATATCAGTCATATTATTTTTAAATGACTTCTAATAATTTTTTATTATTTATTATAATTTATCATGAATTTTCAAACATCAGAATTATTATTAAATGATTTAAATATTAAATAAATCTATTATCATTAATATTTAAATAATATTAAACTATTAATGAAATCATTTCCAAAATATCAAAGTTATTTATAATAACTCAAAATACTTTTAAAGTATTAATATTATCCTTAAATGATTTTTAAAACATTTAAAATTATTTTTAAATAATTATCATTAATATTTAAATATTAATGTACTATTTATCAAAATATTAAGCGTCATTAATTATAACTTAAAATATATTTTAATTCATTTATATCCTTTTTAAATGATTTTTAAATTAATAAAACAATTTTTAAACTATTTATTTAATATAATTATTAAATAAATTTAATATCATTAATAATAAATTAATAATCATTAATAATAAATTAATAATCATTAATATTTAATTATTAATTAAATTATTCTTTAAATATTAAAAGTTATATTTTATAACTTAAAATATCTTTAAACACTTTATTTTCATTTAAAATGATTATTATAATATTAAAATTATTTTTAAACTAATTATTTAATATACTTATTGAATAACTTTAATATCATTAATAATAATTAATTAATGAAATTTACCTTTAAATATTAAAAGTTATATTTATAACTTAAAATATTTTTAAACTATTTATTTTCATTTAAAATGATTTTTATAATATTAAAATCATTTTATTTAATTAAATTATTCAATTTAATTGTTAAATAAATCTAATATCATTAATATTAAATAATTAATGAAATTTACTTTAAAATATGAAAAGTTATATTTTATAACTTAAAATATTTTTAAATAACTTATTATCATTTAAAATAATTTTTAATATAATAAAATCATTTTTAATTAAATTATTTAATGCATTTAATAAATAAATTAATTACCAATAATATTTAAATAAATACAAATATTTATGAAAAATATTTCAAATTATTAAAAGTTAAATTTTATAACTTAAAATAATTTTTTAAAATATTTTTGTAATTTTGGAATTAAATTTATATTTTTAAATGATTTTTGAAAATTTAATTAATTAAAATTAATAAAAGCTATTTATAGGCCTTTAGCGACGAAGGCGAGTGTAGTCTATGGTGTTCTTGAGCCTTGAGAACATTCATTTCGGCGTTCAAGTACCCTACTTTGACCAGTGATAATTGTCAGATCGTAATGTTTCTGGGCAAGCTATTGATCACATCTTGTAGTATTAATGTCATACTACAAGTTTATAACAAGTTCTAGACAAGATCATGACAAATCAAAAAGATATAAATCCATGAATAAGCTGTCAGAGTTGTTCTTCATTTTCTGGGTTACCCAGAAATGAAGAACAGTTCGACTGGCTAGTTTTGGGCTTCCACAATTTGCTAATCTTGTAATGTTTTTGTGATTTAAAAGTTTCAGTGTGTAGCCAACATGTAATAGAGTAGATCTATCACATTATATCACAATAACAACAACAAATCAAGCAGATCTATGCCGGTCAAACCATGTCAGACGACATGCTCAAGCGTTTTCTGGGTTACCCAGAAAACAACTTCCATGCTCGTCTGGCCTAGTTTGACCATCCACTATAATCAATCAGTGTGATTTTTAAGTGATATAAAGGTACAATAATGTATTCTAACCAACATACTACGACTTAGATCCATCAAAAATAACAAGTAAACAACAAAAAGTCAGATCAGTGGCCACAAAGTCCTTGTCAGACCATTCTGGGAACACCTGGGTTACCCAGAAACTTTGCAAGTCATGGTTGGTCAATGCAGTTTAACCTTCCATAACTTGCAATCCACATATTAGCTAAGCCTTATTTCAAGCTCAGATCAAAGAGCACATATCCGACTACAACTACAAAGTTTCAAAACACAAAAAGCCTTAAAGATCACATAGATACAAGGCCTGACATTCGTTGTCAGAAAACAAAACCAAAATTTTCCAGATTTTGTAAATCTTCAAATCCGAGCCTCTAGATGTTATGGATCTAACATCTAGCAACCCAGATCATCATTAGACACCTTATATAACATGTTTAACAAAAAAGAATTCTAACATCTAACATTGGATTAATGGTCAGATTGCAAGCTAGGGTTTTATACCTTTTATGAACGATTTTGATTTCTGGCTTGTGATTTGGTTATGGTGTTCGTGGGGCTGGTCTTGGGAGTTGATATACTAAGAAATTTCGTAGCTATGAGCTTGAGAGAGTTTAGTTTGAGTGTTGTGCAAAATGTAAGTGAACAAATGTCATTCTCTCTCCTCCGATCTATATATATATATATATATATATATATATATATATATGATGTTGGATGCATGAATTGGCTGAGATTGCTTAATGTGCTGGAGATTTAAGTTGTATTAAGTCAACAAGTTAGGTCACCCACTCCCCACATGTCAAGCTTTGCAATTTACATAATAAAGAAAATCTAAAGAGGGGTATTTTGGTCTTTTTGCTCACAAATTAATGGCATTCTTGTAATCTCTTGCAAACCCTTAGGGTTTGACCCTTAGGGTTTAACCCTAAGGTTTTGTACAAAGCATTTATAGGATTTAGCGATTAGGGTTTGCACAAAATAAAAATAAATAAAAATTTAGTTTCTAAAATTTGTAATTAGGGTTTTCTTAATTAAATTAGTTTTTTAATTACTTTATACAGGAACATTAGGGTTTAATAATGCTAATTATAATTAAGATCACTAAGTTATCAATTAGAGCACCCATTTGATAATTAGGGTTAACCATTTGTAATTAGCAATTAGGGTTTCCCAGTTTGACAGTTAGGGTTCCTAAATATCAATTAGGATTTTAATTTCACCATTAGGGTTTTAAGTCAATAATTAAGGTTTGTCATATAACGCCATAATTGACCAACCATTATCGGTCCACGTATATAATACATATTTATAGCACTAAAAAAGCAAAAATATAATTAATATTATATTATTCTTATCATTCCTTATTCCAAAACCAGAATTAGGGTTTGGATTCCATATCTGATTTACCTTGCATAAACAGCTTTATTAATTAAGTTAAAATACTTAACTTAATAATCCGAGCTAAAATTTATATGAATAAATAATAATTATAATAATTACAATAATCATTCCTTATATTTTTTAAATAATGTAATATCATATTTCCTTTGAAAAATAAATAATAAACACATTTCTACAATAAAAGGTTTTTCATAAAATATAATTTGTAATGATAATTAATTCTAAAATAAAATTATTTGTAAATATTCATGTAATAAATATATTTTTATTTACCACATAAATACATATAAACATTATCTTGTACAAATCCTCATCCTAAAATTATACGCAAAATTTCTGATTTATTTATATAGAAAATATCGGGTTATTACACCCTTAATGCTTAGTGGACTTGCATTTCATACAAGATTCCACAAGTTTAATACATTAGACTTTAATTCTTAACGTTCTTAATTTTAAGTCCGCATGCAAAATATTGTATTTTCCATACTTTGATTATTATTACATAATCTATCTCACCTCGATATTATAACGTTACGTATTTCTCGAAAGTTCAAAAATAATTCCCGAGCGGAAAACGATGAATAGTGTTTTTTGAAAAATTTCTCGGAAAGCTTTTATTTTCATCTTGGAAATTCAAACATTTTAATTCCTTCACGTAGTTAAAATACTACGATGTTCCGACGTTTCTAGGTTATAAAACGACATACATCTTATTAACACGTAATAATAACAAATAATATTATTTTATTTATTATTTAATTCTTTCAAGTATTTTACAAAGGATCCGAATTTCTCGGTCGTTACATTCTTCCCCCCTTGTAAAGATTCTGTCCCCAGAATCTCGTCTCACATTACGCAAACAAATGAGGGTAATCCATCCTTATCTTTTCTTCAAGTTCCCACGTTGCTTCTTCGACATTGTGGTTCTTCCATAACACCTTTACTGACGATATGACCTTATTTCACAGAACTTTCTCTTTTCTATCGATGATTTGAATCGGCACCTCTTCGTATGTTAAGTCCTTCTCGATTTGAATAGGCTCAAATTCTATTAAATGTTTATAATCCGGTTTGTAAGGACGTAACACAGAAATGTGAAATACGTTATGTATTCGTTCTAAGTCTGGAGGTAATGCTATCATATCAGCTACCTCGCCTACCCGTTTTAACACTTCAAAAGGTCCTATAAACCTTGGACTTAATTTCCCTTTTTTTTCCAAAGCGTATATTTCCTTTCCAGGGAGATACCTTTAGAAATACATACGAGCCTACCTCAAACTCCCTATTCTCTCGATGTAAGTCTAACTTCTTCTGCCTGTCTTGAGCTGCTACGAGACGCATCCTTATTAACTTCACTATGCCCGATGTTTGTTGCACCAATTTTGGTCCTAGCATTCGGCGTTCTCCCACTTCATGTAACGATCGAGAAATTTTTAATTTAATTTAAATATTTATGGAATTAAATAAATATTTTAAATAATTTATTTATTGAGGAAAATAAATAATTGATGAATTGTGGTGAATTAATTTAGTAACTAAATTGATTATTGATAATTAAATTGAGTGTTGATAATTTTATACGAAGGAAATAATTTAAGGAAACAATTAAATTAAATTATTTGCCTAATATTTAAGAAGATAATTAAATTAAATGAATTATTTAATTTAAAGGAAATAAATAAATTAAAGAAAGTGATGTGTCTTATTTATTAATTAAATTAGATATATAATTATTTATTAATTATAAGTATAGTGATAATAAGATTTTTATTATTTCTAGATAATTTATTTAAATCAATTAACTAAGTTATTTAAATTAGCTAAACTAAAGTTATTTACATTAACTAAATTAAAAGTGTGACAATCGGAAACTATATGATATAAATTGTTTAAATAATCTAGTGTTGGGAATATGTGTTTAGCCAAACAAGGCCTTGTGGCCTTTGGCTTATTCTAACTGACGTCTTTCTATTTTTCTAACTGAAAGAGAACGTGCCATATCAGTTTATTATACGCGTCTTATTTTTTCTCCTAAGGTTATAGTCAGTGAAGATAGAAACATAGTGAAGAGCAGAGAGTTGGTGAGAAAAAAGGGAAAAACCACAGAGATTTGAGAAGGAAGAATCACAGTGATTTTGAGAGAGGGTCATCATCTTTTACTAGCATTCAACTAGGGTTTTAAAGGTATAATTTATCTTAATTTTCTTTGCAATACCTATTCTCTACTAATTGGAAATTTCGTTGGATAGGGTTAAGATGTTGAATTATATGTATGTGTTATTGCTAAACTTGTTAGTTATCGTCTATAATCCTTGGTTGATGTTCAAATTCATGAAAATTGAATTGTAAGAAGGAAATATAAATAACAGTGTTATGTTCATATAATATGGCTTTAGAAAGTATGAAAATTGATGTTTTATATGTGTTGTAATTTAAAATTTGTTGTTGGATTGTGTTGCTATGGTAAGAAACGAAAACAACGAAGTTTAAATCATGGCAATTGATTAAGAAACGAGTTCGTGTCGATCAAATTCGTTAAAAGGGTAAAAATGAAGAAAATTTGGAAGAATTATGGTTTTGATTCTTCAAAATGGTGTATATGTAATGTTGTGTATATAGAACGGTGTTTAGCATGTGTATATTCAAAGTTTTAGATGTTGAATTTGGGAGAAATTACATTGAATTGGGATTTTGGCCTTTTCTTGAGTAGTAGTTAGCGTCTGTAAAAGCGAGTGCAGTGCATCATGCATTAGGTATTTACTCAAGCACGCTGTGATTGTCGCATGCAGACACGCAATAACATTTAGTACTATGGCATGTGGCGTGCTTGTGATATGATAGCCTATGTGTGCTTTCGCTACATGCATGCTGAGTAGCCGATCCATGAGCAGTGAAATGCAGCTTAATTGCAGGTCATGCGTGTCAAACTTGGGTTAGTTTATCATGAATGTAAAGGATATTAAAACATAAAGTGGACTACACTAACAGATTGTAAGGTGTTGTAATACAAAGTGTAAAAGAGTTTTAGGGGATTGTTAATTGAGTTGTATAATGAAACTAAAAGTGATGTTTTCAAAAGTTAGAAATGAACGACTAAGTTGTGTTAGCACGTAATGCGATTTTAGATTCGTTAAGTATGTTAACCTAAATGGTTAGGTGCTAGGTTAGGGTTATGACCTAAATGATGGTTTAATACCCATAGTGTTAATATTCATACAACTAATTCTTGTTGCGATTATAATGATATGTGTAGGGTAATTGGAGATTATTTTACACTTGTGTAGCTTACAAACAAGGCAAGTTCCTAAACCTTAACTCTTTACATTGAGCAAGCTTTCTAACTTCATTCTTTTCATATTGAATGCATGTTTCCATTCCTAAATCGTTATTGTTCAAGTTCCTAAAATTCTTGAATAGTTGAGCAAGCCTAGTTTATCTTGAGAATGTTTGTGCAAGCTCTTGTAACTTAATTCGTTACATCGAGCAAGCTTTACTTTCTTTATTATCATTCGAAGCATATATTGGTCTAACACATTGATTCACAGAAGATTGTTCTAATTCTTCTGAATATAGTGCTTCGCATGTATATCATGTTTACTCAATTGTATATTGTTGTTATTCAATCTTTGACTTTAATAACCTTGTTCAAAGCTTTATTGTTGTATTAAACCTTCAAGTAGCAAGCAAATCTTTATCGATTGAATTAATCTATAATCAAATAGTGTTCTAAAATTATAGAAACACTAATAAGTTAGTTCCGAGCTAAACTTTCTTTAGTGCAGAAATTCTAAATTCAAGCTGAGACGAACAACCCTAATATAGGGGATTTTGTACGTGTAACGTTTCGATGTTTGTGCACAATACATGGTACAAAGGGCTGATCTCCATGAGTACGTTAAGAAGAGTCTGTACAGTCTAATGACTGTTAAGGTTAAGGTAATAATACCTAAACATCGTGGACATAGACTGTGGTCTTAAGACCCTCAGATAATTAAAGTTCGAACTTGTTTTCTATTTTGATTCGTAGAACAAGTTCTTTATTGTTCAGTATTCATTGTTCACTATCATGTTGTTATTATACTATCTTAATATCAGTGAGACATTGTTTGCTCACTCTTGTAATTAAAAAATGCAGCTAAAGTCGAAAGTGGTGATGATCCATCTACTAGCAAGGGAAAGGGCAAGATGTCCAAGTGTTGAAGAATTAGTTAAAGTTCAATTAAATGCATGAAGTTATAAGACTTGTTTTATTTTATAATGTATTCCGCAAACTAATGTAATAATTTAAGGTTAGATTACCTGGGATTGTTTATGAGGTGATGCAACCCTTTATTGGGAAAGATTATTGTTTTAAGTTATTAAATGTTTTATCCTTTGTTATGGGTAGTTAGATGTAATTATTTTAATAGTGAGCACCAAATCCTGTGGGCATGAAGTACCCGGATTTGGGGGTGTCACAGGTTGGTATCAAAGCTTTAGGTTATGAATCTTAGGTGGGGAAAACCATAGGAAGTAGCCTTTAAGAAGTTAGAAAATATAGAGGTGTTTAACTCTTATCGGGTTTTAAGAAGTGGATTAAGGCATCCATTGAAGCTAAATAATAAAAGACATGATGTGCTATGTGTTAATAACTTATGTGCTCGCTAGTATCGATAATGTTAAGTAAAATTTAAAATATTTTGTTGTCAGGATGTTTGATGAAGGAGGATCCAGTCCTGCTAGGGAGTTGATACCTCAGGTACCTATAGATGACGAACCCCAGAATATTGACGTAGTGCGGGAACAATTGATCCAGGAGGATGAGCCTGTGACCGATCCCGAGGAGGATAGTCCTGAGGAGATAGAGGAGGAGGAGGATGAGGAGGATCTTGAGGAGTTTCTACCAAACTTCGTATCGGCTGAGATGTATGACGCTCTGTATGATCGTAACATAGAGTTATAAGATAATGTTGAGGAGCTGAAGGAGATGGTTGAGATGCATCACGTTGCATTGGAACAGAAGGATGTGGAGATTCAGGAACTTGATTCAAAACTCGAAAACACAGAATGGGATCTAGTTCATACCAAGGGTCAACATTAAGACCTGTTGGCAGTGAACGAGAAGATGAAGACTGAAATTGAGAAGTTAAAAGATGACTTCAAAGAGGAAACAACTAAGCGTACAAGAGCAGATGATGATTGGATGAAGGCGACTCAACGTGCGGACCGTGCTGAGGCTAAAGTTTAAGTGAAGAAAGCCAAGATGAAGGAGATGGATTATGCTTTTGATTCTGCGATTGATAGGGCCCAGGATCGAGTCCATTATTACCCACCTCAGTTTGAAGACTCGCCGTGGTTCGTGATGGATCGTAGAACGGCTTATCGTATCTTGGAGGAGGAACGTCGAGAAGCCTTACGACGTCTTAATATGCCTAGATAGAATAAGAATGATAAAAATATGTGGTTAATTATGGGAATAAATATATTATGAATCCTTTATTTTTAGATAAATAAAGGGATAGTATGAGTATGTAATCCTGAAACTTGTCTAGTTCAGGAAAGGGGATGTTTTTAACGGCTATGCTATCTTTAATATGTTTTAAAACATTATGAATGAATAAAATATTGGAGTTTATTATGTGATATAGCTTTAATCTTGGAATGTTTAAATTAAACTTCAAATTCCCAAGAAGTGGAGTGATGAACTAATAAGCGTATATTTTAACAGAAAATGCCTCCTAGAAGAAGACAACCACGTCAACAACCACCTCTGAGGGGTCTACTAACAATAACAATGAGGCCAACGCTAATCCGGTTCGTAGATTTGGTAACTTTCATTGACGGAGCACTTACGAATCAGTAGTAAGCTCAATTCGACTTTCAAGGAATTCAAAGCGGTTGGACCGCCAGAATTTCAAGGGTCTATGAATCCAGGGGAAGCCCAAACCTGGATCATGGAAATGGAGAAGGTATTCGACGTTGCTAGAGTGAATGAAGATCAGAAGACTGCGTTCACGACGTTCATGCTGAAGTCCGAAGCTAGCTACTGGTGGCAGGCAAATAATGTTCGTGGAGGACAAGGAGTGATAATGTGGGAGAGATTTAAGGAGATGTTATTTGAAATGTACTTTCCAGCGAGTTCTCAGAATCAGTTGGAAGTGCAATTTCTGGAGCTTAAGCAAGGAACTATGACGGTGCCAGAATATACTGCGAAGTTTAACGAGTTGGCAAGGTTTGCCACTTATCAAGTCAATACGGATGAGCGTAAAGCGAGAAGTTTCGAATAAGGATTGAATTCCTGGTTGTATAGCAAGGTTTCAATGTTCCAGTTGAATACATTTGCGGTTGTACTGGAAAAGGCAATTATCACGGAAGGTGGAAGCGATGCCTTGACCAAGTACAACCAAGAACAGAAAAAGAGAAAGAATGATAACAAGAATAAGGCTAGTGGGAGTAATGTTGGAAGTAGCAATCAGAAGAGGAAGTGGAACGAGAATTCGACTACAGGAGGACAGCAAGGAAGTCAGCAGAAGAAAAAGTTTGAAGCTTGTGCAACGTGTGGAAAGAATCATACTGGGGTATGTTTGAAGGGAAATCGAGTGTGTTTCAACTATGGTTAGGAGGGACACATTGAACCGAACTATTTTAGTCCGAAGAAAGGATCATGTTTTACCTGCAGTTCGAAGGATCACATGGCTCGTGATTGCCCTAAAAAGCCAGCGGGGAGTGCAAGTGGAAGAAAAGGAAACAACAACGATGGTGGTGCATTGACTATCTCTGGACCAGCTCAGTCAAGCCGACCTACTGCAAGAACAATCAATATGACTGTGCAGGATGATGTTCAGTCTAAGGATGTGGTCTCAGGTATCATTCCGATTAATGGTATTAATGCTTATGTACTGTTTGATTCAGGTGCTACTTGTTCATTTATATTCGATGAATTTGCTCAAAATTTAGATTTGCCTCAGGAAAAATTAGATTATCCTTTGAGCATAGAGATTGCAAATAAAGAAGTGATTCCTGTTAGATTCATATATAAGAATTGTAGAGTGGTTATAAAGGGTCAAGAGATGGGGGTAGACTTGATACCAATTAGACTGGGGGAGTTTGATGTTATACTGGGAATGGATTGGTTATTCAATCACGGAGCAGTAATTGATTGCCAAAAAAATTGTGTTAACCTTATGACTCCGTCAAAGGTTGTGTTCTATGGCAGCAAATCACCTCGACAAGCAAGTTGTCTGACGGTGATGCAAGCCAAGAAGTTGTTAAGACAAGGATGTGTAGGATACTTAGCCTACATAGTTGATACACAAAAGAAAAGTGTGAAGCTAAAAGGGATACTGATCATAAGAGATTTTACAGACGTATTTCTAGACGTTTTGCCGGGTCTTTAGCCAGATCGACAAATCGAGTTCGTGATTGATTTAGTTCCAGAAACAGGCCCGATATCTAAGGCACCATACAGAATGGCCCCGGTATAGATGAAAGAGTTGATGGTGCAACTGCAAGAATTGCTCGACAAGAAGTATATCAAGTCGAGCGTATCGCCGTGGGGAGCGCCATTGTTATTTGTTAAGAAGAAGAATGGATCGATGCGGCTCTGAATTGATTATAGAGAATTGAATAAGGTTACGATTAAAAATAAGTATCCGTTACCAAGAATCGACGACTTGTTTGATTGACTGAAGGGTGCGAGATATTTTTCAAAGATAGACTTGAGGAGTGGTTATCATCAATTGAAGGTGAGGCCAGAAGATATACCGAAGACGACATTCAGAACTCGATATGGTCATTACGAGTTTTTGGTTATGTCATTTGGTTTAACCAATGCACCTACAACGTTCATGGATTTGATGAACAGGGTGTTTAAACCATTCTTAGATAAATTTGTGGTGTTGTTTATTGATGATATCCTAGTGTATTCTAAGACCAAGGAAGAACATGTTGAACACTTAAAAATGACGTTGGAAACATTGAGAAAGGAGAAGTTGTATGCAAAATTTTCAAAATGTGAGTTTTGGTTGGAACGTGTACAGTTTCTCGGGCATGTTATTGATAAAGACATAATTTTGGTAGATCCATCAAAAGTTGAAGCTGTAGTAAACTGGGATCAGCCAAAGATACCGTCAGAGATAAGAAGTTTCTTAGGGTTGGCAGGTTACTATAGGCGTTTTATTCAGGACTTTTCTAAGATCGTGACCCTGTTGATGAATTTAACCAGGAAGGTGGTTAAGTTTGTTTGGACGGAGAAGTGTGAGGAAAGTTTTCACAAACTGAAGAAGAGGTTGAGTTCATTTTGTGTGTTATCATTACACGATGATCTGAGGGGAATGTTGTAGTATATAGTGACGCATCGCATAAAGGACTGGGTTGTGTGCTTATGCAAAACGGCAGAGTTATTGCGTATGCATCAGGACAATTAAAAGATTATGAGAAGGGGTATCTGACTCATGACTTAGAGTTAACTGCGGTAGTGTTTGCCCTGAAGATTTGGAGACATTATCTTTACGGAGAGAGGTGTGAGATATATACTGACCATAAAAGTCTGAAGTATATCTTTACACAAAAAGATTTGAATATGCGACAAAGAAGATGGTTGGAATTGATCAAAGACTATGATTGTGAGATTTTCTACCTTCCCGAAAAGGCGAATGTTGTTGCTGATGCTTTAAGCAGGAAGGGACAGGAGAAGTTAATGTTGTTGACTGCTCAGGAGAAGATAGGTCGGAAATGGCTAAGATGGAGTTGGAAATTAGATATCGGACAGAATTCAATAAAAAGTTGTTCCAGATGGGAAACAATTAAACATTGGTAGATAAGGTGAAAAATGTACAACTTCAGAATGAAGAATGCAAAAAGATAAAACAGAAGATATCTGAAGGGGATGAAAACAAATTCAAAATCGATTCGGAAGGGTTAATTCGATTCGAAGGGAGAATTTAGGTTCCGCCAGTACCGGAAGTTAAAGAGGAAGTTTTGAGTGAAGCTCACAACTCAAGATATTCGATTCACCCTGGGAGTACAAAGATGTACCAGGATCTTAGACATCATTTTTGGTGGCCGAATATGAAGAAGGATGTGGCTGAGTGTGTGGTGAAATGTTTAATGTGTCAGAAAGTCAAAGCTGAACATCAAAGGCCAAGCGAATTTTTACAACCGTTGGAGATACCAGAATGGAAATGGGAGCATATCACAATGGATTTTGTGGTAGGTCTTCCAACGATCCAAAAAGGTTATGACGCAGTTTGGGTGATTGTTGATCGATTGACGAAGTCGACACACTTCTTACAAATCAAGATTAGATTTACCTTAGATCGGTTGGCAAAACTGTACGTGAAGGAAATTGTGTCAAGACACGGTGTACCTGTGTCCATTGTATCAGACAGAGATCCACGTTTCACATCTAATTTCTAGAATCGATTACAAGAATGTTTGGGAACACAGCTGAGAATGAGTACAGTGTACCATCCTCAAACCGATGGACAAAGCGAGAGAACTATCCAAACACTAGAAGATATTCTTAGAGCATGTATAATGGATTTCAAAGGAAATTGGGATGACCATCTGCCATTGGTTGAATTTTATTATAATAATAGTTATCACGCGAGTATTGGCATGCCGCCTTACGAAGCGTTATACGATAGAAAATGCAGAACTCCGTTATGCTGGGACGAGGTATGAGAACATCAGCTATTGGGTCTAGAATTGGTATAGCAGACTGTCGAGATCATTAAAGTGATTCGAGCGAGATTAATAGATGCACAAGATAGATAGAAGAAATGTGCCGATCATCATCGACAAAATCGGGAATTCGATGTCGGTAGTTATGTTTTCCTGAAAGTGTCTCCCTCGAAGGGGAAAATTCGGTTTGGAAAGAAGGGAAAATTGAGCCCTAGATTTATAGGACCTTTTGAAGTCCTTCGCCGAGTTGGTGAAGTCCCTATTCAAATTATTGACAGAAAAGAGCAAGTACTGAGGAATAAGGTAATACCTTCTATTAAGGTAATCTCGAGGAACCACAATGCTGAGGAAGCTACGCGGGAACTTGAAAGTGTTATGATGAAGAATTATCCTCAGTTGTTTGCTTAATCTTGTATAGCGATTCTGGGGACAGAATCTTGTTAAGGAGGGAAAAATTTAACAATAAATTTTTTGAGTTATGATTATGGGGACAAAATACTTTTAAGGAGGGAAGGATGTAACAATCGAGAAATTTGTAATTTAATTTAAATATTTATGGAATTAAATAAATATTTTAAATAATTTATTTATTAAGAAAAATAAATAATTGATGAATTATGGTGAATTAATTTAGTAACTAAATTGATTATTGATAATTAAATTGAGTGTTGATAATTTTATACGAAGGATTTAATTTAAACAAATAATTAAATTAAATTAATTGCCTAATATTTAAGAAGATAATTAAATTAAATGAATTGTTTAATTTAAAGAAAATAAATAAATTAAAGAAAGTGATGTGTCTAATTTATTAATTAAATTAGATATATAATTATTTATTAATTATAAGTATAGTGATAATAAGATTTTTATTATTTCTAGATAAGTTATTTAAATCAATTAAACTAAGTTATTTAAATTAGCTAAACTAAAGTTATTTACATTAACTAAATTAAAAGTGTGACAATTGGAAACTATATGATATAAATTATTTAAATAATCTAGTGCTGGGAATATGTGCTTAGCCAAACAAGGCCTTGTGGCCTTTAGCTTATTCCAACTGACGTCTTTTTATTTTTTTTAACTGAAAGAGAACGTGCCATATCAATTTATTATATGCGTCTTATTTTTCCTCCTAAAGCTATAGTTAGTGAAGAGAGAAACATAGTGAAGAGCAGAGAGTTGGTGAGAAAAAGGGAAAACCACAGAGATTTGAGAAGGAAGAATCACAGTTATTTTGAGAGAGGGTCATCATCTTTTGCTAGCATTCAACTAGGGTTTTAAAGGTATAATTTATCTTAATTTTCTTTGGAATACCTATTCTCTGTTAATTGGAAATTTCGTTGGAAAAGGTTAAGATGTTGAATTATATGTATGTATGTTATTTCTAAACTTGTTAGTTATCGTCTATACTCCTTGGTTGAAGTTCAAATTCGTGAAAATTGAATTGCAAGAAGGAAATATAAATAACAGTGTTATGTTCATATAATATGGCTTTAGAAAGTACGAAAATTGATGTTTTATATGTGTTGTAATTTGAATTTTGTTGTTGGATTGTGGTGCTATGGTAAGAAACGAAAACAACGAAGTTTAAATCATGACATTTGATTAAGAAACAAGTTCGTGACGATCAAATTCGTTAAAAGGGTAAAAATGAAGAAAATTTGGAAGAATTATGGTTTTGATTCTTCAAAATGGTGTATATGTAATGTTGTGTATATAGAATGGTGTTTAGCATGTGTAACTAGGATATTCCAAAGTTTTAGATGTTGAATTTGGGAGAAATTTTGTTGAATTGGGATTTTTGGCCTTTAACAGAGTAGTAGTTCGCGTCTGTAAAAACTGAGTCTGGTGCATCGTGGCACCGCTGGTCTTGCAGATTGTCACATGCGGTAGCAAGATCATTAAATGGCGGCAAGATGGCATCGTCTTGGCCGCGATTGTGATGTATTGCTTCGCATTCGACAGTGAGTAGCGATTCACAGACATTGAAGTCTTCTTAATTGCAGGTCATGAGTGTCGGACTTGGGTTAGTTTAGCATGCATGTAAAGGATATTAAAACATAAAGTGGACTACACTAACAGATTTTAGGGTGTTGTAATACAAAGTGTAAACGAGTTTTAGGGGATTTTTAATTGAGTTATATAATAAAAACTAAAAGTGATGTTTTCAAAAGTTAGAAATGAACGAGTAAGTTATGTTGGCTCGTAATGCGATTTCAGATTCGTTAAGTATGTTAACCTAAATGGTTAGGTTCTAGGTTAGGGTTATGACCTAAATGATGGTTTAATACTCATAGTGTTAATATTCATACAACTAATTCTTGTTGCGATTATAATGATATGTGTAGGGTAATTGGAGATTATTTTACACTTGTGTAGCTTACAAACAAGGCAAGTTCCTAAACCTTAACTCTTTACATTGAGCAAGCTTTCTAACTTCATTCTTTTCAAAATGAATGCATGTTTCCATTCCTAAATCGTTATTGTTCAAGTTCCTAAAATTCTTGAAAAGTTGAACAAGCCTAGTTTATCTTGAGAATGTTTGTGCAAGCTCTTGTAACCTAATTTGTTACATCGAGCAAGCTTTACTTTCTTTATTATCATTCAAAGCATATATTATTCTAACAAATTGATTCACAGAAGATTGTTCTAATTCTTCTGAATATAGCGCTTTGCATGTATATCATGTTTACTCAATTATATATTGTTGTTATTCAATCTTTGACTTTAATAACCTTGTTCAAAGCTTTATTGTTGTATTATACCTTCAAGTAGTAAGAAAATCTTTATCGATTGAATTAATCTATAATCAAATAGTGTTCTAAAATTCTAGAAACACTAATAAGTTAGTTCCGAGCTAAACTTTCTTTAGTGCGGAAATTCTAAATTCAAGCTGAGACGAACAACCCTAATATAGGGGATTTTGTACGTGTAACATTTAGATGTTTGTGCACAATACATGGTACAAAGGGCTGATCCCCCTGAGTACATTAAGAAGAGTCTGTACAGTCTAATGACTGTTAAGGTTAAGGTAATAATACCTAAACACCGTGGACATAGATCGTGGTCTTGAGACCCTCAGATAATTAAAGTTCGAACTTGTTTTCTATTTTGATTCGTAGAACAAGTTCTTTATTGTTCAGTATTCGTTGTTCACTCTCATGTTGTTATTATACTATCTTAATGTCAGTGAGCAATTGTTTGCTCACTCTTGCAATTAAACAATGCAGCTAAAGTCGAAAGAGGTGATGAGCCATCTACTAGCAAGGGAAAGGGCAAGATGTCCAAGTGTTGAAGAATTAGTTAAAGTTCAATTAAATGCATGGAGTTATAAGACTTGTTTTATTTTATAATGTATTCCGCAAACTGATGTAATAATTTAAGGTTAGATTACTTGGGATTATTTATGAGGTGATGTAACCCTTTAATGGGAAAGATTATTATTTTAAGTTATTTAATGTTTTATTCTTTGATATGGGCAGTTAGATGTAATTATTTTAATAGTGAGCACCAAATCCTGTGGGAATGAAGTACCCGGATTTGGGGGTGCACTTCATCCCAACGCAACGGTGTTTGGCACTTCCTTCCATATAAAGCTTCATAAGGCGGCATAGCTATGCTTGCATGATAACTGTTGTTATACGCAAACTCTACTAATGGTAGATGATCATCCCAACTACCCTTGAAATATATGACACAAGATCTCAACATATCTTCTAACGTCTGAATTGTCCTCTCGCTCTGTCCATTAGTTTGTGGATGATATGCCGTACTCAAGTTCAACTGCATCCCCAACTGCTCTTGCAGACTTCTCCAAAAGTTCGACGTGAATCGTGGGTCACGATCTGACACAATCAAAACTGGTACTCCATGTCTGGAAATAATTTCCTTAACATAATGTTTAGCTAACTTGTCTAAATTATACATAATTCTAATTGGCAAGAAGTGAGTCGACTTTGTCAACCGGTCCACTATTACCCAAATCACATCGTACCCCTTCTGAGTAGTCGGAAGTCCCACCAAAAAATCCATTGTGATATGCCCCCACTTTCACTCTAGAATTTCCAATGACTGTAACAAGCCACTTGGTCGTTGATGCTCGGCTTTAACTTTTTGACAAGTCAAGCATCTACTCACATACTTGGCTATTTCTTTCTTCATGTTCGGCCACCAGAAACTCTGTCGAATGTCTTGATACATCTTAGTGCTACCAGGATGAATCGAGTACCTTGAATTGTGAGCCTATTGTAAAACTTGCTCCTTTAATTCCGTTTCATTTGGAACCCAAATTCTTCCTTCAAATCTTAATAATCCCTCATTATCAAGACTGTACTTTAAATCTTTTTCATTGGTTAACCGCTTCTTCATCTGGTCACACTCATCAGTTTTGAGTTGCACCTCCTTGACTCTCTCTACGATGGGAGATTGCATCTCCGTCGCAAACAGTCTCTGTCCTGCTTCACTCGGTAATTTCACCTCTAACTTCATCCTAGCCATCTCTGTTATTAACTCAGTTTGAACTGTTAACATAGACAACTTCTCCTGACCTTTTCTACTTAAGGCATCGGCAACTACATCCGCACCTCATTCGGCGTTTTCGGTTGTTCCCAATTCATCACAGCTTCTACCTTTGCTGGATTTACTGAAATCCCCTTATGGTCAATGACATGATCTAAAAACTGTACCCTCTCTAACCAAAATTCACACTTCGTGAATTTCGCATATAACTTCTCATGTCTTAGTGTTTCCAACATTAATCTTAGGTGTTCAACATGATCTTCTGGAGTCTTAGAATAGACTAGAATATCAACGATAAACACCACGATGAACTTGTCTAAATATGGTTTGAACACTCGATTCATCATATCCATAAATGCAGCTGGTGCATTAGTCAATCCAAATGACATTACCAGAAACTTGTAATGACCATAACGAGTCCTGAATGCTATCTTTGGTACGTCTTCATTTCTAACCTTAAGTTGATGATACCCCGTTCTTAAATCTATTTTAGAAAAATACTTTTCCCCTTTCAACTGATCAAAAAGATCATCGATCCTGGGCAATGGGTATTTATTCTTTATCGTCAATTTTTTCAACTCTCGGTAGTCGATACAAAATCTTAACGATCCGTCCTTCTTCTTGACAAACAATACCGGTGCTCCCCATGGTGAAACACTTGGTTGAATGTACTTCCTATCCAACATTTCCTGCAACTGCACCATCAACTCCTTCATCTGCACTGGCGCCATACGATACAGTGCCCTGGAAACTGGTGCCGCTCCTGGCACAATATCTATTACGAATTCGGTCTCCCTATCCGGCGGAAGACCCGACAATTCACTTAGAAATACATCCATGAATTCACTCATTATAGGTATTTATTCCATGGTCGTTCCCATTCTCTGGGTATCAACAACATGGCACGAATAACCTACACACCCTTTTCTTAATAGTTTCCTAGTTTGTGTTATGGTAAGACAACACGAACGTCCCGACGATTTATTATCATAAAATATTACATGAGGTTGTCTTAACGTTCTAATATTTACGCAGTTCTTTTAACAATCTATAATTGCCCCATGTTTAACCAACCAATCCATTCTGAGAATTATGTCAAATTCTCCTAACTGTATCGGTATCAGGTCTACCGATAATTTACAACCCCGAATGTCTACGCAACAACTCCTATGAATATCTTCAATAGGAATTATCTCTTCGTTTGCTACCTTAATATTTAAAGATATAGGAAACTTTTCGGGAAGTAATCCTAATCGTCTAGCAAAATCACATGCGATAAACGAACAAGTAGCACCCGAGTCAAACAACACGTATGAATTTAGGTCGTTGATCGGAATAATACCTGCAACTACGTCCCCTGAGGCCATCGCATCTTGGATGGTCATGTTAAAGGTACAGGCCATCGGCCTACCCTGCTGTGCTGGACCACCAATAGCTAACTTACCGCTATTGGCACCCCTGTTCCCGTATGTCCCCTTCTTCGGGCAGTTCTTTGCCATGTGGTCAGTTGACCCACATACAAAGCATCTGTGGTTCTTCTTCGGACTTGGACAGTTAGGCGCAATGTGTCCCTCCTGTCCACAATTGTAACACACAGCCTTAACCTTGAGATAAACTCCTAAGTGAGTCTTTCCACAGGTCTTTCAGGCCTTCATTCTCCTCTTTGGGTCTCCTTGTTTCACTATGGTATTCCCAGAGCTAACCACCTTCCTTTTATACCCTTCGCCACTTCCGCTGGCTCCCTCGATCTTCACTCCCCCATTAACTTTCCCCTTATTCTTCTTATCTTTATGGTATTGGCTCAACGCCTCGCTACCACCTTCGGTGATTATCGCCTTCTCTAAAATGGTTCCAAAGGAAGTACTTTAGAACACCGATATGCGGTTATAGAGCCAGGGTTTCAAGCCTTGCTCGAACCATCGAGCTTTCCTAACCTCGGTGTCCACTTGGTGTGGAACGAACCTCGCCAGTTCATTAAACTTGGCGGCATAGGAACAGTCATGTCCCCTTGCTTCAAGTCTAGAAACTGCATCTCCATCCATCCCTGCATACTCGTGGGAAAGTAGTTCTCGAAGAATATCTCCTTGAACCTCACCCACGTTAGAACCTCTATTCCGGCCCTAGCTTGATTGGCCTCCCACCAAAAGTTGGCCTCTTCATTCATCATATAGGTTGCAAAGGCAACCTTTTGGGCCTCATCGACATTTGCTATCACAAATGCTTTCTCGATTTCCTTCACCCATGTTTGGGCTTCGATAGGGTCCATAGTTCCTTTGAACTCCAGCGGACCCACGCTTTTAAAATCCTTAAACGTAGTAGCTCGTGCTACACTTTGTGATTTCTGAGGGATGTTAGCCAGATTCTATTAAACGATGCTGTTAAAAGATTTACAAACTCCTGCATGGGGTTAATCGGACCTCCCTCTGGTTGATTTACGTTCATGCCTTGATTACGTGGTACTCTTCTTGGCGGCATTTTGCTGTTACAATAAACAACACATTTCGTTATTATTCATTACCTGCTAGTTAGTTATTATTTAAATTTAAACAATAATTTAAACATTCATTACGCAACATGTTCTGAAAAAGGTTTATATTGATTCATTGTAGTATAACACTACATCGGTTACATTTCACAACCTAAGCTGATTACATTACTTTCCCGTAATTGCTTTCCAAAAATTGGGATTTACAAAAGACTACCCTTTGTTATACAAAAGAGGGTTTTACGTCACTACTAGATACAGAATATTTACATATCTAACTACTCTAGCTACTACTAGATCACATTTGCCTCATTCTCAAAATCCGCCTTGGCAAGGCCGACGATAATATCACGGCTGATAGTATGTCACGTCTGCCATGTTTTGTCGGGATAGCCAGCTACCTACTACAGGAAATCCGTATGAGAACTCTTATGAATATAGGACATTCTCCCTATCTTTTGCTTCTTGGTCTTTAGCTCCCCCCCCCCCCCCGAGCTCAAAGACCTCCTGTTTCAGCTCATGGACCTTGTCCTTAGCCATAATCCTCTCATCGTGCTCCTGTTCCCACATGGACTCCACATCCGTCTTATCCTCTATAACAACCTAGAGCTCTACTTTCAGCTCCTTAACCTCTTGACAGTAGTGGATGTTCCTATCCAACACTAACATAAAGAGTGACATCATCGACTCCCCCGGAGTCATCTCTACTGCTATAGCTCCTGGGTTGAAAGACACCACCTCCACCTCTTCTTCTAACATGTCGTCGAACACGGACATGAGGTCTAGGCTTTCTGAGTCTCCAGACTCAACCACTATGACTTCGGGCTCTGCTGCTGTGGGGTTTGGTATAATCTCGATCTGATTAACCGACCCTTCGCTGACTACCTATACGTCTCTATTTTCTCCTGACATCTACAACAACGCAAATAAATTCGATTAGTACATGTCAGTAGAATAATAAAAACACATAACATATATAATGTATTTTTATAAGGTTAATTTTCGTCTTTTATTTCTTTGACTTTTCTTAAGGTTATGACTTAAGGTTTAAATCACCCCCTTAAGTTTTATAACCTAATGCTTTGATACCAACCTATGACGCCCCCAAATTCGGGTATCTTTCAACCCGACAGATGGTGCTACACGGTGCTACAGTTCACACAAACATTCAATTGAAAAGCCTCAAAAAAATGAATATGTCTTATATATATTCAAAATAATATTAACAATCCCCCAAGTTCTTTATAACCGTTACAATTTTTCTTGTCATAATATAGAATATTATCATTACAAAACCTGTACTATTGCATAGGTAATCTACGGGTTCGCCTTAGCCTTCCCTTTATCCCTGGGATCCGGATCGTCATCAGATTCGATCTTAGTTGCATTCATATGGTTCAAGCAAGAGTGAGCCTAACTAGCTCAGCAAGTACAACAATTCTAGTAAAATAGCATGCTTGAGACATAGGAATCGTATATCTTCAATAACTGAACAATAGTTACGAAGTACTATTGATAATTCAGAATAGCACTTCTTTTCATTCAAAACATTTTACAACAACAATATTCAGTAAAACATCAATTCCGGTCTAAGACCATGAGCATTTCATAAGTACTTTGAAAAGGACATCCCTGCACTTAGTCAGTAAGTGTGGCATAGCTTACGAGCACGTCTAGGTGATCAACCTATAGTACTCTATGTTGATCAACACTACATTCATTAAACGTGTATACGTTTAAGTTGTGGCAACCTCACGTGCCTGTCGTTTGATGACAAAACAATTTAGCATACTCAGTCTCCTTTTGAAAACCACAACAATATTAGTTTGGTAAATCATTGTTAATACTTGATAGATTATAAATAATCCAAATATCTTAAGTCTTGCCAAAAGAATTGGCATTGACGTCATCAGAAATTAACTCATCATGCGTAAGAATACATGAATCACAAAGCTTGTCCAGATTGAACTGGAACAAGGGTTAGAATACTTGCCTTTAGCGGCTGCTATAGTTTATAACACGTGCACTTTAAGTCTTTAAGGTCTCTACAATAGATGATAACATCACATAGCACATTAGGTCATGAATAAACATACATGATTCCTAAAGAATCTTACTCTTCTTCTCAATCTAATTACGTATTAGATTCGTTATTATTGGTTCCGGGTTCCGTTATGTCATTCTTTCGTTCATATATAATTGAGTTACTTCAACCCTAAGTGATCATACTTAAGGCTTAAATATGTCTTGACAATGCTACATTAAGATCTTTAGTTAATCATTTACTATTCATGCTCTACATATAAACTTTCTTTATTGTCTGGATCCTAAGGTTGGCACTGCGGCGCCAGTGTTCCTTCTTTATGCCGCGATGCGGCGCCCTGCATTAGTACTAGAGAACCCGGACTCGGCGCTGCGGTGCAAGTCTCCTTCGTTACGGCCGCGTTTGCAAAATACCACTCTCGAAGATCATAGCTTTGTTTCGGCCAAAGCTATTTGGGCTTAATCATTGGCCCATGGCGCCAGATTCATGCACCGTTAAAATTTTGATGATTTTTCATTTTGTGAGATTCCCGGACTCGTAACTTCTTTGTTATAAGTCCAAATTGGCTCGTTCAAGAGCCTACGGTTCACAATTACATACTCTACGTGTTCATGCAAGAATTTTATCTATTTGACTTCGTTAGCTAAAAATTCACCTATTAGTCCATTTTTAACAAAAATGATAAACGTTCAACGCTCGTTTCTTTGTTCTAAGTCGGAATCCGGCCATTTTTGAGTCCGCAACTCTATAATGCCAAATAAGACTTGTATCCATCAACAACTAACGTTTCTAAGTTGAAACACAAAATCCGACCTCCATTCCGAAAATTTCACGAATTCGACGATTATCGTCCAATCGTGTAAATTCTGGCAAAACTTCATTACTAATGATTTGTTCATCATTCCATATGGATTCATTCCATTAACTAGACCTCTCAACCTATATATTATAACAACTTCTCTTTAAATTAGGTTATGGCTTATTCTTCATAAGTTCATAACTTAACCAATTATACAATACTTAATCATTACTTATACGGCTTGAATCCATTGCTTATCCAATCCTTATGTATTCTTAGCATACATGTTCATTAAGTTACACTTCTCTTATCACCCTACAATGGTAGAGATAGAAGAGATAAGATCATTTACCTTTGATGATTAACTTCTTCTTCTTGGAAATCTAACAATGGAAGTTAAGCTTAATAGTGCTTATTCTCTATAACCAATAAGTTGATTGTGTTGGATGAAAAGAACAAGTAACAAATGAAATCCAAAGCCTTCTATTTATAGAGTTGGTAAAGTTAGGGTAATTTGGTCATTAGGACATCCACCTCCTTAATAACCTCCTTACTATTCCCTTACTTAACAACTAAGTAAACTTGTCAGCCACACTAATTACTTGGTCACCATAACAAAGTCTTGGTCACCATTTCACCCATGGGTTGCCCCATGGATCCTACCTTAACCATTGGACCATGAATTGGGCTTAGGTTATAAATTACATAATTTATCTTTGGGCTTGCATTAATTTTGTTTGGGCTTTATATTAATAAATACTTGGGCTAAAACATTATTTCATCTTGGGCTTGCCCCTTAATGCTTAGTGGACTTGCATTTCATACAAGATTCCACAAGTTTAATACATTAAACTTTAATTCTTAACGTTCTTAATTTTAAGTCCGCATGCGAAATATTGCGTTTTCCATACTTAGATTATTATTACATAATCCATCTCACCTCGATATTATAACGTTATGTATTTCTCGGAAGTTCAAAAATAATTTCCGAGCGGAAAATGATGAATAGTGTTATCCAAAAATTTCTCGGATAGCTTTTATTTTCGTCTTAAAAATTCAAACACTTTAATTCCTTCACGTAGTTAAACTACTACGACGTTCCGACGTTTCTAGGTTATAAAACGACATACATCTTATTAACACGTAATAATAATAAATAATATTATTTTATTCATTATTTAATTCTTTCAAATGTTTTACAAAGGATCCGAATTTCTCGGTCGTTACAGTGGAATCCCCTTTTACATACTGAGATGTCTTCTATATATAAGCCCTACTTGACTCTTTTCCCAAGTTACGCTCCAATTGCACTGATTAATGAAAATTACATGAAGTTATGCGCGCCCGCACTCAAGTAACAGATAGCATTTTTTTGGTCCAGGGACTGGCGCAACTGCGTTCAAAATGCATTGCAAATCTGCGCGTCCGCGTCGTAGGGTTTCTATTACAATGTAACTTTTGATCTGAAAGGGGTTACGGGGCCTGCTACCTAACAAATCAATGATCTAGACGAGCTCTACAACTTTTATTCTTTGAGAATTGAGAAATAATGGATGGATGAAGGTTGAAATTGGGTTGGAAGTGACTGTTATGCAAATGGCCACCCAAAACATTGAAGTTCAACGTCCGTTGGTACAAAGGTCATAACTCTTGCATCCAAACTCCGATTGGAATGATTCAAGATGTTCCGGAAAGCTAAGAAGAAGCTCTACAATATAATCCAAGTTTCAAGCCAAGAACATGAAATGACATGAAAGCCTAAACGATGTTCGGACTACTTTTCCTTGCGTTTTCATACCAATAGTCGCTCACACAGCTCCCAAGCATAAAATCTACAAAATGAACACAAAATGCATGAAAAGTAACTAAGAAACATGAGTTTAAGAAACTAATTCAAGTAATTGATATCATATAAGTAGGTATAAAACCTACTTATCAGTAGGTGCTTATTGGAGAATAAGTACACTGAACGTGGCTCGCTAAGGAAAACCTAATGGAGTTTTACTCGCCTATCAATAGGAATTCCTTTAGTGATAGTAGTACAAGTAATCCTTAGACTTGAGATCATCATAGTATCGTATGTATGATGAGTTATACTTTAGCATATCCCTTAAGACCCTAAGTGTATGTCAAAGGGTATGCTTGGGTATAATTAATTATACATGAAGATAATGAATGATCAATAAAAGATCTACAACTTCTAGTAAAAGAAGTGAATGTCCTATGTGATTCGATAAATAACAACTCAATAGTCCTTGCCCAAGGCAGAATGAAATTAGAAAGTTGTTTTTAATTTCCATTATCAAAGTTTGTGCATTTAGGATCGAAATACATGTAATTAAATAAAATAAGACTTGATAGTAAATCCATGTCTTATATTTAATTGGGACATTATATAGTAGAAGGAATTAATTGTACGATAACTATTTACTCAAAGGTTCTTTTATGATTAATGTTAAAATCTATATTATCTGGAAAGTAGTTAATTTATTTATTTAAGTAAGATTAGAATCGTTCTAATTGATTTATTCACAACCAGTTTAATATGGAGAACCTAAAGGGTTACACTGCAAAAGGAATAATATTTATTTAAGAAACAAATGACATAATCGTACCAATAAGTTAAGTGTATTTAATTTAATCTATGGTAATAGAATAAATTAAATAGCTTAATATTTATTATTTAATATTTTGAAAATTTTAAATATAAATTAATAAGAGGAGTCTTATTATTATTGTTATTACTATTATTATTTAATTTCTAATGGAACTTCGAAATTAATTAATAAAAGTACTCTGTAACGACCCCAAAATTCATACAATAATATTCTCATTCTCGATCTTTAACAATACAACTTTAATCTATCTTTACATCATTATTCGATATTAAAAACACTAAATATGCGGAATATTTAAAACTTTTATACATTTCCTTCTTTATTGCCCTAAATCGCAACCTTTACATTGCATCTCTTCGATTCAAATTTATATCATGAATCGTTACAACAAAATGACTATACAAAGTCTTACATCATAAATAGATATCCCTATACACCGGATAACTCAACTTATAATTCAACAACATGTTACATTAAAAATATTAAATACATTTCCCATAAAACATAAGTAATCTTCGTGAATATGGATCTCTATAATTCACATAGCACATATCCTTACCTTAAATCTTTAACCTGCAAAAATGATTATTTGCAAGGTTGAGCTCGACAACCCAGTAAAATCTAACAGTTTTCATGCATCACATAGCACATAATAACATACTTAACATATATCTCATAAACATTGGACTAACATAATATACATGATGCATTTCATATAACAAGTATAAAGATTGAGTTCCTTACTCAATCAACATTCACAATTCAATCAACGTAGTCATAAATTGACTTTAACATTTCATACATTCAATATATATAGAACACATCATGCTCTTTGCAATAAATATTTAAAACAGTTCATCATCAAGTTCACATAACAAATAGGAACTAAAAGACTTGCCTTGATCGTTGTTTACCAATAACAGTTTAACAGCTTACAGTTATCTACACAATTATATAATCACACACATCAATTATTAGTCACATAATAACACATAGTAATTGTAATGTAAACTCTACTCAACATCTCATCATCCTTCCTGTTAATTAGCACACAATGTTAAATTAGATTGTGTTAACTTTTCGACTTATGTAATATTCAAAATTCATATAAGTGTTTAAGTCTTGCTAGGAATACTTATAGGTTTTATATTAAACCCATTCCATATCTTATAATATCCATTTCATTTGGCTTAAAACACTTTTTATGTTCATTAACACTTATTACGGTGTTTTGACGTTTATACGTCACACGCCCGATTTGCCTCTCTTGTGTATGCTTACTATGCTTCTATAACTTATCTAATACATCATTATATTAATGTTAAGTATCATTATATATACTAACATTCATGTTTTATAACTTAGAACAACATCTTTTATCGTCAAGAACACTACACTAGCATACGTGCATGCCCGACGCACTCCGATTGCCCCCGAAAACACAACAGTCCTAACGATATTCATTTTGACACTTCATAGCGATTTCAAATTGAAAACCTTAAAGAATAAAAGTTATAGGCCTATTCGTCCTCGTTCCGAATCATCTCGAATCGGATTAATCGGAGTTTGTATGAAAATGTTATGCTCATTTTAGTAAACTATGTCCGGTTAGTTTTGTTTTCCCAAAATTTGACTTGGAACACCCCTTCACGGGCGGGTTTTTTACACTAGGGGCCCACCAGGGGGGTCCCTGCTACAATTTTGTGATTTCAGCTCTAGAACACTACGGAAAGCCAAATTAGGCCTCCAAGCTCCTTTCTAACAACCATACCAACCTACCCAAGGTGTAATAGGTTTACAAAAACATAATCTAATCTTTTCTAACGCGTTTCTAGCCATCTAAACAACATAAACATCCAAATTACAACCATTAATTTTCACTATTTTTGCTAAAGCTTCACTTTTTGAAAGTTTCAGTGAAAAATCATCACTGTGATTTTGTTTTCAACCAAAACAGTTAATTCAACATATTATGCTTATGTTTATTCATCCTCTTTCAAATTCAATAGTCAATTTATAAATTAAACAACTAATTAATCCTTAATTTTACTTTAAACTAAGCCATATTCATATATATTCATATAAACTCACTGTAATATGGTTTTCTTCACAAAGTACAAACATACATGAATTAATTGGCTATTCACATATATAACTTATGAAAAAAGTTTTATAACAAACAATTTATTATACAAAACCATAAACCACACACAATGTATCCTTCATAAAGCTTTTTCATATAATTTTGGAAGAAGAAGACAACTAAACTATAAAGAATTTTAAAAAGGTTTAGATGATACCTTGTATGCTAGAAGATGATAACTTTCTTCCTTTGTTCAACAAAACTTCTTTTTCCCAAATTCTTTTTACAACACTCTCTAGGATTCTCTCAATTTTTCTCTGTATTCTTCTTCTTCTTCTTCTCCTCTTTCTTCTTCTGAGTCTTTCTCCTAACTCTATTCTAACTTACGTACTAACAAAAAAGATATAACGTATAATAATAATATAGGTATTAAGTATAAAATTTTAACTGACATCAGTTATAAATTATTTAAAAATCAAAAGTCATAAGGCTTGTTTGACTAGCTAACTAAAAATAACCCATTAATTGGTAAATCTAATTAAAATAAATCAATTAATCCTTATACCTTGTTTGGTAAAACACCATTATATTAAAGACTTAATATGCATTAAGACTTGTTTGGCCAAAACTAAATTAAACTCCTTTAATATTTTTTAATAACTCCTTTATATTAAGGTTATTTGTCACCCTTTTATTTAATTCAATTTTAATAATCAATTTAATTAATTCTAATAATAATTTATTAAATTACTTTTACACATAAACTAATACAACATAATTATAACTTTCTTTATAATTAAAATTTTGTTTAATCAACTAACACATCATTTTAATTACAAATTCAAATTAAATATAATAATTCATTTAATCATTATAAACTCTCTAACTTAATTATTAAATTAAATTAGTATATTATCTCATAACAATTAATTTTCTTAACTCCTTAATTATTTACTTAACAAATAATTAACCAATCAAGTCAAGTCAAATTAAATATTTATTCAACAATAAACACATCCATTAAATATTTATATAACTCAAAAAATATTTAAAATTATAATTTAAAATTCTGGATTGTTACATACTCTCATATATTTTTAATAAGATTAGGAGGCTAATTAATTAAAAGATTTTAATTAATTATTCCTATTAAGATTTGGAGCCTAATTAATTAAAATAAAACTCAATTTCTTAATTGTTAAGGAGGGTTGCCTACATCTATAAATAAGGAGTCTTATTATGGGTGAGGGTTGATGTTTTCACAACACTCGTTAATGGCAATTCCAAGAGTTGGGAGAGTACGCATTTTCTATAGAGATAGAAAAACTAGGGTTTTGCCAAATACCCATTTTCTTGAATACTTGTTCTTCCTTGGTGGATCACCTCTAGAGGCCAAACACTTGGGTGGCTAACGTTGATCAAAGGAAGGAATCAAACCCGGTGGATTCAAGTTGAACGTGAAAAAGAATTGGAGGTGAACTCGTACCAGAGAAAGCTAGTTTATATAAGGCTAATAATCTAATATCCTTTTCTTTTCTATTAATTGATAATTATGCACAAAGTATGATCATGGTGATGAGTTTGTATGAAAATTTTAAATTCCTATTTTATCGCGTTTATGCACCTTTTATGTAATTCGATTGCTTGACCGCGCTATATACAAACCCAACAGTGTTGTCGCATGCAACTAAAATTAAAACCTTACTGCGAATAATATTTATATAGTAGTGCAAGCAAGAGTCGATCCCACAAAGAATGATTAGTATAGTTTTATGACTACATAATCGTTTCTCAACCAAATTAGTCCGTAGAACTTGCATTCTTTTCGTTTCTTAATGTATAAACATAATCAATCATCAGTTTACATATTAACATACAATTTAGGCATCAATTTTTATATATATAAGCCATGTTCGTACATTTTTTTTCTAGAAACTCAAAACATCATTTTTAAACATAATTTCATGGTTTTGATTACTCTAAACCACATACAAATCATATAAAAATAGATTATGTATACTAATAAACATCTATAATCAATTTCTTAACAAATTAGCTATCAAAATTCAATTACAGAGAACTAAAATTAATTTTCATGGAGGAAACTTAAGAATATAAACTAAAACTTGGGATTAAGAAATTACCCTTGATTTCTCTGTTTAGATTAAGCAAGATGATGTAGAACAACTTTGATTTCTTCTCTTCCTTCTTAGATTTCCAAACTTTCCTCTCAATTTCTCTTTGTGTTTTCCCAGACTAATGTATATATGAACTGACAAATACATATATAATATAATATATAACTGGCATAATGTGTATAACTATTATAATATAGGTATCAGTTAAGCACATCATGACTTAAACTGATCCCATGTTCTCAAGGCCATGTTTGGTTAGCTCATTAAAGGCTCCCTTTTTAATTTATTTTAATTAACTCACTTATTATATAGTTTATTTGTCACACTTTAATTAATCAAATTTAATATTTAAATTCAATTAAATTAAAGCCAATATTACTCATTAAATCAAATTTTCATATAACTAAAATCCTTATTTATTAATTATAACAAATCAATAAATCTCTAATTAATTATTAGAACAACATTATAATTATTAACAACTCATTTAGTTTAACTATCCCGATTAAATTAGAACTTCGAACTATAAAATTATTCCACAATAATTTAATTAATGTCTAACACTTACTCAATTAATCTACAACAATTCCATCAAATATTTATCTAACTCAATAAATAAATCAACACAAATAATTATTTAATTTAATAAATATTTAAATATCAAATATAAAAACCTCGTTCGTTATAGGCTTTTGAGATGAAACTTTATGGGTTATGTTTGATGCATATAGGCTACAACATACTAGAATTTCAGTCACAAATTCTAAGCCTAACATGTTTTACCATTAAAGGCTTATTCAACCTTTTCCAAGCAAATAAACATAGGAAAATGAATATGCAATATATAGACAATCTGTATAGCACAAAAATAGTAATATAGCTCTGATACCAATGTAGAATCACATGCATATATTGTGACACCCCCAAATCCAGGTACTCGAGTTTCCCACGGATTTGGTGGTCATTCACCAAAATAAATAATATCTATCTAACCATAATAAAGATAACAATAAAACTAAAATAGAAATTCTCCCAATAAAGGGTTACAACAGCTTAACAAAATAATCTCAAATAATCTAACCTCAATACATCTATGCGGAAAATATTGTAATAACCATGAATTTCAAGTCATTTTATATGTATATACATTATTGATATTTAAAACTTTGTGCTATATAGTGATTTAATATATGATAACATATGTGAAGTGGTGTATAGCTAAATAAATATATATACTATAGTTATGGATATATATATTTATAGATTTCATTAAAAAGGGAAGTTTCATAACTTAATTATACATTAGATGAGATAATTAAATAACCTGAGGGTTATGGTAATAATACATAGTTAGTATTTAATATTTATACTAACTTAAGTGGATACTTTTATTATTGCAAGTGATTAATAATTTTAAACCTAATTATAGTAAACCTAATTAGGTTACAAGTTAAAGAGATATGGGTAAGTAATTAAATTCCATAAGATTGGAAATAGAAACCCTAAATAAACAATTAGAGTAATATATATTAAAATTGTTAAACTATGTTTATTACATAGCCCAAAATAATTAAATGAGAATCCGAAAAGAAATAAAATGCAAACCAATACTTAGCCCACTCGATTAAGGGTATTTTAGACTTTTGATTAATCAAATTTGTGTATTAAAATAAAAGCAAATTGGAGGGGATAATGGGCAAGGGTGACCGCCCCTTTTAGGCCTTTTAAGGAAACAAAATTATGTTAATCAATTTCCTTAATTAGTACCTCTTACATCCAGTACAAATGTGTCCATCTCCCATTAGTAGAAAATCTACTTAGCACCCTTAATGACATGATTAGGCTTAATTGGAAGAGATAAGGAAAAGCCTTTTTATCCAAGGGACAACAAAGATATGGGGGATATTAGTTATGAACCTAGTTGTATCTAACTATATTGCAAGATCCTTTTTTTTTATCACCACATTTCATTTTCTTTTCATTTCATTTCTCCTATTCTTCTTCTTATATTTTTTTCCCAAGCATACAAAGAGAGAAAAGAGATAGAGGGGTTCAATTTTTTGAAGAGAAAGAGAGGGTATGCTAGCTTGATTAATGCACCCTAAGTTCATATCTTACTTTGGTATATCAAGGAAGGTTATTAATAGAATATGGTATAACCTAAATCTTCATCTTCTTCTTCTATTTGGTGTTATAGCAAGATTTGATGGGTGTTAACACCAAGTTTTGTTGGCACGTCCAATCACCAAATCCACACGTTGAAACCTGCACAATAAAAGATCACACAAGAAGCTTGACGGCTTGTGCAGCCAGGTGATAGCTCCAGTGTGAGAATGCGTACATGCCGTTACAAGGTTTAACAATGGAGGCTTTAATGTTTAGTGCTCAAAAGTCTATTACCTGTTAATTGAAGTCTAACCTTATATTTATAGCCATTCTCATCACCCTCGAGTCCACTTCCGAATCGGATTAGGACTCCTAAACATGCCAGTTACCATTGTTGGGGTCCAACACAATCTCCTTAAAAGGTGCAAGTTGGATACGATCCAAATACTTCCTTTAGAGTTAGCTATTCAAATATGGTTAGGACTAGAATCTTTAACCATTTAGAACCCTTATCACTCCAGACTTCATACAAGGGCCAAACCACTATATGGGCCCAATCCACCCGAACCCAAGTAAATTGGCCTGGGCTCTGGCCTAAAGGACTCGGATGCCCGACCCCGAACATCATCCACTAGAACAGGACTCCGGCCCAAAGGACTCGGATGCCTGAACCCGAACACCTCCACTATCTCGGATGGCTTCGACCCAATGGTCTCAAACTCCCCTTCTTAACCCAAGCCTTCAGCCCACCTGAGGGTTGGTAAATTACTCCCAAACAATGCCCCCAGTCTCTTGTTATAATGTATTTATAACTAGAGATTTGAAAAGATACGAAGGGAAATGATGAGCCGTCTGAGGAACCCAACCGGTCCATCTTTTTTTAAACGGTACACGCTTTCTTAAAACTAGGCCCCACCTGCCATAAATAGTCGCCCTTTAGATTTGTGCATCCTCACTATAAAATCCCCAATCCAACCTTCACTGTCACTTTTTTTAGACCATCTCAATTTCAAACTTCCTTTCTCAGAGCTTCCAGCAAGGGCGATTTTTGGTGAGTAATCAACCTCACCAAACTTCTCTAATTCAAGTTTTTCTACTTCTAAAACTTCACATTTCTACCTCATTCACCTCAAATGGCAGATTCCAACCTTCCTTCCACCTCTACCACTGAGCAAACCCCCCCAACTGTCAACACCACTACCATTGCCGCCACGTATCTGATACCGGTTGATTTACTGGCCGCCCCTACCGACACTACTATTGACAGTGTCGAATTCATGATCCGAAGCGTTTACGCTTCTGAAAGCGATTTTTCCCACATTAACACCCAATCGACCGTCAATCCTTCTCAGATCTCGAACATCTGTACCCTGTTCAACATTCCAAAGGAATATAAGCTTCAGGTGCCCGAATCGAAGGAAAGAATGTTCTAGTGACCCGAAGGCGAGTTGGTCACCGTTCCCCTCTTGGCTTTGAAGTACGGGGTTCGATTCCCCCTCCACGAATTCATTGCCTCATTTCCCTGCTTCGTGGGGATCGAGTTTGCCCAACTGGTTCCAAACTCGTACATCCACCTCATCAGCTTTATATCGTTGTGCCAGGAGGTAGGCATCACCCCCAGACTCGACTTCTTCTTCGCTTTATTCACTGTCGGCAGGTCAAAAGAACCTGGCCTTCAGCAACTAAACCGTTAACCTAACCGAGCCGTCCTCATCAAGACTCCTTCTAGCAACAAGGGGTGGCACCCACAATGGATCTTTATGAAGGGGATCAACCTCAAGCTCTTCCTGAACTGGGCCTATCTCGAATACCCCATTACCAAGGTGTCCAAGTTCTTGAAGGATCGGGCCTATGATTTCAAGGAGTTCTATAAAAAGTTGAACAAGACCGAATGGGGTTCGGGAGTTTTTTCCAATGAGACATGGCTATACAAACACGGGTGTAAGTACCTTATCTCGAACCTCTCCATAACTAAATTGTTTTCTTTCAACTGGCTTTCATAACCAGTTTTTTGACTTATTTCTCTTTGTGTAGTGACAATCTTCAAACCCGAAGGGGCCGCAGAGTCCTTAGCCCCCCTGCCTATCAAACCCGAGCCGATCCACCTTTCCATCATCGACAAAATGCCAGAAGAGGAAACCATTCCAATTTCTGAGCTCTCGACCAAATCCACCTTGGCCATGGCTCTTCTCCGAACCCCACTACCGTAGGTCCTGCAACCAAAAACATTCTGAGGATGAACCGGTAGGAGAAGATGGCTTTGCTGAAGAAGAATAAGAAGAGGCCTCCCACCAAGGGCCCCTCCAAGCCATCTTCTTTGGTTATTCCGAAGCTGACCCCCTCTCCTCCTGTTCCAGTTACAGTCCTTGAGGATTCCAAGGAGACCGAAGAGGAAACTCTCGAACCTTGTTCCAAAAGACCGCGCCAAACTGAAGAGCCCGAACTACTAATCGTGGAGTCCAATCCTTTACCAACCTCGACCCCTACTTCAAAACCAACAACTGACACGAGCTCTTCACAAGGAACACTGACCACCTGCTGGCCAAGGAGTCATTCGGAGGTGCTCCTTTTTGCCCAACTCGAACATTTCAAATTACCTACAGATGATGAGCGGTTCAGGGGATATTCCTCAGAAGAGTATCTAGTGGCCTACATCAAGGCTCAGTGTCAGGTAAACTCGAAAGCTTATAGCATTTCCCTTTTTTGATCCTTTGTTCCTCATAACTAATGTATTCCTTCACTTTATTATATGCCAATGATATCCTCTCCTGAGTTATTCCGCCTCTGGCCTATACCACTAAAAAGGAGGCTCAGTTAAAGACGGATGTGGAATTGCTCAGAGCTGAGGTTTGGGGTCTGAGATCGAATTTGAAGAAGGAGAAGGATCTCCATGCCAAGACCCGAAATAAGGTGACCAAGGTCGAGCGTCAGACCAGCGAGCTCGAGAAACTTTATTATAACCTTCAACAGAAGTACGTTGGTCTCGACAATCGTGCTAAGGAGCTCATCAAGGAAAAAGAACTTCTATTAGAGGGTAACAAGAATCGAGAGACGACCATTCACGCCCTTGAAGACAAGATCTCTGGATTGCACGACCAGATGATGTCGTTGATTCGGGAGAATAACACCTTGGGGAAAGAATGTGTTGATGCCAAGCAGCTAGCCATCAAGGAGTATGAAGAGTCGCCTGCCCTTACCAATAAGATCATGACCCAGTTTGCTGAAGGTTATGAAGCTTATCGGGAGAAGGCTCGAGGAAAGCTGATTGCTGAGGGTCCCAAAGAGTAGTTAGGACTTTTACTTGTAATTTTTGTAATCTTCTTTTCTTCTTTTGTTTGTAACTTTCTCGATCAGTTACACTTGTAACTTTACCGATCAGTTATGTTGTTTGTAACTTTCTGATCAGTTTTGTTCGAAGTTTATCTGATCGGATTTGTAAAAACTTATGAATATGAATGAAGTACAAAATTTTCCAAATAGAAATTCTCGTTTATTTCATTGATAAATAAAATAATTTACATAAGTAAAGGAAAGTACAACATAAATTTTACTGGTAATATTTTCTAAGTCTTCTAGCATGCCATGTATTCTTTACTTTCAAAGTATCCATTGCTCTAAGCCGATAAGTGCCTAGCTTTGGCACTTCTACTACTTCATTAGGTCCCTCCCAGTTCGGCATCAACTTGCCTATGTTGTGGTGGGTGGATGCCTCTGATTCCCGAAGCACCAAGTCTCCAACCTCGAACCTTCTTTGTTTGACCTTATGATTGTAATGTCAGGCGGTATGCTTCTGGTAAATAGCTAACCTTAATAGAGCTGAATCATGAACCTCTTCTAGGAGATCCAAATTTAGTCATAGGTCGTCATCATTGTATAACTCTTTGTACTGACTGACCTGAAGTGTAGGAGATCCGATCTCAATATGTATGAGTGCATCGGTCCCATAGGCCAATCTAAACGGTGAATCCCCAGTTGTCATATTCGGAGTAGTCCGGTAGGCCCACAAAACACTGAGCAATTCTTCAGGCCACCGACCCTTCAATTCATCTAACCTCCTCTTAATACCGTTAAGTAGATTTCGATTGGTGACCTCTACCTGACCATTTGACTGAGGGTGGGAAACTGAAGTCTTCCTATGTTGAATGTCAAACTCCTTTAGAAAAGCTTCGAATTTTAACCCCACAAACTTTCTTCCATTATCTAAGACCAAATCCATTAAGATGACGAACCGATAAACAACACCTTCTTTAAAAAAATTGAGACATTCTTGTTCAGTGATCTTCTGTAGAGGTTTAGCTTCAACCCACTTGGTCATGTAGTTGATGGCTACGATCACAAAACTGACTTGCCCCTTGACTTTTGGCAGTGGCCCTAAGATATCGATCCCCCATATAGCGAACGGAATCGGGGATAATACCGAATACATCTCTTCGGGAGGCTGATGAGGGATGGAACTATTCAGCTGACACTTAGGAAATTTTTTGACAAAATCTTTGGCTTCCTAAAATATGGTCGACCAATAGTATCCCTACCTCAAAATTTTGTATGCCAATGATTTGGCCCCCATTTAATCTCCACAAATCCCTTCATGCACTTCCCGAAGTGTAGACTCTGCTTCGGAGGGCGTCAAACACTTGAGCAGTGGAGAGCTAAAAGCCCTTTGATACAGATCTCCGTCAATAAGGATGAAATTCGAGCTCATGTGCTTGATCTTTCTCGCATATATGCGATCTAAAGGTAGAACCCCATCCGCCAGATAAGAGATGTATGGGGTGAGCCAGCAGTCCAACCGATCCAAAGATAAAAAATCCACCTTCAGAATGCTGGGTTGTTCTAAAACCTCTAAATACACTGAACCGTTGAAGGAACTCGCTTCGGTTGTTGCCAATCGGGCCAAAGCATCTACTATTGGGTTCTCTGACCGATCAATTCCCTGAGAACTATGCGAAGTGAAGTATAAGAGTTTTTTCTTTACCTCGGCCAGGTATCTTATCATTCTTGCCCCTTGAACCTCATATTCTCCAGATATCTGCTTAATGACAAGTTGGGAATCGCTGTAAATAACTAACTTCTGAACCTTCAAGCTTTAGGCCAACTGAAGTTCGGCTAAAATAGTTGCATATTCTACTTCATTATTTGTGGCTTTGAATTGAAACTGAATAGCTTGCTACCCTTTGGGACTTGTCAGAATAACCCCTGCTCTGCTGATGTCCGAAGTTGATGACCCATCCACATAGAGAGTCCATGAAGTTTGCACCTGTTGCATTTTAGTAACCGAACCCACATCTGGTTCTGTGAATGAACACTCTACTATGAAATCTGCCAATGCCTGTCCTTTGATTGCCATTCGGGGATGGTATTCTAGAGCGACTTGAGACTTCTGGCGTATGCATCACCTTTTTCAATGGCTGATTTGTATACACCACCACCAACCGACCCTAGAAATAGTGCCGAAGCTTTCTGCTTGCGATAATCAAGGCGTAGGAAAACTTTTCCAGGTTTGGGTATCGGGTCTATATCTCGAAAAACGTGGCTGACATCATATACCGAGAATTATTTTTCCACTTTGTCTCGTACTAATGTTACACCCACTGCCATCGAGCTTGCAGCCAAATATAAGTACAATGGTTCCGAAGGGATCGACTTCATCAACAATGGTGCCAACGACAAATACTATTTGATCCCTTGGAACGCATCTTCACACTCCGAAGTCCACTGGAAACTTTTCTCATTTTTTGACCCCTTCAAAGTATCAAAAAAGGGTAAACATCTTTTGGCTGATCTCGACACACATCTCCGAAGGGCAGCTATCCGACCTGTTAATCTCTGGACATCCTTGTATGACTTCGGGGATTTCATATCTAAGATCGTCTGGATCTTCTCCGGATTTGCCTCAATGCCCCTTTTACTGAACAGATATCCTAGAAACTTTCCAAACCCCAATCCGAAGGTACACTTGGTTAGGTTCAAACACAGCTTATGTCGCCTGACTCTTTTAAAATAGCTTTCTAAGTCCTCCAGATGGTCTCGGACTGATATGTTTTTCACAATCATGTCATCCACATAGACCTCCATGCTTCGGCCTAGCTGCCTTGTGAACACGTAGTTCATCATTCGCTGATATGTCGCCCCGGCGTTTAACAACCCGAAGGTCATCTTCCGATAAGCATAAATTTATCGATGTGTGTTGAAACTTGTCTTCGGGATGTCCTCCTTATTCATTGAAATCTGATGGTATCCCGAAAAGGCATCCATGAAACTTAGCATGCCATACCCCGAAGTGGCTTCGATCAACTGGTTTATATTGGGTAAAGGGTAGAAATCTTTCGGGCAGGCCTTATTTAGGTCCATGTAATTGATGCACAACCTCCACTTCTCATTCTGCTTCTGCACCAATACCACATTCGTCAGCCACTCAGGGTAATCAATCTCGAAGATGAATTCTGCCTCCAGGAGTTTGGTAATCTCTTCATCGATGATCCGCTGTCTTTCTGGGGCAAAAACTCTCCTTTTTTGTATAACAGACTTCCTCTTAGGGTCCACATGTAACGCCCAAAAATCCGGTCTATCTTCACACCCAAATTCCGTGCATCACGAGTACATCTTCTTCCTTAACATACATCAATATATAGTTAAATATAACAACATACATTCTCAATCCCAGTTTCTAATAACTTATAACCTCGTTCATTACAAATAATGATAAATACATTATTCTTTCCATTTTATAAGAGTGACTTTTATCCGCCACTAAGGATACATAACAGATCATTAAACTAATCTATAGTTTAATTAAACTATTCTACATTACAAGTCTTGGCTTGATCTTCATGGTCATTCATATACTGAATGACACTTCTTTTGGATACCGATAATCTTGATCTTTATAGGATCCTTAAGTTCTCATACTCGTACACTGAAAATGTTTTTCATTTAAAGCAAGTGTGAGCATTCAATTGCCCAGCAAGTCATAGCAGTTGAATAAAAAACTTTAAGAATTTAAACATTCTCTTAAAACTTTAATAACCGGACAAAGGTTATGAAACAACTTAAATAATAAGAATAAACTCTGATTCCTATCATCTTAAAACATTAGTCACATTCACTTTGAAATACTTCTATTCTTCTACCTTTTCAGTACACATCATATCTGGCTAGAATCATTAACACAGACTTAACAATAACAGTTCATGTATAAACAAAACATTCTCATATTGAACAGTTCAATCACAGAATAGTTCATATAATAGAAACACTGAAGTGTTAAAATTGTGGCACAAGGCCTCATACATTCTACCATCTTGTACAAATATCACACATTTGCACATAGACAAAACTTCTCATGTTCAACATCTGAGAAAGTTTAAGAACTAGCATTCACTTAAAATACGAATGTAGTTAGGAAACTTGCCTTACGCACAGTTACAGCTTAAAGTTTATGCTGAGCTGCTCATTGCAAACCCTATAAAACACATAAGGAAAATAACACATACACCAATTAGTCATATACTTGACTTACACATTGGTTTAAACTTTTCTTTACTTCTTAGGGTTCGCGTTCTTGCTGTAGACACTTAAAATATTTCATTCCTATTACTAACCTTGCAGGACAACAAAGTCGTCTTCCAGAGATAACCCTGGAAGTCAATGCAGAACCGTCCCGGAGACAACCCCGGGATACTCATTTTACCATCTCGGAGACAACCCCGAGATATTCAATCCAGTCCTGGAAACAACCCCAGAATACTCACTTTACCATCTCGGAGATAACCCCGAAATATTCAGTTTTCGTCCCCGAGACAACCCTGGGAGATTTAGTTTCAACCTCGGAGAAAACCCCGAGGAATGCAGTTCCAGTTCCGAAGACAACCCCAGAATCCTCAACTCCATCTCGGAGACAACCCCGAGATCTTTAGTTACAATCCCAGAGACAACCCAGTGAGATACAGTTTAAACCTCAGAGATAACCCCGAGGCATGTAGTTGTAGTTCCGGAGATAACCCAGAAATGCTTGTTTCAAACCCCTACGATCAGCTTCAACACTCGGTGATATCCCCGAGGCACTCAGTTCTGAACCCTGAGATAACCCCGGGAGGACAGGCTCACCTCAGAGATAACCCTTAGGACATTCAGCACTTGCATCAGCCCAATCTCAGAGAAAACCCTGAGCAACGACTGCTAAATCAGTCCAAACCGGATATAACCCCGGTGAGGGACACCTCGATCACACATGGCACCATCTCAACAACATTTCAACATACATTACACACAAGAATATCCTATAAGAACCAAATAGCTCCAATCCTGAATGACTACTACACAGGACAACACACCGAAGAGAATTTGAAGACTTGAAGACTCAAAGCATGGTCCCATCTTCCTGACTTCGTATAACCTCTACTCCCATGTCATTGTGTAGCTCTCGACAACAACATGCCAAAAAATGTCTTATACACCTCGATTGAAGTTCTGAAAGTTTGAACAGACATCACGTTGCACGCATGCATGTACTTCGAGAAGGCGCGGCCCACGGAGCCAAGGGCATCCCGGGAAGTACAGGTACATCTGCGGCTGTCGCAGGTACACATTCGGCTCCCCCTCTATAAATAGAGGGCTTGGGGTGGCCATTTTGCATAAGAAAACGGTGAGGAAGCCCTGTTCAATTAACTCTGTAGACACTATAAATTGAGGGCTTTCTCATTTCAAACACTTGTGATCTTATATTTGGCTACTTTTTACCGGTGGAAACCGAGTGTTCATCCATTTAAAGCTATTGAAGTCTTCTTTGGCAGTCCACTGTAAGCCTTCTTACTTTATTTAAAGCTTTTTCTTCACTTCTTGCACACACTATTATTCACGTTGAGAGTCGCGTGTGTGTGTATGCCCGGACCGTCGGTCCGTGGTTTTTATTATATATATATATATATATATATATATATATGTAATTACTTTATATATATATATATATATATATATATTATCGAAAGTTATCTTGATTGAGCCCTGAATATAATATTTGAGTGTTTATTGCTTTTATTTATATATATAAATACTTATATATATATATATATATATATATATATATATATATATATATATATATATAAATATATATATATATGTATATCATCAAACTATGTTTGATTGAGCCTGATTTACATCCTGAGGCGCTTATATATATATATATATATATATATATATATATATATATATATATATATATATATATATATATATATATATATCCTCGAACTCTAATTAATCGAACCCGAGCTCGGATTGATATATATATCGGTGCGTTTATCGCTATATATATATATATTGATATATATCCAAATATCGTTTATCGCTTTATATATATATATATTGATATATATCCGGTCGTTTATCGCTTATATATATATATATATATATATTTACATTTCTTCCACTTTGGAGTTTATAAAGTGGCGGTTGATCGCTTTTCTTTGCTTTATTTATATTTACATCAGGGCACGGAGTTTACTTCGTGGCCTTTTACAAACTTTTATTTATATTTCATCCCGCTTGGAGTTTACTTTGAGGCGGTTAATCGTTCATATATATATATATATATATATATATATATATATTCTGACTTTTTTATATATATATATATATATATATATATATATATATATATATATATATAACTATTTATAGCTTTCATACGAATTGCTACATCATGTGAGCCTAGGAATCATGTGATCACATATTCAGTTTACTGAATCTAGATTCGGTTCCCGTGATGGACATTTTCAGTTGTACATGGCTTGTAAATTATTCACGGTGTTTGAATGTCCTTAGATGGTTTTCATGCCCACAAGGAATTCGACACTACTTTTTTAATCTTTTTTTCTCGAAGATGCTTCGCATCTCGAAAATAAAAGTAATCAAGCCGAACACATAATAAAATGGAAGTATCAAAGGCCTCAATTACTATTGAGCATAAAGGTTTGAAAAACCTCTTTTATAAAACGTAATTGCTATATCTTGTTAAAACTTAACTTTTATACAAAATTCAAACCCTTTGTATATAGGTGCAAACGAGGCATAACACTACTTCTAGATAATTGCACATTGATCTACACACACACACACACATTCAGATAATGGTTTAAATTGAAAAGTGGCGGTCACCGTGGTAACACGGATGTCGGGGGGTGCCTAACACCTTCCCTCCGCATAATCAAGCCCCAGACCCTAACGAATCTCAGTTTTATAAACTAGTTAAATAGTGTCACATCACTAGGTCAATGTGCAAACCTGTTCTCGTTTGAGTTGGTGCAACCATTTAAAAATACCAACTGGCGACTCTTAGAGTCCAATCGTCGACATATACATGTCGGACCTTTTCACAACTTATTTTTTCAAACAAATCTCACCTAACATGAGAACACCAAAAGACAAGAAAAGAAAATGGACAAATAAAAATCCTGACGAAGACAGGTGGCGACTATGACTCCCCCAAAATAGGTCCACACGACCCATTCCGAGTCGCCAGATATCACACTACAGAAATCAAATACAAACTTCATCTATACAACTGTTGAACTGTCGTGCAAAGTACGACAACACATAAGCTGTGAGATTTAATACAAATATATGTAACTCTCATGGAATCTCAACCACAACACCTTACAATGGTACTTTACATAAAATTACAGTCAATAACTGTTTTAGAAATTAAAATCTTTGGAAAATGCTCAAGGAAACCTTCGCACATGGGAGGCCATGCATCTAAGTTATGATAGATATCATATGACTCGAGAATTATCCTTGGTTGACCCAATAGACCCCAAAGAAAAAAGAGAAGATTACTGTCATGTTCTTTCTAATGGTGAGTCCTCTCTTGACATATAATTATCTCCATTGTCTCCACTTGAGAATTATATTTCAACAAAACTACAAGATTATATAGGTAGTGCTCATAGATATAATCAGCAAGTGCATGTGGACAACCATGTCTTATGATAACACGAAGTTGTCTATCATTAGTCATCTTGTATGATAGTGGCAAAACACCCTTCCAAAGTCGGGTTCACCTCACCCTATTCAGTTCACCAAAATCAACGGTTAAAATGACGTATAAAATATAACACACTTATCTAAAATTCTCAATAAAATTATTTCCATACTATTTTAGGGGAAACCTTAATGACTATAGACCATTGTTCTATTCCTCATACCCCCGCTTCAAACCCGACTACACTCTTATTACACGAAAGGATTTGTGAAGCAAAAGGGTGAGCACAACTATTGAAAAAAAATTTCATGACTAAAGATAATTAAATTATCAATAAAGCCATCAATAATAAATCAAAGATTTAGAACATATGGTAGATGATAAAACTTTTCAACCATAGTGGCAGCGGAACTAGCAATCCATTAGAAGAGTCAAATAGACCATAAAGTCTATTATCTTCTCCATGTTAAAAGTCCACCAACAATGTTTTATCCCTGTAACATCAATCAGTAGTTCCTGTCCACAATCATTTGAATAACTCATAATCATAATTATGATTCTAAATTCCTCTTCGCACCTAGGACGAAGATAATTTTCATCACATGTCTTTACCTGAAACATCAAAGATCATGGTTATACCAAATAACAGTTCCTATTTATAATCATACTAATAAATTCATCTTTATACTACGAGCCAAACATATTCATTAACCGTTCATCTTTGTACTACAGGCTAAAGACATACAACTGTATTTTAGAAGAGTCAAGTAGAGCATGATATCTACTATCTTCTACGAATTAAAAGTTTATTATCAATATTTAATCATTGAGACTCAGCTCAATACATCACCGAATTATCCATGCACTACGGCCAAGGATATTCGTTAGTATAACATCCATGAATTATCCATGCACTACGGGCCAAAGATATTAATATCTCAAAGAAATATATAATCATTTCAGAATTTATATAAACAATAATTATAACCATGTTGATCAATTCACCTTTGCACTTAAGCTAAAGATATTCAATTATAAATTTAAATGGTCATGATCATACCAGTCAACAATTCATCTTTGCACTACTGGCCAAAGAGAACCCATAGTCACGATCATACCAATAATCTACCCATCTTTACACTTAAGTCAAAGAGAAATTTCATCATCAAGATTATAAAAATGTTATATATGATAATAAAAACAATATGATCAAAACATGGATTTAATTTCAAGAGTAAGATTCATAAATCAACCATAATTTGGTCAGAAAAAGAAACCAAATTTATCGTGAATAGTATCATGTGAATAGTTTATCGTGAATAGTAACTCGTGAATAGTAACTCGTATTCATAAATAGTACTGTATATGTGAATAGTACCCATGAATAGTACTCATAAAAGGAAAATACAAAAGAAAACGATATTCCATGACGAGTACAAAAGAAAGGATATCTCATACGAGTATAATAGAATATATGAAACTGCAAATGGATTTTCACCTGTCATGCGGTAATCCACGTAGACAGATCATTTCCACAATTTAATAAAAAAAATGAATACGAAGGGTCATTCACCATGCATGCGGTAATCCGCATAGACAGGTTACTCCCGCAGATTAATAAAGAATAGAATATGATGTGTCATTCACCATGCATGCGGTAGTTCACGTAGACAGGTTATTCCAACAGAATAATAAAGAGTGGAATAACAACCCTTACGAGTATTGAACGAAGATAATATTCCTTACAAATACGAAAAATAATATCGTAAGCGAATATGAAATAAATAATACCCCTTACCAAGACAACAAATAATATCCTTTATCTCAGAAGAAGACAGGATACTGGAATAATGAAGTAGCAGACTTCTCTTCTTTTTTCTCTCTATAGCTTCTCTCTTTATAGCTTCTCTCTCTATAATTGCTCTTGTGAGTCTTAGTGAATTGGTGAGAATGAAAGAAGAATGAGCTTCTATTTATAGGAAAACATAGTGTCGATAATTGCACGTTTTGGGGCTCAAAATATTACATTATAATACCTTCATCTTTTCCTTCATTTTTAATTTAGTCCTGCAAGAATTATCAAACTTGCACCACCTCCCCTAATAGTATATCATGTGACTTAATAGTTCTATACATGTGAAAAAATAATTATAGTATAGTACCTTCATCTATATCTCCATTTTTAATTTAGTCATGCAAGTATTATCAATCTTGCACCACCTCCCCTAATAGTACATTCATGTGAATCAATAGTACACACATGTGAACAAATAGTTATAAGTATGTGAATTAATAGCAATTAATTGCTCATTTATCTGATTAATTACCCGATTGGTCAATATAACCTCCAGACATCCATTATTATCGAAATAGATGTCGATTTCCACTAACACTAATAATCCCAACACAATAGAAATATCAATTTCATCATTAATCAACACGAACTTATTCATCATTAATATTATAACTCACAATATTTAACAACCAGATCATTCATAGGAAAGAGGGGGCTTTCCGATAAGGATTTCTCCCTATTAGCGCGTAATTAAATAACCTAACCCCTTTCCTCGACATAACTTTCTAGACGTCGTCAATAATGCAAATAATAATATTAACAACTTGTCATCTCAATTATTGATTTTATAATATAAAATATTGTGATAATAATTGAATAAAACTGAGTAACTTCTCACGTAAGCATCAATAATCAAAGATACTGTACAATACTGTGTGCCACTGTGCAACCACACGTATTAATGTATTTTTATCAATTTAACCATTTACTAAATAGAATAATAATTATAAAAATTTAATACTTTCATTTCGTAAAATTTGGGGTCTTACAATCTCCCCTCCTTATGAAATTTCGCCCTCGAAATTTACGTACCTGGTAGTTCGAAGAGATGAGAATAACTTGCTTTCTTTTCGGATTGTACCTTCCCGGTTATTTTCTCTATATCATGATTTTCCCATTGCTTATCTCCTGTATTTCAGATAATATTCTAGAATACATCTTTAAAACAAAGGTTAATTGACATATCATAATTTGTCAACTTATCAAGTAAAAATTTCAGCTTAGGTAAGACACACACTAGCGGAGTATATTACTCATCTCTCCCCTCCTAGTTCTAGACTCATATCTCCTCCAGCAACCATATCCCTAAGCTCTAATATCATTTGTGACGCCCCCAAAATAGGTCTACACGACTCATTCTAAATCGCCAGATATCACACTACAGAAATCAAATACAAACTTTATTTATACAACTGTTGAACTGTCGTGCAGAGTAAGACAACACATAAGCTGTGATATTTAATACAGATATATGTAACTCTCATGGTGTCTCGACCACAACACCTTACAATGGTACTTTACATAAAAGTACAGTCAATAACTATTTTAAAAATTAAAATCTTTGGAAAATGCTCAAGGAAACCTTCGTACATGGGAGGCCATGCATTTAAGTTATGATAGATATCATATGACTCGAGAATTATCCTTGGTTAACCCAATAGACCCCAAAGAAAAATGAGAAGATCACTGTCATGTTCTTTCCAATGGTGAGTCCTCTCTTGACATATAATTATCTCCATTATCTCCAATTGAGAATTATATTTCAACCAAACTCCAAAATTGTATAGGTAGTGCTCATAGATATAATCAACAAGTGCATGTGCACAACCCTGTCTTATGATAACACGAAGTCGTCTGTCATTAGACATCTTGTATGATAGTGGCAAAACACCCTTCCAAAGTTGGGTTCACCTCACCCTATTTGGTTCACCAAAATAAACAGTTAAAATGACGTATAAAATACGACACACTTATCTAAAATTCTAAATAAAATTATTTCCATACTATTTTAGGGGAAACCTCAACAGCTATAGACCATCGTTCTATTCCCCTGTTACCCCTGCTCAACCCAGCTACACTCTTATTACCTGAAAGGAATTGTGAAGCAAAAGGGTGAGCACAACTAGCCCAGTAAAAAATTTCATGACTACAGATAATTAAATTATCAATAGCCTTCGTCAGTAATAAATCAAAGATTTAGAACATATGGTAGATGATAAAAAATTTCAACCATAGTGGCAGCGGAACGAGCAATCCATTAGAAGAGTTAAATAGACCATAAAGTCTATCTTCTCCATGTTAAAAGTCCACCAACAATGTTTTATCCCTTTAACATCAATCAACAGTTCCTGTCCACAATCATGTGAATAACTCAAAATCATAATTGTGATTCTAAATTCTTCTTCGCACCCATGACGAAGATAATTTTCATCACCTGTCTCTACCTAAAACATCAAAGATCATGGTTATACCAAATCATAGTTCCTGTTCATATTCATACTAATAAATTCATCTTTGTACTACGGGCCAAAGATATTCATTAACAGTTCATCTTTGCACTATAGGCCTAAGACATACAACTGTATTTTAGAAGAGTCAAGTAGAGCATGATATCTACTATCTTCTACCAATTAAAAGTTTACTATCAATATTTTATTGTTGAGACTCAGCTCAATACATCACCGAATTATCCATGTACTACGGCCAAGGATATTCGTTAGTATAACATCCACGAATTATCCATGCATTACGGGCCAAAGATATTAATATCTCAAAGAAATATATAATTATTTCAAAATTTATATAAATAATAATTATAACCATGTTGACTAATTCACCTTTGCACTTAAGCTAAAGATATTCAATTATAAATTCAATGGTCATGATCATACCAGTCAACAATTCATCTTTGCACTACTGGCCAAAGAGAACCCATAGTCACGATAATACCAATAATCTACTCATCTTTACACTTAAGTCAAAGAGAAATTTCATCACCAGGATTATAAAAATGTTATATATGATAATAAAAACAATATGATCAAAACATGGATTTAATTTCAAGAGTAAGATTCATAAATCAACGATAATTTGGTCAGAAAAAGAAACCAACTTTATCGTGAATAGTACCCCATGAATAGTAACTCGTGAATAGTAACTCATATTCGTCAATAGTACTCATAAAAGGAAAATAAAAAAGAAAACGATATTCCATGACGAGTACAAAAAGAAAGGATATCTCATACGAGTATAATAGAATATACGAAACTACAAATGGATTTTCACACGTCATGCGGTAATCCACGTAGACAGATCATTTCGACAATTTAATAAAGAATGAATACGAAGGGTCATTCACCATGCATGCGGTAATCCGCGTAGACAGGTTACTCCTGCAGATTAATAAAGAATAGAATACGATGGGTCATTCACCATGCATGCGGTAGTCCCCGTAGACAGGTTATTCCAACAGAATAATAAAGAATGGAATAAAAACCTTACGAGCATTGAACGAAGATAATATTCCTTAAGAATACAAAAAATAATATCGTAAGCGAATATGAAATAAATAATGCCCCTTACCAATACAACAAATAATATCACTTACCTTAGAAGAAGACGGGATACTGGAATAGTGAAGTAGGAGACTTCTCTTCTTCTTTTTCTCTATAGCTTCTCTCTTTATAATTGCTCTTGTGAGTCTTAGTAAATTGGTGAGAATGAAAGAAGAATGAGCTTTTATTTATAGGAAAACATAGTTTCGATAATTGCACATTTTGGGGCTCGAAATATTACAGTATAATACCTTCATCTTTTCCTTCATTTTTAATTTAGTCCTGCAAGTATTATCAAACTTGCACCACCTCCCCTAATAGTATATCATCTGAATCAATAGTACAATCATGTGACTCAATAATTCTATACATGTGAAAAAATAATTACAGTATAGTACCTTCATCTATACCTCCATTTTTAATTTCGTCATGCAAGTATTATCAATCTTGCACCACCTCCCCTAATAGTACTTGCATGTGAACCAATAGTACACACATGTGAACAAATAGTTATAAGCATGTGAAATAATAGCAATTAATTGCTCATTTATCCGATTAATTACCCGATTGGTTAACATAACCTCCAAACATCCATTATTATCGAAATAGATGTAGATTTCCACTAACACTAATAATCCCAACACAATAAAAATATCAATTTCATCTTTAATCAACACGAACTTATTCATCATTAATATTATAACTCACAATATTTAACAACCAGATCATTCCCAGGAAAGAGGGGGCTTTCCGATAAGGATTTCTCCCTATTGGCGCGCAATTAAATAACCTAACCCCTTTCCTCGACAGAACTTTCTAGACATCATCAATAATGCAAATAATAATATGAACAACTTGTCATCTCAATTATTGATTTAATAATATAAAATATTGTGACAATAATTGGATAAAACTGAGTGACTTCTCACGTAAGCATCAATAATCAAAGATACTATATAATACCGTGTGCCACTGTGCAACCACGCGTATTACTGTACTTTTATCAATTTAACCATTTACTAAATAGAATAATAATTATAAAAATTGAATACTTTCATTTCGTAAAATTTGGGGTCTTACAACGACTCTGTTGGGGACATCCAATAAGAAGGCTTAAGCCGCTATTACAAACTTTTCAAAACCATTATCTGCTTGTGTGTGGATGTTGCATTTATATTTGAATGAATGTGTACGAATGCATTTACTTATTGCACTTAGTGCTTCGCACCATATCTGCTTGTGATATTAGTGATTCGCACATGTCATCATTTCCATACGATGAGACACGCTATATGTGAATGTATGTTGTGTGGTTCCTCCACCAGGAGGTCATCCTGTCGGTGTTTGATTACTGGACTCGTAGGAAGACTAATTCTAACGAGGCTCAGGAAAGGCACCACCCAAATTTTCTCCAGTTGAAAGACTGGATTAACTTCCCGTTGAGTAAATTGCGATGATTTGGGAACCTTCATGCCAAAAAGTCGCGAGAGTAGCCTAAGATAGGTCAGCCTCTAATTAACCAAACACGGAGGAAAGTCTCTTCATACTTTCGCATTCTAATTACTTGTAAATTCAATTACTTGTAATTTCATTTCAATGTCAATCTAAATGTAATGAAAAATATAATGAAAATGTGTACATGCATTCCCTTTCTATCAAAACCTGACATACCTATCTTGTCAACTGACATTCGTTTCGCAGGATAACACTCCTAAACGGACACATTATGTAATATTTCTACATTCACTAAGACTACACTACATAAGTCTTTTTGTAGGGATATAATTTGTCCAGTAACTCGTTCAAAATCCAAAAAGGCAACGAGCCTATAGCCAAGCAGGCTTCATCCGACCAGTCTAGTCCTACTCCCGTCTCTCGCAAGTAGTTCGAAGGACTAAGCAACCAAATTATAGAGTTGGTTGTTCTGCTTAAAGAACTACACAAGTCCACTCAGGGTCTATGAATGCCCGTACATACAGAATCCTCTGCACATTGAGGAAATCATGGTCCGGATAAAGAAATTCTCGCACCTGAGTTGGACACAACTAACAAAAATCTAGAAAACACCCATCTCAGAGAAGATCCAAACACCGGTGATATCAAAAAAAGGTCCTACAAATGGAAGAGACCATTCGGTCTATCAAAGGAGTTAGAACACATGGGAGTGTTTCATATGCAGATCTTTATATATTCTCTGGTGTACATTATCCAGAGAAATTCAAAACTCCTGACTTTGAAAAGTATGATGGATTGGGAGATCCTTACACACATTTGAAAATCTTCATTGGGGAACTCGGATCTTATGCCAAGGTTAAAAAGCTCAGAATAAAGCTGTTTCAAAAGAGTCTGACTGGTGAAGCTAGATCATGGTATACCAGATTGGACAATTCAAAAATTTATAGCTGGGAAGAGCTAGCTCATGAATTCCTCAGTTAGTACAGTTTCCAAACTCAAATGGCTCATGACCGGTACCAAATTACTAAGGTCAAGAAGCAAGATAGTGAGTCTTTTAGAGATTATGCTCAAAGGTGGAGGTGCTTGGCTGCTCAAGTTATTCCCTCTATAACTGAGTCTGAGATGGTAATGACCTTCACAGACATTCGAGAGGTTCCCTTCTATGAGAGAGTCTTAGCTGGCATTGGCAAACCATTCTCCGAAATGATCAAACAATGACAAATGGCTAAAATGGGATTGAAGTCCTGAAAGATTCAAGACCTTGTGGCTCTCAAAGTTGTTGCTGAGCACATCCAGTCTGGAAGTTATGGAAACAACCCCCGGAGGGTCCATTAGAAGAAAAAGAAGGATGTTTCCCTTATACTACAATGGAAAAAAGGCAGTCAAAATCTGCCCATTCAGAGGAGAAACTACTCCCCTTTTCCAGCTCAATCTTCAAACCCTCTATTGCCAAAAGGTGGAGAAGTCAAATGTACTTGAGTGTTCACCCCTTAGGGGACTCGCTTGAGAACATTCTCAATCTTCTGACAACTCAGAAGAAAATTACCCATCTTCTTCCACCGGCCAACCCTAATGGGAAGGGTTTCAATGCTAGCCGAAAATGTGCTTATCAGGAGCGAGCTCCCGGTCATGATACTCAGGATTGCTGGGCCTTGAAACACAAAATCTAGGATTTGATTGACAATGGTGAGATCGTGGTGACTAAACCCGACCAACCCCATGTACAAAACAACTCTCTTCCTCAACACAAAGAAGAATAGGTTAACATGATTAATTGGAGTAGTGGACAGACTTCCTATTCCATTGGTGGATCTTCCCAAACCAGCAAGGATAGTGGGATTATGCACAGTTCAAGTTTATGATGGAACAAAAAATAAAGGCTCTGAGTGAGCATGTTAATCAATTGGCAGAACTGGTGGTCCATCAGCACCAAGTCACACGTCAATTATTCAGCCAGGACCGTGCTAGCCTCCTTCCTCTTGTTACAACACTACACCAAAAATGGCCTTTAGCGAAGCAAATTTTGTGAAGAAATTTATTCCTTCACATGAGGAGTTGTTTAACGAAGGAACAGTGAAGGAAAAAAGTATAGTGACAATATAGTTATTAGCGAAAGAAACATCCTTCACAATTTATATTTTTTTCCTTGCAAAATTGGGTCGATAGAAAGATTTTTGGAGCCAATTTGTGATGAAAATTTGCGAGGAAAAAATCAATTTAGTGAAGGAATTATTACTCACTATATATTATTGGTCAGAAGTTTTTTGTGAGAGATAAAATTGGTCGCTATTTTATTCTAAATAATTTTTTATAATTAATTATGGTGAATATAAATACCTTAAATTTATTACAATAGTAAATTTAATTTTAATAACACTTTTTAATTTAGGAGGGCTTTAAGAAAGACTTTTGGATTATTTAATTTTATTTTTAATTAGTTCAAACTATAAAAAAAATCAAAAAAACTTAACTTAACTTTACAATACCAGTACAGTGTTTGTGTCGATCGTGACTCGTGAGAAACTGAGAAATGGCGAAGTAACTTGAGCAAGCAAGATAAGGAAGCAAGCTAGCCAGATCGATTAAGGGTTTCGCTCAATCAACCAAAATTGAAGTTTCGATAGATGCCAAATTCGTTATGGCACCACTCGATAGAATCAAGCTTCTTATGCAGGTAAATTTCCCAAATTTTGGCTTGAATTTATTATTCATCGTTGAAGTATTGACTGATTTAGAAATGAATTTGTTTTCCACCTTAGAAAATTGTTTTATGACTATGTTAGTTAGGGTTCTGATTATACACTTGAGTTTGAAATGCTTATATTTGAGGTAGTTGGACTATTTTATTCGTGGCATTGTATTTAATCAAATGCTGAGTTTCTAATCTGAAATTTGTTTGATTATTCAAAGTTTGTGTTTCTAATGTGGATTGAATCTTGTGCAGTTGTGCTCAACTAAATTTAATGATTGACTAAATAAATATAAGGCTAAATTTAATGATTTAATTTAATGTGTACTTGTGTATGTAAGTGAGATAACCCAAACATGTGGGATGTGCTAGCTTGTACATTAGACTTTATACATAAGACTTAAGGTTATTACCAAGGGTACCAACTTCATGACCTTTCAGGTGGACTTGGTTAAGATGACCAAGTGGTACTCTAGAAACAATACTTGATATAGGCTTAGTTTGGGCGGGGTCGTTGCAGCCAGTGTGGTATTTTTTTGCAGTTTAAGCTCAAGTATATATTATTAGTATGTCCTATTTCATAAGAGCTCATTTCTCCATTTTTATACACCTTAATAAGAGTCTATTTTCTACAGACTTAGAAGTGATATAATGATTAAAGTTTAAACTTGATGAAGTTTATAAGTTATCTAGATATTATTGTCGTTATTTAGATTAGCTAAAAGGTTAAATTTGAAAAGTCAACTTTATGTAAATTACATGTTCTTTTGAAAGTGGACTTCAAATTTGGGCAGAGTGAATATCATATCTCAAGATTGTGTAAGGTAGCTACAGTTAAGTAAATGTTCAGTCTTCTAAATGCAGGAGTTGTGTCTTGTTATTGAAGGTGAATCATATGGAGCGTTAGATTCAAGTGATTTCTAAACTCTATGGCCAATTAAATTCACCTCGGTTGGAAAGAAGTGCTACTCTTGATGCACATAAGTCGAAGGCTAAATGGTAAGTTGATCATTTCTAGGCACAAACTTATGTGCTTCTCATGATAAGGAATATTTTTACACGATACGCCGAATATATATGTTTGTTGTCTCTTATTAAGTGGTGGTTTTATTTATAATTATTATTTTTGTCTCATTGTCAAAATTAATTAACAAAGAATAACAAGGCGAGTAGTACCAAGCAACAACAAGTAGAAACAAAAACAAAAGCAACTCACCCGGCAGATGAAGCAAACAACAACAAAGAAGGAAGCAGCCCAATCAACAAAGAAGAAGCAACAAAGAAGAAGCAGAATAGGCGACATCATGCCCATCAATAACAAAGAAGATAACAGAGGCAAAGACATCACAACACAACATATCGAATCAAGAATGAGAGCATAAGCAGTAGTAGTACCAAAACTCATGAGGGTAGGACCCAATGCATAAACAACCCGAACAACCACAAGCAAATTTCAACCACCCAAGGACAAAACAAAATCGGCCCATTAGTATGCCCACTACAAAGAAAAAGCGGAAAAAGCACATCAGAATCCAAGACCGCCTCCCACACGGACAAAGATGCAAAGACCGGTTTAGACAACAACAAGATGGACTCAAGAATAAATAACATAGATAAATAACCATCGAAAAACCCAAGAAACTAGTGCAAACATTTTACCATAACAAGATTAAGGTGCGGGAAAATTTGAAACTTCTTGCTAATAGACGCCCATGACAAAGAGAAAAAGGCCCAAAGCAAAGAAGAAAGCAGAAGACTAAGCTTATAGATCCAATTACAACAAGCATCAGCAGTAGTAGCAAGCGCTTATAGCATACTTGCTAATAGAAGGCATAATAACCAACTAACATAGTCGCGCCAAACAGACAGATAGAACTTGTGACACCCCAAATCCAGGTACTTTAATCCCACAGGATTTGGTGTTCACTTAATCAAAACATTCATTTCTAACTACCCAATTATAATAAAATTGAATAATAAAAACCTGCCCATACAAGATTAAACTTAAATAAAAATCTCCCAGGTTATCTAACCTTTAACAACAATCATTCAAATGCGGAAATTTAAATAAACTTCATTACAATCTTTAAACCAAAGTCTGAAAGTAAACTATCAAAACTATTACAAGTCTTCAGTATTTATTCATCTTTCCTTTTCCTTCATCGGTGCTAGGTATGTCACCCGCTTCAATCAGAAATGTAAGAAATTTTACGGTGCAAGAGTGAGCAAACAAGGCCCACTTGAAATAACAATAAGTAAATCTTTAAACTTTTACATCAATTGCCAATATTAGGCTCAATAGAACTGAACAATATATTCTATTAACTTTCTGAAAATTATAACATTCAATGAGGGTCTAATGACCACGAATCATGTCCATGATTATAAGTAATCTTTCAACTTTAACTTTAACAAATATAAGACTATAAGGACTCCACGTACTTAGGGGGATCAACCCTTCGTACAATGTATTGTGCACAACCATTTCAACGCTAAGAGTAAACCTCTATTAAAAGAGTTGTTCATCTTAGTATTTAGAATACAAGTCCGCACCAAAGTAAGTTTGGTTTGGATAAGCTTTTAAGGAAATTTGGAATTCCATGAACATCAACTAAGGAGTAGTTGAATAAGACCAATAACACTATACTATAGAATAATCGTGATTGAATCAATCATAGTAAACTAAAGTCATGCATTAGGAATAATCTAATAGCGTACAATTTGAATAAATATAGCATACCTTGCTTGAACAACACTAAGCCAAGGTAATTAGAATTGAATAATAAGCATGCATATCATATATAGTTGTGCATGCTAATCAACAAGTTAAATACAAGAATAACTTGCTCCAAATAACTTACATCATTATATTGTAATCGAATTGAAAACAGTAATTGAATTAACAAGATAATAGATTAGAAAACTTGCTCAAGATTAAACTATAAGATTTGGGATACTTGTATCGTCATGAGCAACTAGATACAATGACTTACTCAATAATAGGAAATCTAGCTCTACGAAAGTGTAGAGGTAGCAACTTACAACAATTGTAATTGAATTTGAAAACAATAATGTACCAAATGAAATTAAACTCGCACAATGAAGTTTTGAGTTAGAGAACTTGCCTTTAGCATAAGCTAAATCTTACAACTTGAATCAATACCCTATACATATGTCATCATGACATAATTAGTCATTACCAACATTTTATATCTATATAAATAATACATACATCATGTAGGTCGAATTACCCATTTACATAATCAAACTATGTTAATACTAGTTAACACTTGATAACATTCTCATTCATAGTTTAATACTACTGAAATCATCATTTAGCATTCATATTATTAACACATAACCTTTATTTTCAAAATTTGTGTAATAAACTAAAACTGTTAGAACATTCTGCTAACTCATTCATAACTGCTGAAGTGAGTTAATTTGTAGTGCGAGTCACAAGTTATTGATCAAGGCCCATATTGATATATGGCATTTACATTGCGGTGCGAGATTTGTATCATTGGGCACACAATAATTGCTGTAGAGTCCAAAACTCGGTGACCAAGCTCGGTAACAGCATGAACAAAAGCCAAATTGGCCTAAAAGCTCGAATCTAATAGACTGATTAACATGTAATACACATATAGACTTCATATAAACATATTGTGAAGACTTCTAACATGTTTTTACTCATAAAATAACATAAACATCAAGTTTACAACACCCAATTTCAATGTTTTTGGCAAAAACTCTATTGTTGACATTTTTAATGAAAATCAACACTGTGATTTTGTTTTTCAATCAAAACATCATAGCTATGATTATACATACTCTATCAATTTCCATAATCAATTTATCAATTTAACAACTAATTAAACCTTAATTTCTATTTTAAATTAAGCCATATTCATATATATTTTCATGTAAACACTGTAATATATTTTCTTCCACAAAACACATACCTACATGAACTAGTTTCTCTATAATCATATACAACTCATGAAATCATCTTATAATCAATAATTTATCATATAACCATAAGCACCATCAATTATCTTTTATAAAATTTCACAGATAACTTTTTGGAAGAAGAAGAAAACTAACTTTTAAAGAAAAGATTAAGCTCCTACCTTTGATTAAGAAGATGATGGCTACTTTTGATTATCAAACTTCTTTTCTTTCTCAAAACCTTCAAGGATTTCTCTCAAGTTTTCTCTCCCTTTTCTCTTTTCTTCTTCTTCTCTTTTTCTTCAACCGAGTCTTTCTCTAGTTTACGTATAATAATATAACATATGTAATAATAGATATATTTAGTATAGGATTTTAACTGACATCAGTTATATTATTTTGAAAATCAAAAGCCATAAGGCTTGTTTGGCTAAGCTTAATAAAATAACTCTTTAATCCTTACACCTTGTTTTGTAAGTCTAACTAAAACAAATGGATTAATCCTTATACCTTGTTTGATAAAATATTATTAAATTAACGACTTATTATGCAATAAGACATGTTTGGCAAAACTAAATTAAACTCTTTTAATTTATTTTAATAACTCCTTTATAGCAAGGTTATTTGTCACACTTCTATTAAATTAATTAATCAATTTAATCAATTCAAATACTAATCTATTAAATTACTTTAACACATAAATCATTATCACAAAACTATAATTTCTTTATAATTATAATTTTATTTAACCAACTAACACTTTATTTTAAATCACAAATTCCAATTAGAATATTATAATTCATTTAGTTATTATTAGCTCTCTAACTTAATTATTAAATTAGTATATAACCTCATAACAATTAATTTTCTTAGCTCGTTAATTATTTATTCAACAAATAATTAACTAAACCACATCAACTCAAATTGCCATTAAATTCTTATATAATTCAATAAATATTTAATATTATAAATAAATATTTAATATTTAATATTTAATTATTTATTCAACAAATAATTAACTAAACCACATCAACTCAAATTGAACAATTATTTATTCAACAATAAACATATCCATTAAATACTTATATAAATCAATAAATATTAAATATTACACTTTAAAATTCTGGAATGTTACAGAACTACATGCAGCAGAACATAAGACCAAAGGTTAATTTAGAAGAAACAACAACTGTTGTGTTCCAGAACACCCAAACTTTTAGTAAGCGGTAGCGACCATCAACTCAACAACAAGCTTACTGACTAGAAATACTGTAAGATATATACATTAGATCATCTAATTGAGACATTTTAGATTGTTTTCGTTACTATTTTATAATGCAATTGTTATAAATGTTCCATTTCTGGAAAATCTATGTTTCAAGTTAAAAAGGGCACTACAATGGAACAAAGACAAATCTATGCCAAAAATAGAAGTTAATCTTACACCGGTGACAACTGTTCTTTATTGGCTTAAATTAAAATGTTGCTTGTGTTTTATTGATTCAGTTGTCTATTTTTTATATTTGAGGAATATGAAGGATTGATAGTGAGAGAAAGTAAGCTTCTATGGCATCTGATTATAATAACTTTAAAAAATTGTTCTCCTTTCTACTTTTGGGGTCTATAAAAACTCATGCAGTGTGATTAAATAAATTGGATCATAAAAATTCAACTTCAGTATCATCTGAAACTAATTGGTTTTTTATTAATAGTTTTATTTGTAGAAAATAAACTTTGGCAAATTGAATTCTAAGGCTTGACTAACTACAATCCTATTAGGATCTTCATGTCAAGGATTGTTCTCATTTATTTGAAATAACTTAGTAACTCTTTTGTTGAAGAGACATGAAAACAGACACGACTCTTGATTATGCGTTATTTTAGCTGTCCCCAAAGCGGTCACGGTGAGGACATTTTATTGCTCGGATGTTTTGTTGTTTTATTGGTTAATTTATAATGTGTTGCATTAAATTATTTTTTTTCTTTAGTAGATGTAAATTGTTTTTTTCCCGTGATGGAAGCTCTGAGAAGCTGGCATCAGGGTTAATGAAACCATTTGTGACACATTTAAAGATTGCAGAGGAACAAGTTTCTTTGTTTAATCAGTCAATTAAACTTGAAGTGAAATATGGTTTACCAAGGAAACACTTAAGAGGTAATGCGACTAATTGATGAGATTTTGCTTTGTATATGGCATTTGATTTAATTATTCTTCTTATTTCTAGGTTTGTGCGGTTCGTTAGTACAACAGAAGTTTTTGAAATACCTTTGATGCAGAGATGTCTCAAATTTGGAATCAAATAGGGTAATCTATTCACAAGTAAAAATTCCACACATTTATGACCATTCATTGTGGATTATGGGGATTGTATTATTGAAATTTTATGCTTCTTAGGATTGTATTGTTGTTGTTGCTGCTGCTGCAGCTGGTTTTGTTGTTGCTAAGTGAGTTTCTGCTGCTACCATTTCTTTGGTGTGTTTTGGTTTTTTCTTTGATAGTGCAACTGTTTCTCTGTTTTTATTTTGGGCTGCTGATGTTGCTATTTGTTTGGTAGGCTGCTAGTTTTTGGCTTCTGGGCACCACGTTGTTGTTTCTGGTCTATTTTGTGTTGCTGTTGTTGTGGGCTTTGCTCTTGCAACATGAAGTTACAAGCCCAACCTTGATTTCTTTGAAGAAAATGACGATGACGTACACTTTTTTTCTTCTAGTTCGTTGTTATTCTTTCAGTTTTCTTATGTTAGTTAATAAATTTTGTAGGCACTATGGTCCTTGGGAGACCAAGATACAATAGCAAATTTTATAGTTATTGTGACTCGAGTATTATTTATTTATATGTGAAGTATTGATTTTATTAGCTCTTTATGCATTAGCTTATCAATTAGTTTGAAACAAGTATGACAATATTTGTATTTACTTAAAAAATAAATTTTATATTTTTTATAGAGATTAATAATAATAATAATAAATATGAAATCAATTATAATTTTCAATGAATTTTTATTATTTAGCAATTAATTTTTTATTTACAAATTTATAATTTGTGGAGGAATTTTACTCTCACTAAATTGAACAAAGATTCTCAATTTATAATTAGTGAAGGAAAATATTCTCTCGTTAAATAAATTTGTTCTTCATAATATATTATTTGTGAAGGAATAAAGTTATTCACTAATTTTAAATAGTCTTTCTTAAAATATTATTTGTGAAGGAAACCAATCTTTCACTAAATAACAATATTCCATTACCAAATACAATTTGTGAATAAAAAAGTTATTCACAATATATCCTTCACAAAAAATATTTAGTTACTACTTAGCGAAGGATACCCAATTGCGAGGAGGTCTAATGCGAGCACTCGTGTGAAGGAAATATTTCTTCGTAATAAATCATTTGTGAGTGATATAAGGCATATAGTGAAGGGTTTGTCCCTCACTAGAGGCCACTTTTGGTGTAGTGCAAACACTCCACCGCGTACTCCAGAAAGTGAAACATTGGAGGATAAAATTGCAAAAAGAGCAAATGTCAAAGCTCGTCGGGATTTCGCCGATAAAAGGGAATTTACATACCTAGGCCAACCAATGTAAGAGATATTTCAGATGTTGATCAATGAAGGAAGAATCACAGCTCTGCTACCTCTAATTAGCCCGCGTTCAAGATGGTTTGATTTCAATGGAGTGTGTCAATACCACTCCCACTCTCGCTGTCACAACACTGAAGAATGTTGGGCACTCTGTCAGCTTATTCAGAATCTAATTGACAGCGGTGTCCTGTAGCTGGCAAATGATAAAACTGTACTACTTGAGAGTGGGGACGCATTTCCTACAAAGTGGAAGGAGGTCGTAGCGGTTATATCTTCTAATACAGATTCAGCTACCCCCTCATATACAATTCAACCTATTCAGCTCAAAGGTATTGAGAATCCTATGAAAGTGGCTGAGCCAGAGCCAATCATCTTACCATTCAGACCACAATATCCTGTTGTCAGCCTATAGAAAGTTCCATGGAATTATGGAGAAGTTGAATGTGACGCCCCCAAATCCGGGTTACCTGACCCCCGAGTTTGGTGTTCACGATCCACAATATAATAACATCTAACTACCCATTCATATAAAAATAGTAATACATAAGTCATTAACAGAGATTGTTAATACATTAGTCCCAGGTTCTCTAACCTTAACATTACAGACATACCCTTTAGATATACAAAAAGGGTTTACAATACAACATAATAATAATAATGTTCATTATACTACTCCAACATTTTGCCTTTGCCTTTGTTCTTCTTTGATCCGCTGGCCTCTTTGTTCCTAACTGAAATGTTTTATTTAGCAAGGGTGAGCAACAAGTTTGCCCCACAAGTTATACATACAGTAAATGTATATGAATAAATAACAAGTCTTCTCGCATTCTATACAACAATAATCTGAATATGAAAGAGTACAACGCTTTCAAGATTTTCTACGATATTCAAATGAATAATCAAGAATTAATTCTACGAAATAGCAAAGTGGAATGTTTTCCAGATTTATGATGAGCGATCCGTTGGATCTTGAACTTCTCTTCTCGGGTATATATTAAAGTTTTACTTTGACATATACGCAGGTGTATCAGATAACCATAAAGATTAAATCATACCCCTCTGCAAGTACTTAGAGCCGGCCAACTCCTTGTACCATATATTATGCATAATGCTTAAGTCGTGCGAAATGGTCAAATATACGACTAAAAATGTTCCCTTTATATTAAAGGTTGTTCTTCTCAGTCTCAAAATCAAGATTTGATTTAACAACGAAATTTAATGATTTCAATATCTAATCACTTCTCTTCTCTTCTCTTCTCAAACCTATCAAGTTTTCTTTTTTGATCTAGCCGATACAACTGGCATTGATCTATCAATAATAATTAAATTCTCTTCTCTTCTCTTCTCTTCTCGAACCTATCAAGTTCTAACAAATGTTCGTCTAGCCAGAATAATTAGCTAAGACATTTTTCAACATAATTCGACAATAAACAGGAATTATCTGTACTATCAATATTAGCTTATACAGATATGAATATCCAACAACAGTAATTCTATGAATATATATTTTCCAAATTAGTAATTCAATTTGAATTTATTAAACCTGCACTAACTGCGAATAATCAACAATAAATTCTTAGACGTGGTATAATTAACAATAATTAACCACTATAATAATTGAATGAATATAACTCATGGTTGAGTCAGGAAACTTGCCTCTTCCACTGTTTACAACTACATAATATACTTATCTGCGTTTAAAAGACCTATAACCAATAATATCAGTCTCACAATTAGCACAATATTTCATAACACATAACACTATAATTCACAGTCAATCTTCTCCTAGGCACATTACCACATAGCCACATTACTGTTTATAACCTATATGAACACTTAACAAGTCTAACTAGTTCGGTCTTATTGGATTTCGGTCCATTCTCGGTGTTCTGGTCACCCTATCCGACAACTAACATTTATTGTCAATTAAACTTGGTCTCTAAGCTTCAATATTATTTTAGATAAGTCAAATATCATTTATAATATTTTTTGGAAGCTTTTAATAATTTATAAATAATTATTATAATTTGTAATAATTTTGCAAACACTTAAATCATTTTTAAATAATTTAATTATCAAATAATCTTATCATCATTAATATTTAATAATATAAAAATATTAATGTTATACTTGTCAAAATATTAAAATTATTATTAATAACTTAAAATATTTTTAAATCATCAATATTCTACTTAAATGACTTTTAAATTAATTAAAATCATTTTTAAACCATCACCATTAATATTTAAATATTATTGAAATTATTATCAAAATATTAAAAGTCATTAATTATAACTTAAAATATTTTAAAACATTTTTCTCATTTTTAAATGATTTTTAAATTAATAAAATTATTTTTAATTCATTTATTTCATATAATAATTAAATAAATCTAATATCAATAATATTAATTTATTAATGAGAATTCTCCAAAAATATTGAAAATTATATTTTATAATTCAAAATATTTTCTAACACTTTATTCTCATTTAAAATGATTTTTAAATTAATAAAAATTTAACTTATTTATTTAATTTAATAATTAAATAAATCTAATATCATTAATATTAAATTATTAATGAAAATCCTCCAAAAATAATAAAAATTATATTTTATAACTCAAAATATTTTTAAACTCTTTATTCTTATTTAAAATGATTTTTATATAATTAAAATCATTTTTCTCTAATTTATTTAATACACTAATTAAATAAATTAAATACCTTTTAATATTTAAATAATTATAAATATTAAAGAAAAACACTCCAATTGGTCAAAAAATATTTTTCATACTTTAAAATAATTTTTAAAACCATTTTTATAATTTATTTTCTATTTTTAAGTATTTTCTGAAAAATCAGAAAATAAAATAAATAGAAACCGTCGCTAAAGCCTATAGCGACACTTGTCTGTCGTCTTAGGTGTTCTTGATGCTCAAGAACACTTTCAGACCAATTTGATGGTGGCTCGTTTGACTACCTGTAATTTTCAATCTAGTCGTGTTCTGGGTTAACATAGGTTTTGATCTTGTAGTTAACATGTAACACTACAGTTATCAATCCTTATCTTGCTCAAAACAAATCACAACAGAGAGATCTAGTCTCTTAAACTAATCGTCAGAGGCCTCCGGGCTTTTCGGGTAACCCGTAAACCCAAAGTGACTTCAAGGTAAGACTTTTCAGCACTAAAGACAAAGTACTAAATAGACAACGCTTAAACCACAACGTTTTTTTATAAAAACGTTTTGGTATTTTTTTCTACAACGTTTTTAAATAAAACGTTGTAGATATATGTGACGGCCCCGAATCCGAGGTCCCGAATCACCGCGGATCCGGTTCGATCATTCTAACACTATTACTATTTGCAGAAGATATAAACATAAATTGTTTATACAATACATTACACACTATTCCCCAAGGTCGAGTAGCCTTAACTTATACACAAATCATAACTTATTTAACACATAACATTATTATTATACAACTATTACAAATCTAATCGCGCACATTAACTATAAGCTGGAACTGTCCTTAACCTTTCCTTGTATCCGACGCATCCGCCTTAATCTGCAATGTTTTATCATGATATAACAAGGGTGAGCATGAAAGTCGCCCAACAAGTTTAAGTTCAATAATATAACGATATATCATGATTGAAAGAATTTGAATAATAAGCTGGCTATAATTCAACAATATAATTGTGAACTAGCAGGAACAAATTTATGACTGAACAAGTATTATACATGAACAAATATATCTGAACCAACTGGTACTGAAGGTGATCAGCCTTTCATACCTGACTTATACATGCAATATGTACATAGTACAATTCATGGCAACCAGCAATGATTAAGCATAAGCTTATCCGAATGAAACAACTCTTATTAGAGTTAAGTAAAAACAAACTTGCCTGAACCGTTGATTACCGCTACACAATTTATAACGCCTTATCCGAAGACCTAATATTAATAATATAGATCTCCAATATTAGAATAATATCATCACAATATAATATTATTATATATATAGATATATATAGAATAACCTAAACACATAACACATAACCCTATCAGTCTATAACACATATAAGACTCAGTATCAGGTCAAACTATTTCAGTTTGACTTGAGTTCGACAAAGTTCTAACGTCCCGACGGTCTAGCCGGATAATTCTTCGAGTTTAAGTTCAATTAAACTCTGCCTAACACTTAACAATTATCTCAGATAATTTTAATAACAGTCGAAATATTTTTCGTAAGCTCATAATAATTTTAAAATAATTATTACTATTTATCTTGAATTTTCAATCATTAATACCATATTTAAATAAATTAAATACCACATAATTCCTTTATCATTAATATTTATTTAATATGAAATATTAATGAAAATCATCACTTAATATTATAATATATTTATAATATATCAAAGTATTTTAATACATTAAAAGCATATTTATATGATTTTTAAACAATAAAATTCATTATCCCAGAATTGCTATTAATATTAAAATATAAATATTTTCATGGAAAAATATTAAAAGTTATATTTTATAACTTCTAATATTTTTATAACACTTAAATCATTTTTATATGATTTATAAAACATTAATTCTATTTTTCCAAAATTTATTTAATATTTTTATTAAATAAACTAATTATCATTAATATTGATTAATTAATAAAATTCATCCTAAAATATTAAAAGTCATTGAAAATAACTTAAAATATTTTCTTTTACCATAATATTATTTTTCATGATTTTCATGTATTAAAATCAATTTTAAATAATTTATTTAATATTATAATTAAATAAATTAAATATCATTTATATTCCAAAAATATTAAATATTTATGAAATATACTTAGAATAATTAAAAACTATTTTTTAGAATTTAAAATAATTTTTCGTAATTTATTTAGTATTTTTAATAATTAAAATCTATTTTTTCTATTTATTTAATTAAAATAATCATTTTAGTAAAATAATAATTAATTTCTCAAATTAAGTGTTGCTATAGGGGCCTTAGGTGACGAATCCGTCGCTAATGGTGTTCTTGAGGTGTTCTTGAGCTTCAAAGTCAGACTTCGAGAGACTTGGTTTGACCCGTGATAAATCTTTGATCAAAAAGTGTCTGGAAGGGGTTAAGTGTTATATAATCATAGTATAAGTGTAATACTACAACTATCAATCAATATCCTGGCCAATACACAACATATCATAGAGGTCTAAGCTCACCAATTCACTGTCAGACATGTTCTTCAATTTCTGGGTTTTTCCAGAATTGAAGAACAGTTGAGGTACCCACTTTCCAATTCTTATAACTTGCAATCTGGGCTTGATTTTTACGATATAAAGGTTGAATCATGAAGTAGGGATGTCAAGGTACAATTATAAGACCTTAAACCAGTTTATCATCAATACATTAAAGAGATCTAAGAGGGTCAAACTCTGACAGAAAACGTGTTCTTGAACTTTCCGGGTTTTCCAAAAATTTTACAAAACAGACGGTCAATGCTACTTTGACCAGCAACAGATTTAATCATGTTATGTATCAAAGGGTTATAAAGACTTTTATGTGTAGTACACATACCCGTCTACAAGATAAACACAACAACATAAACTAAACACTAACACACAGCAAGTTTTGAGGCTCCGAAAATCTTGTCAGACCAATCTGGGCAAATCTAGGCTGCCCAAATTTCCAATTTCGTGAACGGTCAACCCTTTTTGACCACATATATCTTTGATCCTGTGAACTATCTGGTGGGTCTAATGGCTTAGATATGTAGTATAAATGTCAGGCTACAATACTAAAACAACAACATGGCAAAAAGATCAAACTACTGCAAGATCAGAGTCTTCAAAATGGTTCTCAGACATTTCTGGGTAATCTGGGTTACCCAGATTCGTTCGATCATGGTCGGTCAATGACCTTTGACCACTAATAACTTGCCATCTAGACCCGATCTGACCATGATTCAAGTTGCAGATCAAAGTCCTCATGACATAGAACACATTTATAACATAAAACAACACAAATCAAAAACAGAGAAGTATTTACAGGCCTTGACATTCGGTTGTCTGGCCTTGAAATTAGGGTTCTTGGGTCATTTTGAAAAATACATTTTCTGGCTTCTAGATGTTATGTATCTATGATGTAACATCATAGATCACAAAATAACATCCTTATACACTACCCTAGACAACAAACAACAACATCAACCATGAAATCATATGATTTTTATAAGGCTAGGGTTTTATACCTTTATGTTTGATATTTGATTTTTCGATCCTTGATCTGTTTCTTAGAAGGCTAAGAGCTAATAATGGTTTTGTTTCTCACTCTCTCTCTCTCTCTAAGTCCCGAAAATGAAGAGAGAGAATGGGCTAGACAATAATGGGAAATAAAGTAAGTATTTTCTTACTTTAACTCCCTTATTTTTTGATCCAATGAACCTTATGTTGCTAGGTGTCCCCTCATATCAGATTTGGCTGAGATATAGAAGTTACAAAGTCCATTGAGTTGCTCACCAACTCTTGATTTGGCAATATTTGCAAGCTAACTTATAAAAAAATATAAAAAGGACAAAATGGTCATTTGCATTCTAGATTTAATGGCATAATGGACATTTTCCAAACCCTTAGGGTTTAGGGTTTGGGTTAGGGTTTAAGGTTTAGCAAATTTAATTTTCTAAAATTTTCAATTTAGGTTTTAAAAATAAAAATTTAATATTTCTAAATTATAATTAGAATTTTCTAATTATATTAAAATTTCCTAATCATAATTTAAATCTTGCTAATTAGGATTAGTATTTCCTAATTAAAATTGCTAATTAAGCAATTAGGGTCGTAATTGGTCATTAGGGTTTATAACCCACGAATTAGGGTTTCTAATAAAAAAATAATTTTTCTAAATTAGAAATTAGGTTTCCTAATTAGAATTAGGGTTTCCTAATTACTTAACTTGAAAATTAGAATTAATATTTTCTAATTAACATAAAAATTATTAAATTAACACTTAGGTTTTCCCTAATTATAAATTAGGATTACTACCGAAATAATTAGGGTTTAATCTTTTGAAATTAGGGTTTCCTAATTAATTAAGCTTTACCCTAATTAATATTATAATTAATAGCACTTAAGCAATATAATAATCATTTAAGTTCCTAGATTAGGGTTTTAAATTTCCGAATTAAGGTTTTGGATTCCCGGAACTGAAATTAGGGTTTCCAGAACCGGTTTCTAGGGTTTCTTATTAATCGCTAGGGTTTTCTAACCGAACGTTGACGTTCTTAATATAATATTAGGGTTTGTTACATATATCATTTATCTGGTCAACCCTTGACCCTTAACCACATACTATACACCTATAAACAGAACATAAACCCGTATACACTTAATCCTGAATAATTTATTTAAATCCTTCACAGAATTTTGAAATCCTCAAAATTTCTTCTTAAAAATATCAAACGCATACACTTATTTTCTGTCTAGGTTCTATTATTAAACCTTAAATCAATTAATAAAAATTTAAAAAATATTCAAATTCTCGGGTTGTCACATTCACCCCTTCTTCTAAAAATTTCGTCCCCGAAATTTACCTTACACCATACTGCTTACACTGTTCACATACATTATCACATGCTACCCAATACACCACTCATAAGAGTAAAAGTTTTCAAATTGTGCTGAGGGGATGTCGACGTCGGGATTTTTGGATGTCCCTTTCCGTTACTTGTTCTTTGGTGTTCTCATTTTAGCTGAGATTTGTTTGAAAAAACAAGTGAAAAAGGTCCGACATGTATAATGTCGACGATGGACTGTTAAGAGTCGCCAGTTGGTTTTTTAAATGGTTGTACCAACACAACCGAGAAAAGGTTTGAACATTGACCCAGTGATATGACACTGCTAAACGGATCGGTGAAACCGAGATTCATTAGGGTCCGGGGACTTGGTTATGCGGAGGGAAGGTGTTAGGCACCCCCCGAGATCTAGGTTACCACGGTGACCGCCTCTTTTCAAGAAACCATTATCTGAATGTGCGTGTGTGTGGGTCAATGTGATGTTATTTGGAAGTAGTGCGAGGCCTCGTTCGAACCTATACACACAGGGTTTGAATTTATGTAAAAATTCAGTTTTTAACAAGATATAGCAATGATGTTTTATAAAAAAGGTTTTTCAAACCCTGATGCTCAATAGTAATTGAGACCTTTTACACTCCCATTTTATTAAGTGTTCGGCTTGATTGATTTTATTTTACGAATGTGAGGCATCCGTATGAAAATAATATACTAAATAATGCCGACTTCCTCATGGGTATGAAAACCATCTAAGGAAATTCAGACACTGCAGAATAATTTACAAGCTGCTTACAGCTAAAAATGTCCATCACGGGAACCGAATCTAGATCCAATAGGCTGAATCTGTGATCACGTGATTCCTAGGTGCATGTAATCGCAATTTGTATGAAAGCAAAGTAAGGTATATATATATAAAAGTCGTAAATATATATATATACGAGATGAGGATCACCAACCACGAAGCACCTCCATGGGGATCGTAAATATAAATAAAGTCAGAAGTTATCAACAAATCACGGAGGAAACTCCAAAGGACGAAAACGTAAATAAAGTCAGAATATGGTCAACCGCCCAAGGAAACTCCAAAGTGACGAAATGTAAATAAAGTTGTAAAAGCGATCAATCGCCACTTAAGGAAACTCCGGCCGGGATTTAATATATATATATATATATATATATATATATATATATATATATATATATAGCAATAAACGCATGCCGGATGTAAAATCTGTGCTCATCGAATGAGTTCACCACAGTTCATATATATATATAAAAGCAAATAAACGCATTCGGATATAAAATTCGTGCTCATCGAATGTAGTCCACCACAGTTCATATATATAAGTATATATATATAAAAGCAAATAAACGCACTGTATATAAAATCCGTGCTCATCGTAACAGAGTTCGACCACAATTCATATATATATATATATATATATATATATATATATATATATATATATATATATAAAGCGAGTAAACGCCTCCCGCATCAAAGTCTAGGCTCATCAAATAAAGTTCGGCATACGATAATATATATAAATGTATATATATATATATATATATATATATATATATATATATTAAAGCAAAGAACGCTCTGCATCAAGTTCAGGCTCAATCGAGGCATAACTCGATGATGTTTGTCAATATATATATAAATATATATATAATATATGTATATATACAGACTGAAATGAAACCACGGACCGAAGTCCGCGCAAAAGCAAGCAATACGACTCTCAACGTGTAGAAGGGTGTGTGCAGAGATGAAGAGAAAGACTCTAAAGTGTGTGAGAAGGCTTACAGCTGACTGCCAAAGAAGACTTCTATATCTTTAGAGTGGATAAACACTGACTTTTGTAGGTACAAAAGGGCTATATATGAGCTCACTGTGTGTTTAAAAGGGAAAGTACACTGCATGGGGTGAGTGTAGAGCAAATTGGGCAGGGCTTCCTCGCCTTTTTCTCTTACAAAATGGGCAGCCCAAACCCTCTATTTATAGGCAATTTAGCTGCAGGTGTACCTACGACTGAGCCGCAGGTGTACCAGAGGCAACCCGGGTGGGCCTGAGTTTTTCGGGTCGAGTCGTCTCAAATCGTGCACTCTAAGAATCAGAATGTCCACTCGAACTTTAAGAAGTGCAATCCGGGCATTTGTTTGAGGTATATAGGACCTATTTCGGACCGCCGTTGTCGAGAGTTGTACGATGGCATGAGATTAGAGTTTGTACGAAGTCATTGAAGATGGGACGATGCCCTTCGGTCTTCAAGCTTCACCTTTCATCCGTTATCCCGCACAATATCACTCGGGATTGGTTTAGTCTTGTGGGACATTATTGCGTAGAGATGGTTAAGACGACGTGACGTGGCATCGTGCTGACAAGATGACGATGTTGCCCCTCACCGGTGTTATCGCCGGATTACCGATAAAGCGACGTTACTCGAGCTTCGCAGATTGATGCGCCGCAATTTGTTGAAGGTCCTCATTGTCATCTTTGAGGTGTGCCTGTCTTCCCGATGTTATCGTCGGGTTGGTAGAGTATATCTCGCTGTGAGCGTCGAGATTGAAGCTAGTTGCATTTGAAACAAGCATTTCCGGGGTTATCACCAAGGTTGGTGGCTATTCCCATGGTTGGGACTGAGAATGGATACCTCGGGGTTATCTCCGAGATTAATCGGTCTTCTCCGGTGTGTGTTCCGGTATTGGATCTGCACACCTCGGGGTTACATCCCCGAGGTTGGAATTGTTATTCCCAAAGTGTGATCTGGGGTTGATGCTGAACTTCTGGTAGTATCCAGTATGGATTTTGTGACGCCCCCAAATTCGGGTTACCTGACCCCCGAGTTTGGTGTTCACGATCCACAATATAAATAACATTTAACTACCCATAATATATATAGATAGTATTTACATAAGTTTTTTATCGAGTTTTATAATACATCGCTTTCGTGTTTTCTAACCTTAACTTTACAAACATACCCTTTAGTTATACAAAAAGGGTTTACAATACAACATCATAAATATGTTAATCATAACTAGTTTATTACAACGCTTTTCCTTGTCTCTTCATAAAGCACCTCCCCGCAACTTCGCTCCTAAATGAAATGTTTTATATTTAGCAAGGGTGAGCAACAAATTTGCCCCTGCAAGTTAATACATACAATAAATGTATAAGTATTCAAATCACCGAGATATCTATTTTGATAGAATGAAACCAAAGTTCGGGGAACTTTGAAATAGTGAACAAATCGTTATTCAATAACAAGTCTTCTCGTATTCTATACAACATAATAATTCAATAATGAAAGAGTACAACGCTTTCAAAGTTTCTACGACATTCTAATGAATAATCAAGAATCAATTCTAAGAAATATCAAAGTGGAATGTTTTCCAGATTTATCTCGAAAGCGATCCATTGGATCTTGAACTTCTTCTCGAGTAACTATCAAAGTTATACTTTGATATACCCAGTGTATCGATAACCAGTAAAGATTAAATCATACTCCTCTGCAAGTATAACAAGTGATCGACTTTATTATACCCTATATTATGCATAATACTTAAGTCATGCAAGAATGATCGAATATACGATTTAATGATATTCCCTTTTTATAAAAGGTTGTTCTTCTCGATCTCGTAATCAAGATTTTGATTTAATAACGAAATCTTGTGATTTCAAATTTATTTACTTCTCGATCTTAGCCGAAATAATTGGCATCGATCTATCAATAATAATTGAATTCTCTTCTCGAACTTATCAAGTTCTAACTAATATTCGCTTCAGCCGTAATAATTAGCTAAGACATTTCTCAAAGATAATTTGACAATAAACAAGAATTATCAGATTGTCAATTCTAACTTCTCTGAGATATGAATATCCAACAACGGTTATTCTACAAATATATATTTCGAATCAATAATTCAATTTGAATTATTAAGCATGCACTAACTCGCGAATAATCAACAATAAATTCCCTCGGATGTGGTGTAATTAGCAATAATTGACCACTATAATAATTGAATGAATTTAACTCAAGGTTGAGTTAGAAACTTGCCTTTTTCCAACGATTACAAACTACACAAAATACTTATCTCGCTTTCGAAAGACCTATAACCAATAATATCGGTCTTACAATTATCACAATTATTCATAACACGTAATAATCGTAGTTCACAAATCAAACTTCTCCTAGGCACATTACCACATAGCCACATCGGTGTTTATAACCTATATAAACACATAACAAGTCTAACTATATCACCTGGTTGGACGGTCCATTCATTCTCTGTTCGGTCACCCTATCAAACAATTAACACATTGATTGTCCATTAAACTTGGTCTCTAAGCTTCAATATTAATTTAGATAAGTCAATTATCAATTATAATATTTTTCTAAGCTTTTAATAATTATCAAGCAATTATTATAATTTATAATAATTTTTCAAACATCGGAATCATTTTTAAATGATTTAATTATCAAATAATCTTATCATTATTAATATTTAATAATATTAAAATATTAATAATATACTTGTCAAAATATTAAAGTTATTATCAATAACTTAAAATATTTTAAATCAACAATATTCCACTTAAATGATTTTTAAAGTAATTAAAATCATTTTTAAATCACCACCATTAATATATAAATATTAATAAAATTATCATCTAAATATTAAAAGTCATTAATTATAACTTAAAATATTTTTAAACTATTTTTCTTATTGTTAAATGATTTTTAAATCAATAAAATCATTTTAAATTCATTTATTTAATATCATAATTAAATAAATCAAATATCATTAATATTAATTTATTAATGAAAATTCTCCAAAAATATTGAAAATTATATTTTATAATTTAAAATATTTTCTAACACTTTATTCTCAATAACAATGATTTTTAAATCATTTAAATCATTTTTATCTTATTTATTTAATTTAATAATCAAATAAATCTAATATCATTAATATTAAATTATTAATGAAAATTCTCCAAAAATATTAAAAGTTACATTTTATAACTCAAAATATTTTTAAATACATTTTTCTTATTTAAAATGATTTTCATAATATTAAATTACTTTTCTCTAATTTATTTAATACACTAATTAAATAAATTAAATACCTTTTAATATTTAAATAATTATAAATATTAAAGAAAAATATTCCAATTGGTAGAAATTATTTTTCATAATTTAAAATAATTTTTAAAACCAATTTTGGTAATTTTAGAATTTATTTCTAATTTTTATTAATTTCCTAATATTCGTAAAATAAAATAAATAATCCGTCATTAAAGCCCTTTAGCGACAATAAAGCGTCATTGTTGGTGTTCTTGAGCTCATGAACGACACAAATAACAAACTTCAAGTGCTACTTTGATCGCTTTTAATTCTCGAGACAAAATGGTTTACGGACTTGTTTAAAGTTTGATCGTAGCCAAAATGTAACACTACAACATGAAACTCACACTTAGATCAAACAACAACACAACAAGATGATGCTGGGTCGTTAAACATCTTGTCGAGGGTTTTTCGGGTTTTCGAAACCCTGCATAATCTTAGTAGCACTTTCGTGCTCAATTATCTATGAGTTCTGGTAATTTTTTATGCTAGTTTATGGTTTAAATCCCTGGTCCATGTGTCAAGGAACAATACCAACCAACAAATCAGCTAAAACATATTAACCTCGTTAAATCCAGCTCGGTCAAATCCTGACAGAATCCTTGTTCATACCGATTCTGGGTTTCCCAGAAACATAAAATCAGTTCGGGTGGTCTAGTTTGACCATCCATAAAATCCCACATGTTAGTTATTTAAGAGATCTAGAAATATGGATCTATAGTAAACATAACCGTTTACAAGTATGATACAACAATAACAACAAAACACAAAACAAACAGACAGATCAAGAAGCTTAAATATCTTGTCAGACGGTGTTCATGAAATTCTGGGTTGCCCAGAATATACTCGATCAACGTCGGTCAACGGTGTTTGACCTTAAATAACTTTAATTCCAGACACCTAATAGTTATTCTACCACTTGCAGATTAAAGACCATATGCCAGGCTATAACTTAAAGCTTTTAAATAACAAAAACAACAAACGAGTAACGATCTGTGGCGCCTGACATTAGGTTGTCAGACCACAGATTTTGTTCTTGAACAATTTTAGAAAAACGTACTTTTACTCACTTTGGTGCTATGGATCCATCATGGATCATCATATAACCACTAAAAACATCTTCTAGCAATATCTTAAACACATAAACACAAAAATTTCTCAAGCAACAAAGATCAAAAATAAAAACTTGGTTATACCTTTTTGATTCCGATTTTTGATCTTAGCCCTCCAATTTGTTCATGGTTGATCTAGAAATTTGGATATATAACCTGAAACACTTCTATTTTTTCGTGGGTTTGAGAGAGAATGGGAGTTGGTGAGAGCAACATAGAAATTAGCTAAGTTTTGTGCACTCTCTCTCTAAATCTCTTAAATAATGACCTAGTTGTTAGATCTCGATGTGTTGGTCGAATTTAATGGATTTTCTTTGAGATTTCAAATCACACAAGTCAATGTAGTTGGTAACCTAACACAAATTTGCCAAGATTTGCAAGCTAGCTCACTAATTTACACAAAAGGGCATTTTGGTCATTTCAAAAATATAATTAATGGCATTCTTGTCCAATACACAAACCCTTAGGATTTAGGGTTTGGATAATAAGGTTTAGGGTTTGAACCCTTTAGGTCTAAAATTCTAATTCCCATAATTTGCAAATTTAGGGTTTAATTAGAAAAATAATTTTCTAAACTAAAATTAGGGTTTCTAAAATAGAAAATTTCCATACAAAAATATAATTAGAGACTTCTAATCATATTTAAGTTTACAAACATTTTAGGCATGCTAATAAAAATTATGGTTGCCTAATTAGGGTTTACAATTCCCGTTTTTGAAATTAGGGGTTTCTTGCCGCACAATTAGGGTTTTAATTGTACAATTTATTTTCTAAATTTAAGATTAGGGTTTTAAATCCCTTATTAAGGTTTATTAAATACAAACCTTATCCGATCAATTATTGATTAACATAACCAACATACAGCACAAACACATTATTAGCAATATAATTATTTTAATTATATTTTCTACCGAATCCCTATCCGAAAATTAGGGTTAGGGTTTCTAAAGTTGTTAAGCACAACTCTACTCTATTTTCTCAGTCAAAACACATATTGACTGATTCTCGAGACTCGTCTCACTAATTCTCAGTACACTATTAACAGTCAATGTCAAAAAAAAAAAAAAATTATTCGTAAAATTTTAATTATTCGAAATCTCGGGTTATCACAGATTTGGATTGTCTTTCAGGGTTCCCTCGTAAAAGATAAATCTGTCCTCCTGCAATGTTAGTGACAGTAGTACAGAAAATTTCGAGTGTCTACAGATGCCCCTCTTTATCATACTCATGCATGGCGATGCATTGGGTAGGATAAAGAATCCTAGACACTTGAAACGCAACAAGACGAACATGGTACTATGGATAGCAACATGATGCAAATGTATGATGCGTGTGTACGGGGTTGTAGCCCAACATGCTGGGGATGATTGCTGGATCCCTATTGCTTCAACTGGGGATTGGCAATGATGACCAGATTTGATGTTTAATCCGAATCTGTTAGGATGTTGATGTTGGAGTTATCACCAAATTCCTGTGTCTTTGATGATGACTTGATCCTGAAGATGTACCTCTTATGTGTAAGAGATCTGTGGGGATAAAGCTTGATCTGTTTGAGGATGTGTATAACATATTCCATCATCTATCCTCTTTGATGACGTTGACCTCTCCTGGTTAGTATCGCCAGAATATGTCACGATTCTGTTGGATTTACTGCCAACAACAAATGTTGTCAGGGATTCCTGACTTTCGTCGACGTGTGAATTAACGGCTGAAACACATGTGGGATAGATTGTCAAGGTTGCTTGACCTTCGCTGACGTGTAGATCAATGGAGCATCACGTTGTGACCCCCGCCGGGGTTATACTGGGGAATACGAGCAGTCGGGTGTGAAAACCTCGAATAGCTTTAGAGCTCTGATAGGTTTAATCGCTATCGGTTGAAATAACGTCAAGGCTGCTTGACCTTTTGCTGATTTGTGTGTCAACGGATTAGCATGCGTTGTTACTCCCACCGGAGATATACGTTGTAACCCCCGTCGGGGACTCATGTAGGGTAACGACCTGGAGTTGGCGGCATCGAACCTGTATAAGGTATTGCCGTATGTGATTTGTGATAACTGAGATCATCGGCAGGGTATACCTTGTGTTCAGGTGACTACCAATGAGTGATGTACAGACTCAAAGTTTCATCCAAGAAGACCAGGATTGTATGCTGTTTTGCTCAATCGCGTGCAATTTTTATTCTCGATTTGACCTTTCTAGTCCGCAAGAACTCCTTTGCAACTCGAATTGGACCGAGCCGGAGGGGTGGGTGCTCTATTTAGGAGAGCGTGCTATTAGGAGCACCACAGGGGAGATTCGTATGCCGATCTTGCCTCCTGTCAGGCGTCATTGGCCTGTATCGCAGTCACCCGTCACTGACATCCCATTGTTGGGGGTTGTCAGTTTTGCATTGTCAAAGGGTCCTTGTACTCAAGAGATGTTCCAGCGTTGGTGGTTCCCTCGTACTATCAGAGCCCAGTCCCGCGCCACACAGTTTATGGGGGATATGGTTCCAGGATCCTTGATGATGACGGATTGGATAGCTTGTGTCCGAGATCCGACTCATATGACCCAGATTGATAATTTGACCCAGCAGTTGGACCAGGCACATATATTTATCCAGCATTTGGGTAGAGTTCCAGCAGAGGCGGAGTCAGTTGTTCCTTCCAGCTCAGGCGCTGGCCCCTCAGATGACCCATTTGGTTTTGTCGGTGCAGATCCTCATCTTTATAGGCCTGACATCCCTGTTGATAGAGATCTAGTGACTCAGGAGGAGTTACATCAGGTGGACAGGATTGATGATGTGGACATCGACACCATGGTTTTCTTCTGATGTGTATTCTCGTTATATCTTTTGATAGGCCTCTGTTAGATATTGGGTGGTTGTTCCCCATTCTCGCTATATCTTTTGATAGGCCTCTATTAGTAGTTGAGCGTCTATGCCCCATTTCACTATATTTGTAGCTGTACAGAGCTGATGTATTAGATGATGATATACTTAGGAATGTATGCACCATTTTTTCCATTCCCTATATCATATTGCCATCCATTATTTGTTATGCATGTATCATGTTATGCATATGTATGTATGTCCAGAGATATTCGAAGATTGACCCGGACTGGGCGGTCTTATGACACTACCGCATGATGTCTTCTTCTATAGTTAGTCAGATAGATCATACCCCACCGCCGCTGGTGGTATTGGGTATCTGATCGTGGTATGATAGAATGTCACCACCCGCACAGAGTGATCTGTAGATTAGTTGTTGCAAAGATACCATGACTTTATTGCCTTTTCGAGTTCCCGCAGGTTTGTAGACGGATGCTAGAGCATTGGCTACTGGACAGCGGTGTATTCGATTTGGTACCCATGAGTTGACACCTACTTTAGAGGATACGACGTTTGACGATGCCGCCTTTTACATGCACCTTGCGTGCATCCGGCTTTGGGAGACATGAGTAGAGCGATTCATGACTCTCACGGGATTGCGCGTAAGAGTAGTGCAGACGAGCCGACATCTAGCCACGTGATATCCCGGCATTTTACATGACGATGATTTGGCTCAAGGATAGCTATTCACGACATTCCGTGGATTTCACCGCACCGGAGGACCACTGGCGTTTGGCCCGAGTTGATGTACTGTTACTGTGCGTATTGTCGTATGTCTATATGCCATGATATATGGATGAGATAGACATTGGTATCATTATGGCTGTGAGAGCTCTTAGAGAGGGTCGTACCATTGTACTTATGATTGTAGCAAAGACCCTGCGGTCGGCATCCTATTGTTGCACGTATCCTACATGAGTGTTCACTAGGAGTTCGGTCATGTTGTACGTGTGGTATATATCACACTTGAGACCGGTTGGTACCCTTAGACGGCATGGGTATTGGTTCACCCATGATGTATCCATGTCATACTCCTTTCAGCCATCGGAGTGTATAGATGCTCTGTCTTGGTCCGCATTTTTGGCAGATATCAGAGATCCATTCAGCATATTGCCATGCTCGGGGCTTTGTTCACCATATAACTTTATTACTCACGCTCCGGGCATGGACTATCTCCCTCTGGCTGGTTTGAGAGGTGTGACTACTTATCACCCACTAGCCGTGATGTCCCAGTTCGACCAGTTCCATGATTTTCATCCTTTCGAGGGGGCGATAGGTCAGCATTCAGCTTCTCGATATCTCTCAGCAGAGGACCGATCCCATGTGTATGCTTGTTGGGATCGACGTGAGATAGCTGCTTTTTCTGTCAGTCATCCCGGTTGTTCTGCAGAGTATTCCGCATGGATGGAGACATAGATTTTATCGGCTGCAGCAGTATCTACAGTACTGGATAGCGAGTCAGACGATGTAGAGCCCATAGAGGACATCGATACCTACATCAAGGAGGAGCCCGTTACTGGGTAGCCATCATTTCTTCCAGATTCTCCTAGTACTAGTACTATTGTGATTCAGCACTCGGCACAGTACTTAGAGCAAAGTCTTCATCTGATGACCTTTGAGAGAGATTAGGCTCGATCTATGATGTTGAATGCCCTTGATGGGAGAGACGCAGCTCTATTAGAGAGAGACGAGGCATTAGATTGCAGAGATGCCGCTGTTGTTGAGCGGGATTAGGCCAGATCAGCCAGAGACGCAGTGATAGTTGAGCGGGATAGTGTCGTATCTTCCCGGGATGTAGCCGTCACAGATAGTACTGTCGTGAGATCCCTTACCACTGGCATGATCGCAGAGATGAGCACATATATTGATGATCATATGATCACCATACAGATGGCTGCAGATCTGTTGGGTCGTGTGGATATTCTCGTACAAGAGACCACAGCTTCGCCTCCTTCTTATGAGAGGGACGCCATGTTGGGCTTGTTAGCTCGCATATACCCAGACTTGTAGATGAGCTTGTATTTTCCTGCACAGACTAGCTTAGCCATTTTGTTATGTATAATTTACATTGTATACATCAAACAACATTATATATATGACAGGGAAATATATTTTTGGATCACTTCCCTTTTAGATATGCCTTGCCATTTGCTTGATATTTTGCCTGCTGCTTCAGGGCTTGTGGTCTTGATGTATTCTGAATTCCTCCTTGGTGGATGGACATTTAGTTATCTCTGGATAGTTCAAAATGGATCATCGATCTATGTGTATCCCTACCATCTTTGGTGTCTTGGGACTGGTTTCTTGATGGAAATGTGGAGAGGAGTGTGGCTTTCCTCTCTGAGATTGACCGCACCACAGATGGTCGCCAGTACTTCTATTTAGGAGAAGCCTAGTTAATTCCACCTCTTATGGATTGGTGTTGTTCTTCAAGGCATGACCGCAGCTTAGATGGTCGCCAAATCTCTTATTTGGGAGGAGTTCAGGTAATTCCATCCCTTTGGTCTGAAGCCAAATGAAATGTAGTAGGTTGAAGGATGATCCCAGTACCAACTGACAAGGGTTTGTGTTTTGGTAGGGGGTGAGACCGCACCATGAATGGCTGCCTACGTACTCCTATTGAAGAGGAGATCAGGTCTACATAGTTCGAACCTGGTGTAAGAGGTTCAATGTTGTGTATGGCAGAAATGGTGTAGGAATGTTTTTGGTTGTTTTTGTTTTTGTAAGGGTAGAAATGTTTTTGTTGTTTTTGTTTTATTACGATCAGGCCATATAAAATGGTTGCCTACGTACTTCTATTGAAGAGGAGATCAGGTCGACGTAGTTCACCCCTCAGGTCGAGAAGAAAAGCGTAATCCCATGTGCAGGTCAGAGTGCGGGGAGGAGAAAGTTTACTCCTAGGTTGAGGATAAACTGCAGGTATGAGAAGTTTGATCCCATGTATGGGTAGCCAAACTGCAAGTGCGAGAGGTTCAATCCATGGTGGGATGACCTAAGTCATAGGAACGCAAAGGAGAGCCAGGCTGCTGGCTTGAAAATTATGTTTCCCTGAGGGGCAAAGTGTAGGAAAGTTGTAGGTGGTAAAGGGTTAAAGAACCGGAATGACTGGTGATCTTGTGGTCCGACACCAGGGTGTTTGCGAATTATTTCAGACATAGTACCGTTTCATGGCGTCTGAGTTGATGAGTTGTGGAAATTCATCGCCGTCCATTTCTTGTAATCTGAGAGCGCCTCCTGTCAATACTTCTTTGACAACAAACGGGCCTTCCCAGTTAGGAGCGAATTTTCCTTTAGCCTGATCTTGGTTGTCAAGAATCTTCTTCAAAACCAAGTCATATTGTTTATACTTCCATAGCCGGACTTTTTTGTTGTAGGATCGGGCGATCCTTTGCTGATATAACTGACCATCAAAGATAGTCGCGGTTCACCTTTCGTCTATTAGAGACAATTGGTGATACCTGTCTTGCACCCATTGGTCTTCATCCAGCTGAGCGTCTATCAACACTCTGAGGGATTCCATTTCAACTTCTATGGGGAGTACTGCTTCCATCCCATAGGTTAAAGCGTAAGGGGTTGCCCCAGTGGAAGTACGCATTGAGGTTCTGTAGGCTAACAGAGTCAGAGGCAATAGGTCAGGCCAATCTTTGTGGTCGGCGGACATCTTTTGCATAATCTTCTTGATATTTTTGTTAGCCGCTTCAACCGCACCATTCATCTTCGGATGATAGATGATAGAGTTGAGATGTTTGATGTGGAATTTACTGTATAATTCCTCCATCATTTTGTTTTTGAGGTTCTTGGCATTGTCTGACACAATCACCTCTGGTTGTCCATATCGACAAACGACATTGTTTCTGATGAAAGCAACAATGACTTCTTTAGTAACTCTGGGGAAGGAGGCTGCTTCTACCCACTTGGTGAAGTAGTCGATCATGGTGAAGATAAATTGGTGACCATTATTGGCTTTAGGCTCGATGGGCCCGATAATGTCCATTCCCCACATTGAGAAGGGACAAGCTGAACTCATATGTGGAGTTCCGTGGAGGGGCGTGTATAGCATTCCCATGAATCGCTGCATCGATAGCATCTCCGACGTGGTTATTGCAATCGACTTTGAGAGATAGCCAATAATGTCCTGGCCCCGAGGACTTTTTTGACAAGAAGGGAGCCACTCATGTGGGGGCCACATACTCCACCATGGATTTCATATAAGCCTTTGGGCTTGATCTTTGTCTAAACATCCGAGGAGACCTAGTCCTGCATCTCTTTTGTAGAGCGATCTCCACTCGGGTAGAATTTCATAGCAAGTCTATGGATCCGCCTTTTCTCAGTCGGGCTCAGCTCAGCGGGTGTAGATCCATCTCGTAGATATTCCTTGATATGCTGATACCAAGGATGTTGGATGGGAGGTAGCTCATCCGATACTTCTCCAACGTAATTACCATAGTCGGGCCTTGTGTGTGGGAAATTGTGGACGCTTCGGCAAATGTTCCTTGTCTGATATGCGAATCAAGGAGGCCAAAGTTGCTAATGCGTCTCACAAGTCATTCCTATTACGAGGAATGTGTAGAAAGGAGATTTCTTGAACTCAAAGCCATCTTCAAAACTCGCAGATGGTAAGGCAAAGAATGTAGTTCCTTGGTTTGATAGATTCTCGTGGATTGTCTAATTACCAACTCCGAATCTCCAAAGATGATTAACGCACCGATGCCCATTGAACGGGCAAGTTTTAGCCCCATGAGATAGCCTTCATACTCAGCCGTATTGTTGGTGCTGACAAACTGTAATTTGATGGCAATGGGATACTGCTCCCCCGTACCAGATACTAGAATTGCTCCAGCTCCAGAACCTTCCATATTAACGACTCCATCAAAATACATCTTCCATGATTGGCGCGTATCGCATCGATGGTGTTCTTTGCACCGTCATTACTCCTTCATCAGGAAATATGTTTTAAGGGTTTGAAATCCTCGAAATAAAAGCTAGTTGATCCGTAATTCCTTGACCTTTGATGGATTTTGAGTCATATATACGATGTCAAATTGTTGTAGGATCAACTGCCATCTGGACAGCCGGCAATTTAACATATGTTTGTTGAACACGTACTTGAGAGGATCCACGCGGGATATGAGATGGGTTGTGTGACCATGGAGGTAATGTTGTAACCTCATGGAAGCCCATGCTAAAGCACAACACGTCTTTTCGATCAGAGTGTACTTGTGTTCACTGCTGCTGAACCTTTTGCTGAGGTAATAGATAGCTCGTTCTTAGCCTCTATCGTCCTTCTGTCCCAGCATGCAACCCATGGAAATGTCACTTATGGACAGGTACATGAACAGGGGAACATCATCCCTGGGTGGTACCAACATAGGAGCTTTGACTAGCTGTTCTTTAATTGTAAGGAAGGCATTCAGGCACTCATCATTCCATTTCATGGAGGAGTTCTTCCTTAATAGCTTGAAGATTGGCTCATGTGTTGTCGTGAGTTGAGAGATAAACCTGCTAATGAAGTTGATTCTTCCAAAAAATCCCCGTATTTCCTTTTCTGTCTGAGGAATGGGAATTTCCGTGATAGCTTGGATTTTGGCAGGATCCAGCTCAATCCCTTTGTGGCTGACTAGAAATCCTAGCAACTTGCCTGATTTAACACCAAAGGCGCATTTAGCTGGATTCAACTTCAAGTTGTACTTACGCAACCTGTTTAACAACTTTCTGAGATGGTCTATATGGTCATCCTCCTTCCGGAACTTGATAATGATGTCATCCACGTAGATCTCAATCTCTTTATGCATTAAGTCATGGAAAAGAGCCATCATAGCTCGTTGATAGGTGGCTCTGGCATTGATGAGGCCGAATGACAACCGTCTATAGCAAAAAGTTCCCCAAGGAGTGATGAAAGCAGTCTTCTCACGATCTTCCTCAGGAACCATGATCTGATGATACCCCGCAAAGCAATCAAAAAGGAGTACAGTCATGATATTATCAAGCAAAGATTGTCAATGAGAATGTGGATAAATGCCACGGGAAAGCTATCTTTTAAGCAAGCTTTGTTTAAGTCCCGGTAATCCATGCAAACTCGCACCTTCCCTCCAGGTTTAGGCATGGGCACAATGTTGGATATCCACTCAGGATATGTAGACACCATTATGATGCCAACTTGAAATTATTTCACAATTTCTTCTTTCACCTTTAAACTCCATTCAGGTTTCAATTGCCTGAGCTTTTGCTTGACTAGCTTAAATCCCTCTTTAATGGGAAGGCAATGAAGGACAATGTTAGTGGACAAACCCACCATATCTTCATGAGACCATTCAAACACATCCTGGAATTGGGTTAATAGTGTAACCATGTCATTCCGTTGGTTTGGGGTAAGGTCTGAACCAATCTGGATTAACTTAGGGCTTTTGAAGGTTCCGAGATTGAAAGAAGTGGTTTGATCAAGGTTGGGTTTAGGTTTGTCAATGTCATCCTGTATATCCATCAAGGCTGAATTCATCTCTTCATCAAAGGTACAATCCTTGTGGAGAAGAGGCACCGTATCAGCAAGTACATGCACATCTAAATTCTGAGTCCTGAAATAAAATATGCTTTCACTTAGTATATATGAAATGTGTTGATCATACACATGTGTTAGCATATATCGGTAAAATAAAGCGCTAATACTATACTGAGAAAAGTAAGCAGTTATTATATCTACAGGGCATAAAGAGTTTCTACCCGCTTTACCCTTGACGACCAACGCAAGGAATGATGTTCCAATTGGCAAGGGCAAAGTCTGGGTGGACCGCAGTGATGGAGGGATTGTCATCATCCTCCATGTCCCGAATGATGGCCATTACATCTGGGCAATCATCGTCTAGGGTGTATCTGTTGGTATGTTCATCATGAACGATGATGCGTATACCGGACATCATCCGTATGACGTCTTGCTTGATTCTTCGTTCCTCTTCTTCCACTGCGGGATTTGGAACAAAGATTTCTTTCTCCTTCACCGGTACCAGCTTGGGAAATAACATAGCCATTACCTTGGCTGGCACCTTTACAGGAGGTTGTGCGGACTCAGAGTTCAAAGGCGAAGATAAACGCCACATGGTTGAAGCTGAAGGAATCTGCTGATGTTTGAGGATTCTTGTGACTAGAACTGGAAGAATAGCCTAGCTTAGCTATTCCAGTTTGCCTGGTTAATCGAATTGGGTACTTGATACCCTGGCAATCTTTACCCAACCCTTGTCCCGGCTTATGACCCAACGACATCATTTCTTGAGTAGCCGACATTACTTCAGCATAAATCTTGGGTTCGGGCAATGGCGCTCCAATAGCATGGTATCGGGTGTTGCTTATTTCCAAAGCATAAAAACTGACTGGTTCAATGTCTGCATTGGCATTAATGAACGGCATGTCCCCGTGTTGAGCACACTCTGGTTCAGCGTTGACCGTGACTAGGCTATTGTTGATAATGTATTTCAATTGTTGATGAAGGGTGGAGGGGACTGCCCCAACCATGTGAATCCATGGTCGTCCCAAGAGCAGGTTGTATCCCGAATCTATCTTGAGCACATGGAAAGATACGCAGAATGTGTGAGGACCAATTTCGATTGGCAGCTCAATTACTCCGACCGAATTCTGGCGGGCTCCATCAAAAGCTTTGATGATAGTATGGCTACTCCGAATTCGGTTGAGATTGATATTCATCTTCACCAAGGTAGCGTATGGGCAGATATTCAGAGAGGAACCTCCATCTATTAAGACTACAGCTACCATATATCCAGAAAACAAGACCGCAATGTGCAACGGCTTGCAATGACCGGTCCCTTCAAGCGGTATGTCATCATCAGTGAAGGATACCACATTGTTGTTGAAAATGTGATCAACCAGATGTTGAAACTTTTTCGTATCGACTGATGTCAGGAGATAGGCTTCTTCTAAAACCTTTAACAAGACCTTCCGGTGATTCTCGGAAGTTAGGACCAAGTCCAAAATTGATATTTGTTGTGGAGCTTCTTTCAAGCTTAAAACCACCGTAGCTTCATTATGACCCACAGTGCGGAGGAATTCTTCAATCTTCTCCATGGGTATTTTCCCCTTTGATTTGGTGGTGGGCTTCATCACCGGTGGGGAAGATACGAGTGGATTTTCCTTGATTAATCGTAGAAAGCGGTTGTATGTGAGGTGGACCCTTCACCTTCTCCATAATTCCACAGAATTGTGTGCAAGCTAACAATAGGATATTGTGCTCTGCACAGCAAGTTAATTGGCTCGGGAGCGACCACTTTCAAAGGATTGTTGCCTCCCTTGAGTTGAATTATTGGCGTTGTGAGTAATGTATTAATCCCATCTGTTTTAGTGGGTATGACTGCTACCACACTTTTCCACTTAGTAGGGCCCGTATTCTCACTTGCACGTAACACAATATCGTCGTCTGCTAGGCGCAGGTCACCAGTGTCGATTAGATTTTGAATAAGGTGGCGGAGTGCCCATCATTCTTCTGTGATGTGACCGCGAGACTGGGAATGATATTGACACACTCCATCAGAGTTGTACCGTCCTGAATAGGGGTTGATTAGAGGTAGAAGGGAACTGATCCTTCTTTCATTGATTAACATATGAAGGATTTCCTCCATTGGTTGGTCTAGATAGGTGAATTCCCTTTTGTTGGCGAAATCCCGACGGGCTTTGGCATTTGCTATCTTTGTCACTTTATCTTCCAGCATTTCATTTTCTGAAAGTGACAAGGGAATATTCATGACAATAGGTAGGAGACTGGCATGCTCATGGCTGATTAACTGACGAGTCATTTGATGCTGATAAGTCACCAGTTCCGCCAATTGCACAATTTGCTTGCAGAGAGCTTTCATCTTTCGTTCCATTGTGAACTGGAACTCGGCATAATCCCATTTGTCATCACCGTCTTTGAGGGTCTGGGAAGATTCACAGCTGAAGTTAGAACTCTGTCCGTTGCTCCAATTAATCATGTTAACCTCTTCTTCTTTGTGTTGAGGAAGAGGGTTGTCTTGAACATGAGGCTGATATAGTTTGGTGACCACGATCTCTCCGTTGTCTATCAGGTCCTGGATCTTGTGTTTCAAAGCCCAACAATCCTAAGTATCATATCCAGGTGCCCCAGCATGATAAGCACATTTCCTAGCAGCATTGAAACCCCGTCCATTAGGGCTGGCTGGTGGAAGAAGATGCGTAATTTTCTTCTATGTTGTCAGAAGATTTAAAATGTTCTCGAGGGTATCCCCTAAGGGTGTAAACACTCGAGGGCGTTTGATTTCTCCACCTTTTGGTATTGGAGGGTTCGTGGGATGTGCTTGAATGGGAGTGTAGTTTCTCCTTTGAATAGGCATGTTTTGATTGCCTTTTTGCCCCTGTAGTGTAACACCCCCAAAATAGGTCCAATCCAACAAACCTATTCTGAGTCGCCAACAACATGGTACAGAAAACAACTACAACTTTATTATTACAATTGTCGTGCAAAATATAACAACACATATACTGTGAGTTTTAATACCAACTGTGACTTATGTTCCAACTATAGACATCACCTCACATTGATACATTACAAAAAGGTATAGTCGAAAATTGTTTTAGAAATTAAAATCTTTGGGAAGTGCTCAAGGAAACCTTCGTACATGGGAGGTCATGCTTCTAGGTTATGGTAGATATCATATGGCCACAGAATTATCCTTGGTTGACCCAATAAACCCCAAAGAAAAACGAGAAGATTACTATCATATTCTTCCCAATGGTGAGTGTGACGCCACCAAAATAGGTATACAACACCCATTCTGAGTCGCCAAAATACATGGTATAGAAAGCAAACTATAACTTTGATAATACAGATGTCGTGTAGAATACGACAATACAACTGTGAGTTTAAATACAAATATTGTCTTCTAAAAAATATAACACCCAAATAAGTCCTCATTAATTATTCATTACACTATTTTACAGAAATAGTGAGGACAGCTAAAACATCTTCCTAGAACCATCACTCCATACCCCAACTCGATCCTGCTATGTTCTCACCTCCTGAGAAGAAAAATGGAACAAAAAAGAAAAGGGTGAGCTCAACTAGCCCAGTAAAGAACATTATGACTAAGATAATATCCAACAAATTATCGTTAGTCTTCAACAGGGAAAAATCTGATAAATTATAATAGACAACAAGTTTTAGATCAATAAATGCAGCGGAACAGCAATCCATTAGAAGAGTTACGTAGAGAAAGAATTCTACCGTCTTCTAAGGTTTAAAAGTCCATCATCAATATTTTATCCCCAGAATAACAATCAATATTCATCTTTGCACTATAGGCCAAAGATATTCATTTAATCACCAGTTGGTCATGTTCATCTCAACACTGCTCATCTTTGCACTACAGCCAAAGATATTCATCGATTAATCGTTCATCTTTTGCACTATGAGCCAAAGATATTCATTTATATCATCATTTAAGACCGAGGATGATGAAAAAATATTTTTAAAAAGCGAATCCAAAGAAACAAAATGACGAAGATTAAGGATTAAGGATTCAGTACTTTGTTTTACCCATGTCCAAAAATACCTCGAAAATAATCATATTGGTGTAAAATTCAAGAATGATCAAAACATGGATACAATCAAAGCTAGTATCCGTAATAGATATTTTGGGCAAAAAGAAAATTTTTATTTTCTATTGAATAAAGGTCGTATTCGTGAATAGTGTCGATACGTGAATAAGTCAGTATATACATGAATAGTAACCCCGACACAACAAGTTCCAAATTTGATAAAAAGTTCAACAAAGATTTTGGCATAATGATATTGAAGAAAATAATATCATTTGCGAAAGAAATAACATCCCTTACCTCAAAATAACCGTACTTCTGACTGAATTTCGGTATAGTGCTGACAGAAACTCGCACCGTATAGCAACACTCAAAATATACTCACAAGAATACGTTCGACAATATAGAGAGAGAAAGAGAGAAAACTTAGTTTCTGGTGTGATTTTCAATTCTAACTTAACCCTCTATTTATAGGAAAATGCTAGAACGCCAAAGGAGACTAAAATAATAAAATATTATTTTTTATTTAAACTTCCTACGCATGCTTTGTTAGGCCAAGACCAGCCCCTCAATGCTGAAAAATTTTAAAGAACCCATATGTTTAATCACACCAACCAAAGTGGGTCCCACCTATTAAAATCATTTTATTTTCGAAACTTCAACAATTAAAGAGAAAATAGCTCGGGTTATCGGAAAAATTCAAAACTCGCAATTTTCCATGGGAAATTCCATTCTCTACAACTTTACTGTAAGAAAGTTTTTCCAAATTCCAAACAGAAATTGACCAAAATCCATAAACCAAGCGATTTTATATACTATAATAAATTTTCATTAAGAATTGTGTCCACCAAACACACAAAACATGTGTTAAACATTTAATGCTACAAAATACTCTACCTCCTCATATACTCATATATCCCACATTCATTATAAAAATATCACCGTTAATATATTATTAAAATAATATATTTAAATGAATTACTTTATCGTAAAAAGATAAAATATTAATTTTCAACAATTGTCACATTAAAAATTTTCTCCATCTATATCCACATAAAATAAATATTTTCTTTATCATAATAATCAATAATTAATTATTTTAAAAATAATATTACGTAATCACAAGATCGACAACCGTGCCGCTCCCAAGAAAGAGGGGCTTTCAATAAGGATTTCTCCTCATGGCGGCTTAATTAGGTGACCAAACCTCTCCTTAGACGAACTTTCTAGACATTGCCAATAATGTTATCTCGATAATATTATTCAAATAATATGAATTATTGATTTGATAATGGAAAAAATTGTGTAATGACAATTATTGAAACAACAACGATACAAAATATCAACGCAAAGAATTATTGAATCAATATAATATTGAATAAAGAATTCTCTGTAACAATTATTGAGTAGTGCCTTCTTACGTAAGGATCAATAATTCAACAATATCGTTGTAATACTGGTAGCTTTGTGCAACCACGCATACATCGTATTTTAACCACTGTGTAACCCAACAAAGGTTAACGGTAATAATTTACGTAGATTATTTATAAAACTCAATCTTTTGTCGTTTTTTTTCATCCAACCTTTTTTCCGTTATGGGGCCCATTAATGATGCAAGCGCTGGTGCACGGAGATTCCCAACAAAAAGAATATTCCACGACCAAACGAATATTCCCGACAATAATGAATATTTTATAACCACTTGCTTATTTTGTAAACTTTGCACATTTCACCCATAACCAAAGAATTATATCAAATTAACCCTTATTAATTTAGAATAATGAATAAAGGAAAATTCAATTTTATTTATAATAAGTTGGGGTCTTACAACCTCCCTCCTTATGAAATTTCGTCCTCGAAATTAACGTCGACGCACTGGTGTATCAAAAGGTGAGGGTACCTCGCTTTCATCTCCGATTCCAACTCCCATGTCATTTCCTCAATTGCATGGTTTCTCCACAAAACCTTAACTTGTGGTATAACCTTCGTATGCGTAAGACATGCTCTTTCCTATCCAAAATCTCAACAGTATCTCCTCGTATGTTAAATCTTCACTATCTCATCCGGTTCTAACGCAATAATGTGGTTGGGTCTTTCACATATTTACAAAGCATAGATATGTGGAATACATTGTGAACACGAGACATACTGGAGGTAACGCGAGTCTATAGGCTACGCTTTCCTATTCTTGGTCAAGAATCTCAAATGGACCAACAAACCTTGGATTGAGCTTTCCTCTTTTCCCAAATCTTGTAACTCCTTTCCATGGAGCAATACGTAACAATACATGATCTCCAATATTAAACTCCACGTCCTTTCTATGAAGATCAAAGATAACTCTTTTGTCGATCTTGTGAAGTTTGAATACGTTGTCGAATCATTTGGATCTTTTCTATAGTCATGCATACTAATTCTGGTCCCAACAATGTTGCTTCTCCCACCTCGTCCCCAAAGATATCGAGAAACGACATTTTTCGCCCATACAACGCCTCAAATGGAGCCATGCCTATACTTGCTTGATAAATCGTTGTTGTAAGAGAATTCCACCATTGGCAAGTACTTATCCCAACTTCCTTTGAAATCTAGAACACATAGTCTTAATAGATCTTCAAGGGTTTGAATAGTCCTCTCGATTGTCCGTCTGTTTGAGGATGGTATCTTTGAATCAATAAATAAATCCGCGCCCATAGCTTCTCGCAAGCTAACCCAAAATCTTGAAGTGAATCTCGGGTCACGATCCGAAACTATGGATCTTGGCATGCCATGCAATCGCAGACAATCTCATTCACGCATATACGAGCAAGACGCGTTCAAGGGAATAAGTCTCGCGATCGGTAAGAATGGGCAGACTTGGTTAATCTATCAACAATAACCCAAATTGCATCTACGCCTTGAGAAATTTTGGGAAGACCTGTAACAAAATCCATAGTAATGTGTTCCCATTTCCATTCCGGAATCTCAAGTGGTTGCAATGGACCTTTTGGCACTTGATGCTCCGCCTTTACACGTTGACAGGTTAAACATCTTGAGATAAACTCCGTAATCTCTCTCTTCATATTGTTCCACCAAAATGTATGTCGAATATCATGATACATTTTGGTACTCCCAGGATGGATTGCAAACGAGGTGTTGTGTGCCTCCATTATGATTTTATGCTTCAGGTCAGAATCGTTAGGAACGCAAAGTCTAGAATTGACTCGAAGTATTCCTTCTTCATCGATTCTTGCTTCTGGAATAGCACCTTCTTGCACTTTCTTCTTCATTTGTATCGCCCCCAGTCCGTAGCTTGAGCAAATTTTAACTTTATCAATTAAAGTCTGGTTCTACTCAGATATTCGCCATCATCATGTAGGATCCTCGGAGTCTTTAATTCTATCTTCATCCTTTGTAAGTCGATAAAATGGGCCTTTGCGTTGACAATATTGCACTCAGATACTTGCATATGATCTTCTACTCAATGCGCCACTACTACGTTCGCTTTTCTAGGATGATATTGAATAGTGTGATCGTAATCTTTCAATAGCTCAAGCCAACGTCGTTGTTGCGATATTGAGTTCTTTTTGGGTGAAGAAATATTTGAGGCTTTTATGGTCCGTAAGTATAAATCTCCACTTTTTCTCCATACAAGTAGTGTCTCCATATCTTCAACGCGAATACGATCGGGCGCGCTAACTCTAGATCATGAGTAGGATAATTCCTCTCATATTCTTTGAGTTGTCGTGGAGGCATAGGCTATGACTTTCCCATGTTGCATGAGAACACATCCTAACCCCTTTCCGGAAGCATCACAGAGATAACAAATCCATCCGAACCAGATGGTATTGTTAGAACAGGTGCCGAAATGAGTCTCCTCTTGAGCTCTTGGAAACTCTTCTCACATTCTCCGCTCCATATGAATTTTGTATCTTTCCGAGTCAGCTGAGTTAACGGAGTAGTGATTCGAGAAAATCCTTCCACGAATCTCCGATAATAACCGCCTAAGCCCGAAAAGTGCGATTTTGATCACCGACTTTGGTTGCTCCCAACTTTGTATTGCTTCAATCTTCGTCGGTCAACAGATACTCCTTGTTTTGACACCACGCGCCCAAGGAATGCTACTTCCTCGCCGAACTCGTGATTTCTTGATTTTGGCATAAAGCTTGTGTTCACGAAGTCTTTGTAGTACCGACTTCAAATGGTGCTCGTGATCTTCACGGCTTTTGGAATAGATGAGGATGTCATCAATAAAGACAACAACGAACTGATCCAAATATTCCTTGAATACACGGTTCATTATATCCATGAAAGCAGCAGGAGCATTGGTCAATCCAAAAGACATGACTAAGAATTCCAAATGCTCATGATCGAGTCCGAAAGGCGGTCTTTGGAATATCCTCGCTTTTAATCTTCAAATTGATGATATCCGTAAGCTAAGATCGATCTTTGAAAAGAATTGTGCTCCTTGCAACCTGGTCAAACAGTCATCAATGCGAGGTAGTGGATACCTATTCTTGATGGTGACATGGTTTAATTCTCGGTAGTCAATACAAAGTTGCATATTCCCGTCTTTCTTCTTTACGAATAAAACAGGAGCACCCCAAGGAGACGTCTTAGGGACTAATGAAACCGATGTCTAATAATTCCTGTAGTTGGACTTTTAACTCCTGAAGTTCAATAAGAGCCATTCGATATGGGGTTTTAAAAATGGGTTTTGTACCCGGTTCAAGGTCAATAAATAATTCAACATCACGTTCTGGGGGTAAACCAGGTAGCTCTTCAGGAAATACATCAGGGAATTCTCTAACCATAGAAATATTATTCAAATCTGACTTGTCTTTATTCAAATCCATAACATGGGCTAAGAAATCTTGACATCCATGTTTCAATAAATGAATAGCTTTGTGGCTTGATATGACAGTGACTAATTTTAGTGGTTTAGTGGTTTGAATTCGTATGACAGGTTGGTTAGAATATGAAAACTAACCACCTTATTTAAAACAATCAATTTTGGCATGATGAGTGGTTAACCAATCAATTCCTAAAATCACATCAAAAGCAAGTATCTTTAAAGAGATAAGATCAACAGGTAATGTGATAGTGCCAACTTGGATCATGCAAGATTTATAAACTGTAGATGTAACGAAGGTTTCACCCAACGGAGTTTCAACAGATAAATCAAAATCTAATTTCTCCGGAGTCAAGTTTAAACGTTGAGCACAAGCGGAGAGATAAAAGAATGGGTAGAAATTGTCAGATTCAGTAAGGTATAAACTTCGCAAGAATTCAAGATTAGCTTACCCATGATCACCTCGTTCGGGTTCCTCACGTTTTGGCCAGTCACGACAAAAGCTCTTCTAGGAACCGTTGATTTCGACTTATCCGGGACAGCCCTTGGAATCACCACTCCCGCTGAACTTGGTTTCGCTATAGTACAATCTCGAGCGATGTGGCCTTCTTTTCCACAGTTGTAACATACCTTGGATTGTTGTGGACAGTTTGGGCTGATATGTGCCTCCTTCCCGCATTTGTAACATCTAACTAGCGGTCATTCTCCTCCCCTAGCATTTGTTGTTGGCGCTGGTGCTGCTGTTGATGTCTTCCCGTCATTGTTGAATCTTCTCTTTCTGAAATTTCCACTTGAGTCACCTTTCCTATTATCATGTCCACGATTACCACCTGAGTGGTTACCGCCTTTTGTCCATATTCTTTCCTCCTCATTTGGTTATCATCGTTCGATGACTACTACTGTTGTGGTCCCTCGGTTGAGTATACTCACTATCTCGCTCTAATAATCGAGCCTCATTGACAACATCCGAATACTGAGAGAAAACTTATGAGAGATAAGGTATTAACGAATCTCGGGTTTTAGACCTCTCAAAAACATACGCGTCATTCGTTCCTCATTCTCCACCAAATGAGGTGCAAACCTGGATAACTCTGTGAACTTTGCCTCGTACTGAGACACCGTCATGTTGTTCTGGTTCGAGTTAATAAACTCTACCTCCTTCATATGACGAATACTTTCTGGAAAGTACTTGTCATTGAACAGTTTCTGAAATCTTTCCCAAGACATGTTAAGTGCATCTGGCTGGGTACGCTTCACAGATTCCCACCAGTAATCTGCTTCACCACAAAACATAAAGGTGGCGAATGGAACCTTCTATTACTCCGTGCAACCCAAGACATCGAATATCTTGATAATTTGCTTGACCCACGTTTCTTCCTTGATTGGATCCGGCTTTCCATGGAAATCTGGTGGTCCCAACTCCTTGAACTGCTTGGTTGTGACAGACCGCGCGTTGCCATCATTTCCACCCGTATTTTGTACACGAGTCTCCTAAATTCGATTTTGCATGAACCGCAAAAAGCTCCTAAACATTCCATCATTCATCGTTTGCTCGGTAGTGTTGTTTACAGGAGGAATATTGCCTTCCTGTTTCACGTTCTCCCGGTTTGCGACTAAAGGTTGTTCCACAGTCTCATAAACTCCATTGTTAACATTCTCAGCAGCCATTCTTAAATACTGCCATAAAACAAGGGTTAATTAAACAATTTAACATATCACATAATATCCTATATTATGATCGATCAACAAATAAGCTTAGGTAGGACACACTAGCGAAGGATTTACTCGTCTCTCCCCTCCTAGTTCTATAACCCGATCTCTGCCAGAGATCATATCCCTAAGCTCTAATACCAACTGTGACGCCCCCAAAATAGTTATACAACACCCATTCTGAGTCGCCAAAATACATGGTATAGAAAGTAAACTACAACTTTGATAATACAGATGTCGTGTAGAATACGACAATACAACTGTGAGTTTAAATACAAATATTGTCTTCTAGACAATATACACACCCAAATAAGTCCTCATTAATTATTCATACACTATTTTACGTAAATAGTGAGGACAAACTAAAACATCTTCCTAGAACCATCACTCCATACCCCGACTCGATCCTCGCTATGTTCTCACCTCCGAGAAGAAAAAATGGAACAAAAAGGAAAAGGGTGAGCTCAACTAGCCCGATAAAGAAGAACATTATGACTAAGATAATATACAACAAATTATCGTTAGTCTTCAATGAGGAAAAATCGATAAATTATAATAGACAACAAGTTTTAGATCAATAAATGCAATGAACAACAATCCATTAGAAGAGTCACGTAGAGAAAGAATTCTACCTGTCTTCTAAGGTTTAAAAGTCCATCATCAATATTTTATCCTCAGTAATAACAATCAAGTATTCATCTTTGCACACTACAGCCAAAGATATTCATTTAAATCACCGATTGTTATGTATATCTCAACACCTGCTCATCTCAACACTGTTCATCATCTTGCACTTTCTGTGCCAAAGATATTCATCGATTAATCGCTCATCTTTTGCACTACTGTGCCAAAGATATTCATTTATATCATCATTTAAGACTGAGGATGATGAAAAATATTTTTAAAGAAACGAATCCAGTGAAATAAAATGACAAGGATTAAGGATTAAGGATTCGTACTTTGTTTTACTCATGTCCAAAAATACCTCAAAAATAATCATATTGGTGTAAAATTCAAGAATGATCAAAACATGGATACAATCAAAGCTAGTATCCAGAATAGATATTTTGGGCAAAAAGAAAAATTTTTATTTTTCGGTGAATAGTGCCGTATTCGTGAATAGTGCCGTATACGTGAATAGTGCCGTATACGTGAATAGTAACCCCGACACAACAAGTTCCAAATTTGATAAAAAGTTCAACAAAGATTTTGGCATAATGATATTGAAGAAAATAATATCATTTGCGAAAGAAATAACATCCCTTACTTCAAAATAACCGTATTGACATTTGAATTTGGTATAGTCGATGTAAACTCGCATCAGAGTATAGCAACACTCAAAATATACTCACAAGAATACGTTCGACAATATAAAGAGAGAAAGAGAGAAAACTTAGTTTCTGGTGTGATTTTTAATTCTAACTTAACCTTCTATTTATAGGAAAATGCTAGAACGCATAAAGGAGACTAAAATAATAAAATATTATTTTTATTTAAACTTCCTACGCATGCTTTGTTAGGCCAAGACTAAAACCCCTCAATGCTGAAAATTTTTGACCCATGTGTTTAATCACACCAACCAAAGTGGGTCCCACCTATTAAAAATCATTTTATTTTCCGAAACTTCAACAATTCGTAAAAAATAGCTCGGTTATCAGAAAAATTCAAAACTCGCGATTTTCCATGGGAAATTCCATTCTCTACAACTTTACAAAAGAAAGTTTTTCCAAATTCCAAACAGAAATTGACCAAAATCCATAAACGGGCGATTTTATAGTCTATAATAAATTTTCGGTCAAGAATTGTGTCCACCGACACACAAAACATGTGTTCAACATTTAATGCCACAAAATACTCTACCTCCTCATATACTCATATATCCCACATTCATTATAAAAATATCACCGTTAATATATTATTAAAATAATATATTTAAATGAATTATTTTATCAGAAAAAGATAAAATATTAATTTTCAACAATTGTCACATTAAAAATTTTCTCCATCTATATCCACATAAAATAAATATTTTCTTTATCATAATAATCAATAATTAATTATTTTAAAAATAATATTACGTAATCATGAAGATTAACAACCGTGCCGTTCCTGTGAAAGAGGGGCTTTCAATAAGGATTTCTCCTTACTAAGTAGCGCAATTAGGTGACCAAACCTCTCCTTAGATGTAACTTTCTAGACATTGCCAATAATGTTATCGATAATATTATTCAAATAATATGAATTATTGATTTGATAATAGAAATCTTGTGTAATGACAATTATTGAAACAACAAATGATACAAAATATCAACGCAAAGAATTATTGAATCAATATAATATTGAGCAAGAATTCATCGTAATAATTATTGAGTAGTGCCTTCTCACGTAAGGATCAATAATTCAACAATATCTTGTGCAATACAGGTGTCTTCTTGCGCAACCACACATATTACATCGTATTTTAACCACCGTGTAACCCAACAAAGGTTAATTCAGAATAATTTACGTAGCTATTTATAAAACTCAATCTTTGTGTTTTTTTTTTTCATCCAACCGCTTTTTTCCGTTATGGGGCCCACTAATGATCAAGGCTACCGTCAGACGGAGATTCCCGACAAAAAGAATATTCCACGACCAAACGAATATTCCCCAGAATAATAATGAATATTTTATAACCACTTGCTTATTTTGTAAACTTTACACATTTCACCCATAACCAAAGAATTATATCAAATTAACCCTTATTAATTTAGAATAATGAATAAAGGAAAATTCAATTTTATTTATAATAAGTTGGGGTCTTACAGTGAGTCTTCTCTTGACATATCATTATCTCCACTGTCTCTAATTGGGAATTAAACTCCAAACAAACACCAAGATTATATAGGTAGTGCTTGTAAATATACTCAGCAAGTGGATGAGCACAACCCTGTCTTATGATGACACGAGGTTGTATGTCATTAGACATCTTGTATGATAGTGGCAAAACACCCTTCCAAGTTAAATTCACCTCACCCTCAACCTCTATAGACCACCGTTCTATTCCCTTGTTATCCCCCACTCGACCCAGCTACACTTTTATTACCTGGAAGGAATTGTGAAGCAAAAGGGTGAGCACAACTAGCTCAGTAAAGAATATCATGACTAAAAATAAATAAATTATCAATTTCAACAGTAATAAATCAGAGATTTAGAACATATGGTAGATGATAAAACTTTTCAACCATAGTTGCAGCGGAACGAGCAATCCATTAGAAGAGTCAAATAGACCATAAAATCTATTATCTTCTCCATGTTAAAAGTCTACCAACAATGTTTTATCCCTGTAACATCAATCAACAATTCCTGTCCACAATCACGTGTATAACTCATAATCGTAATTGTAGTTCTAAATTCCTTTTCTCATCCAGGACAAAGATAATTTTCATCACCTGAAACATCAAAGATTATGGTTATACCAAATCACAGTTTATGTTCATAATCCTACTAATAAATTCATCTTTGCACTACGGCTAAAGATATTCATCAACAAGTCATCTTTGCACTACAGGCAAAAGATATTCATCAGTTGGTCATGTTCATCTAAACACCTGTTCATCTTTGCACTACGGCCAAAGATATTCAGTTATATCATCATTTAGGACTGAGGATGATGAAAAATATTTTAAAGAAAACGAATCCAATGAAACAAAAGAATAAATATTAAGGATTCGTATTTCAGCTATTCCATATCCAAAAATACCTCATAAATAATCATAGTGGAGTAAAATTCAAGAATGATCAAAACATGGATACAATCAAAGCTAGTATCTAGAATAGATATTTTGGACAAAAAGAAGAACATTTTATTTTTCGGTGAATAGTGTCGTATTCGTGAATAGTGCCGTATACGTGAATAGTAACTCCGACACTAAAAGATAGAAATTTCACAAAAACATCATCATGCTTCATGAATAGTAACTCATGAATAGTAACTCGTGAATAGTAACTCATAAATAATAACTCATGAATAGTAACCCCGACATGAAAAAGTTTTAAATTTGATAAAAAGTTCAAACCAATATTTTGGCATAATGATATTGATGAAATAATATCATTTATGAAGAAAATAATCTTCCTTACCTCAGAAAGAATAGTACTTCTGACTGGAATACTGGATATAGTGCTAAACGAACTTGCACCGTATAGCAATACTCGAAGTACTAAAATACTCACAAAATATGCTCGATATTATAGAGAGAGAAAGAGAGAGAAATCTTTGGTTTCTGGTGTGATTTTCAATTCTAACCTAAGCACCCTATTTATAGGAAAATGCTTAGAACACCAAAGCAAAAAATTTAATAAAATATTATTATTATTTAACAAATTTCCTACGCACACTCAAGACATCAGATTTTAGCAATTAACATGTGCAACCAACTTGTTAAAAACGTTTTTCTTAAAATAATTAATTAAAACTTCCAAAAATCAATTATTTCGAAACTTCGGAACTTTAATAATTCATAATAAATAGCCCTTTTATCAGAAAATTCGACTCTCGCGACTTTTTATAGGAAATTCAATTCTCTACAACTTTGCAGAAGAGAGTTTTTCCAAATTCAAAACAAAAATTGACCGAAATTCATAAACGGGCGATTTTACAGGCTATAATCAAATTTCAATCAAGAAATGGGTCCACCAACATGTTTAACATGGTTTAAACAACTTTTGCAACAAAAATACTCTTCCTCCTCATATACTCATATATCCCACATTCATTATAAAAACATCATCATTATTATATTATAATAATATAATAAAATATTATTTTATCAGAAAAGATAAAATATCGATTTTCAACAATTGTCACTTTAAAAATTTTCTCCATCTATATCCACATAAAATGAATATTTTCCTCATCATATAAATCAATAATTTAATTATTCACAAATAATATGAACTATTAATCGATAATGAAAAATATCGTGTAGTGACAATTATTGAAATAACAATAATATAAAATATCAACGCAAAGAATTATTGAATTAATAAAATAAAATAATGAGCAAGAATTATCTTGTAACAATTATTGAGTAGTGTCTTCTTCACGTAAGAATCAATAATTCAAAAATATGTGAAATACCGTGCCACCCATTTGTCTGGCAATAGCGTATTACTTTAATTTGTCTTTTTTTCATCCGGCGATTTATTCTATTATGGGGCCCATAAATGGTTTTGGCATACCGTCGTATGAATATTCCCTACGAAAGAATATTCCACGACCAAACGAATATTCCCCAAACAACAATGAATATTTTATAACCACTTGCGTATTTTTGAAAAAATTTCATATATCACCCTTAACTTTAACTTTTTATCAATTTAACCATTTACCGAATTGTAATTATAAGAAAAATTGAATAATTTTATTTCATAAAATTCGGGGTCTTACATGTAGTATCAGGGAAACATCTTCCTCTTTCTTTTTATGGACCCTCCAGGGGTTGTTCCCATAATTTCCATATTGGATGTGATCAGCAACAGCTTTGAGTGCAACTGGGTCTTGAATCTTTCCGGACTTTAATCTCATCTTAGCCATCTCCCTATGTTTGACCATTTCAGAAAATGGTTTGCCGATGCCGGCTAAAACTCTCTCATAGAAGGGAGCTTCTTGTATGTCTATGAAAGTCATGACCATTTCTGATTCTGTCATGGAAGGACTAACTTGGGCAGCCAGGCGTCTCCACCTCTGAGCATACTATCTGAAAGATTCGTTAGACTGTTTCTTGATCTTGGTAATTTGATACCGATCATGAGCCATCAATGTTTGAAAGCTGTATTGAGTGAGGAAAGCATGTGCTAGCTCTTCCCAGCTATGGATTTTGGAGTTGTCTAATCTTGTGTACCACGTACGGGCTTCTCCAGTTAGACTCTTTTGGAACAATTACATTCTGAGATTTTCGTCCTCTACATAAGATCCAAGTTCTATTTTATTTTACGAATGCGAGGCATCCGTATGAAAGTAATGTACAAAATAATGCCGACTTCCTCATGGGTAGGAAAACCATCTGAGGAAATTCAGACACCGCAAAATAATTTACAAGCTGCTTACAGCTGAAAATGTCCATCACGGGAACCGAATCTAGATCCAATAGGCTGAATCTGTGATCACGTGATTCCTAGGCGCACAGAATACTATAATTTGTATGAAAGCAGTAAGCATGTATATATATAAAAGTTGTAAATAAATATATACAGACAGGATCACCAACCACGAAGCACCTCCTTGGGGGATCAAAAATGTAAATAAAGCTGTAAAAGCTATCAACCATCACGGAGGAAACTCAAAGGGACGTAAACGTAAATAAAGTCAGAATATTGATTCAACCGCCACGAAGGAAATTCAAAGGGAAGAAATGTAAATAAAGTTTAAAAGCGATCAATCGCCACGAAGGAAACTCCACCAGAGGCGAATATATATATATATATATATATATATATATATATATATATATATATATATATATATACAAAAGCAATAAACATATCTCGGATTTAAAATCTGTGCTCATCGTAATGTAGTTCGACCATAGTTCATATATATATATATATATATATATATATATATGCAAATAAACGCATATAGGATATAAAATTCAGGCTCATCGAACACGAGCATCGACTACAGTTATATATATAAGTGTATATATATATATATATAAGCAAATAAACGCATTTACATAAAATCCAAGCTCATCGAATGAGAAGTCTCACCACGGTTCATATATATAAGTATATATATATATATATAAAAGCAAATAAACGCACCGGATATAAAATCTGTGCTCATCGTGAACAAAGTCCACCACAATTCATATATATAAATATATATATATATATATATATATATATATATTAAAGCAAAGAACGCTCGCATCAAGTCAGGCTCAATCGAGGCATAACTCGATCATGTTAGTCAATATATATATAAATATATATATATAATATATATATATATAGACTTTAATGAAACCACTGATCAAGTAAGGGGCAAAAGCAAGCAACACGACTCTCAACGTGTAGAAGGGTGTGTGAGAGATGAAGAGAAAGACTCTAAAGTGTGTGAGAAGGCTTACGGTGACCGCCAAAGAAGACTTCTATATCTTTAGAGTGGGTAAAACAACCGACTTTTGTAGGTACAAAAGGGCTATATATGAGCTCACATGTGTTTAAAAGGGGAAAATACACTGCATGGGGTGAGTGCAGAGCAAATTGTGTAGGGCTTCCTCGCCTTTTTCTCTTGCAAAATGGGCAGCCCAAGCCCTCTATTTATAGGCAATTTAGCTGCAGGTGTACATGCGGCTGAACCGCAGGTGTACCAGAGGCAACCCAGGGGGGCCCGAGTTTTTTGGGTCGGGTCGTCTCGAAGTACGTGCACTCGGGCACTGTAATGTCCACTTAAACTTTAAGAAGTGCAATCCAAACATCCGTTTGAGGTATATAGGACCTATTTCGGACCGCCGTTATCGAGAGTTGTACGATGGCATGGGATTAGAGTTTGTACGAAGTCATTGAAGATGGGACGACGCCCTCCGGTCTTCAAGCATCAACTTTCATCCGTTACCCCGCACAATATCACTCGGGATTGGTTTAGTCTTATGGGACATTGTTGCGTAGAGATGGTTAAGATGACATGACATGGCATCGTGTTGGCGAGATGACGATGTCGCCCCTCACAGGTGTTATCGCCGGATTAGGCTGATAAAGCAGACGTTGCTCAGGCTTCGCTGAGATTGGACTACTGTAATTTGTTGAAGGTCCTCATTGTCATCTTTGAGGTGTGCATGTCTTCCCGATGTTATCGCCGGGTTGGTATAGTGTATCTCGCTGTGAGCGCCGAGATTGAAGCTGGTTGCATTTGAAACAAGCATTTCCGGGGTTATCGCCTAAACCTGCATTCTTAGGGTTATCACCAAGGTTGGTGGCTATTCCATGGTTGGGACCGAGGACCGGATACCTCGGGGTTATCTCGACATTAATCGGTCTTTCGGTGTGTGTTTCGGTATTGGATCTGCACACCTCGGGGTTACATCCGAGGTTGGAATTGTTTTTCCCAGAGTGTGATCTGGGGTTGATGCTGAACTTCTGGTAGTATCCGGTATAGATTTGGATTGTCTTTCAGGGTTCCCTCTTAAAAGACGAATCTGTCCTCCTGCAATGTTAGTGATAGTAGTACAGAAAATTTTGAGTGTCTATAGGGTCATATAGACCATGAACACATACTTTTAACGGTATTGATCATACCGCAAAACAATACATTACTTGGTATGTTTACAATCACAAAGAAGATAAACTAATGTTGTTAGTACTTTAGGTGATCAGCCTATCGTACTCTTACGTCATGCATAACGTATTAATCATGTATAGCGAATATTTACGCTACTTGATTGGATTATTTATCAAAACAATGTAAGACCCCGAATTTTATGAAATAAAAGTATTCAATTTTTCTATTCAGTAAATGGTTAAATTTATAAAAGTTAAAGTTAAGGGTAATATATGAAAATTTTCAAAATACGCAAGTGGTTATAAAATATTCATTGTTGTCGGGGAATATTCGTTTAGTCGTGGAATATTCTATTTGTCGGGGAATATTCGTATGATTTACAAGTAGTATGACCATTTGTGGGGCCCGATAATGTAATAAGCGCATCGGATGAAGAAAAACGACAAATTTGAGTTTTATAAATAACAACAGAATTGTTACAATTAACATTTGTTGGAATACGGTGGTTAAAATACAAAGAATATGGCGTAGTTGCACAAAAAGTAGCACACCAGATTGCAAAGTATATTTTTGAATTATTGATTCTTACGTAAGAAGACACTACTCAATAATTGTTACAGTATTTACTGTTCAATATTTTATTTTATTGGTTAAATAATTGTCATTTCACAGTATTTCCCAATATCATATCAATAATTCATATTATTTGAATAATATTATTAGATAACATTATTGGCAATGTCTAGAAAGTTCTGTCAAGGAGAGGTTTGGTCACCTAATTGCTGCCGCGAAGAAGGAGAAATCCTTATCGAAAAGCCCCTCTTTCCGGAAGGGAACTGCGATTGTCATTATTGTGATTCGTAATATTATTTGTGAATAATTAATTATTGATTTATATGATAAGGAAATATTTATTTGATGTGGATATAAATGATGTATTTATTTATGTGGTTATAAATGAATGAATTAATGTTGAGGTGTTTTATCAGTATTTTGTCGGATTGGAAGTATTAAAAGATCAAATCGGTGTTCTTAAAGCTCTATTTCGTGAGTTATAATTTTGATCTGACCGTTGGATCGTTGTGATTTTTGGATATGTTATACATATATAATTTGAGTATATGTTCACAAATTTTGAACCGTTAAAAATGAACGAATGATTTGTTATGAATTTTAAGAGGTGACTGAGTCGGAAATTAGGTTTATAAATGATTTTGGTGGAAAATTCTAGAAATGGGTGGGCCCCACTTTTGGTTGTTAGGGAAGATGGCTAATTTTTGGTGGGTGGAATAGTAGCAGGTAAAACCATCAGGTAGCAGGTCAAGTCTGCTTCGGCGTGCTAATATTTTTCTATAAATAGAGAGCTAAGTTAGAATTGAAAATCACACCAGAATTCATAAGTTTTCTCTCTTTTTCTCTCTAGATTATCGAGTGTATTTTGTGAGTATTTAGATACTTGGTGAGTTGCTATTCATCAGTGCAAGTTTCCTTCAATGTCATATCTGATATCCAGTCAGAAGTGCTGCTCTTTTGTGGTAAGGGATAGTAAGGGGTTTTAAGAGTTGTTATGTTTTTCAGTTTCGTAATTTTTCTGACTTTCAAAAATTCTGGAAAAATTTGAAATGATAAATTGATGAGTTTTATTAATTGTGTCCAAAAATGGCGATTTTTGGATGTATAGATTAAGAGTTATGAATTTTATGAGAAAAGACTATTTTAAAAGAAAACCCTTAAAACTCCTTGTGGTTAACTCCAAAATTGATGAAATTTTTATTGGAAGTATATCTATATAATATCAGTGTACTCTATGAATTTCGAAATTTTTGGATAAAATTACAATTTATGATAAAAGTCTAAATATTCGGCGGTTTTGGCCATATGAAAAAATAGTAAATAAATTTTAAAAATTCTGAGAAAAATAAATGTTCAATATGGGACTATATTCTGCTAAATCCCAGAAAAAAAATATTTTTGGAACTGATTTGGTATTTTTCATGAAAATGGACTAGTTATGAGTAAATAAATTAAATATGTTATGTGAAGTAAGAAAATTGGAAAATAAGATTTTATGGCTTGAGAATCCTATATGAGGTATATGCAGATTTTTGATGAGGGTTTTGGTTATTTGGTGATTAAATCTTATGAGTTTGGCATTTTAAGATGATTAAATGCATTATTTAGTAAAGTGTAAACAATTAAAATAAATTGTTTATAAGTTTAAGAAATGTTATTGCAATATCATTATACCGAAATATTGGAATGAATTTTATTGTGGAATTTCTACCTTTTTGTGTCGAGTTTACTATTCATGAGTTACTATTCACGAGTTACTATTCATGAGTTACTATTCATGAGTTACTATTCACGAGTTACTATTCATGAGTACTATTTATGACAAAATTGGTTTCTTTTTCTAACCAAATTATAGTTGATTTATGAATATTACTCTTAAGATTAAATCTAGATGTTTTGATTATATTGATTTTACTATTATATATAACATTTTTATAACCCTAATGATGATATTTCTCTTTGACTTGAGTGTAAAGATGGGTAGATTATTGGTATGATCATGACTATGGGTTCTCTTTGGCGAAGAAGGCAAAGTTGAATCGTTGACTGGTATGATCATGACCATTGAATTTACAATTGAATATTTTTAGCTTAAGTGCAAAGGTGAATGAATCAACATGGTTATAATTATTGTTTATATAAATTCTAAAATGATTATGTATTTCTTTGATATATTAATATCTTTGGCTTGTAGTGCAAAGATGAATTATTGATGAATATCTTTGGCCCGTAGTGCAAAGATGACCTATTGTTGAATATCTTTGGCCCGTAGTGCAAAGATTACCAGTTGTTGAATATCTTTGGCCGTAAGTGCAAAAGATGAATCTGTTGATTAATATCTTGGCCCTGTAGTGCAAAGATGAATTTATTAGTATGATTATAAACATGAACTGTGATTTGGTATAACCATGATCTTTGATGTTTCAGGTAAAGACAGGTGATGAAAATTATCTTCGTCCTAGGTTCGAAGAGGAATTTAGAATCACAATTATGATTATGAGTTATTCATATAATTGATGAAAGGAACTGTTGATTGATGTTACAGGAATAAAATATTGTTGGTGGATTTTTAACATGGAGAAGATAATAGACTTTATGGTCTATTTGACTCTTTTAATGGATTGCTTCGTCTACGTTAACTATGGTTGAAAATTTTTATCATCTACCATATGTTCTAAATCTCGATTTATTATTGATGAAGGCTATTGATAATTTAATTATCTTTAGTCATGATATTCTTTATCGAAGCTAGTTGTGCTCACCCTTTTGCTTCACAATTCCTTTCGTGTAATAAGACCCAGAATGGGTCGAAAGCGGGGTAATGAGGGTATGTAAACGGTGGTCATCATTTAGTAGTTATATTTGGTGAATCAAATAGGGTGAAGCGACCCCAACGTTGGAAGGGTGTATTGCCACTATCATACAAGATGTCTAAAGACATACAACCTCGTGTCATCATAAGACAGGGTTGTGCACATCCACTTACTGAGTATATCTACATGCACTACCTATATGATCTTGGTGTTTGTTTGAAGTATAATTCTCAATTAGAGACAGTGGAGATAATGATATGTCAAGAGAAGACTCACCATTAGAAAAAATATGATAGTAATCTTCTCATTTTTCTTTGGGGTCTATTGGGTCAACCAAGGATAATTCTGTGGCCATATGATATCTATCATAACCTGGAAGCATGGCTTCCCATGTACGAAGGTTTTCTTGAGCACTTCCCAAAGATTTTAATTTCTAAAACAATTTTTGACTATACCTTTATGTAAGATGTCATTGTGACGTGCTATCCAAGGTTGGGACATGAGTCACAGTTGGTATATATTTGTATCAAAGCTCACAGCATTTATGTTGTTGTATTTTGCACGACAATTGTTGTAATAAAGTTGTAGTTGTTTTCTGTACCATGTATTTGGCGACTCAGAATGGGTTGGATGGAATGGACTTATTTTGGGGTTGTCACAAACAACATAGTCCACCTCAGTCTTATCATAGGATTCCGCACCAAAACAATTTGGGTCAGGAAATTTCTTTTAATGAACACTTAGAGTTTTCATAACATTAGTCTAGCTAAATCGAATAACATAGACTCATATCAATAATTCAATTCAATCAAATTATTTAGGTGTAGCCAAACCCCGTTGGTAAATTAATTTTTTTTTAAAATATTTTTGAGAATGACGTCATGATGTCGTATTGTATTAACAGTCCATTTAAGGATGTTGTCATTGTATGACTTTGTCATAACACATCATACAATAGTGGAACAACGATTTTAGATCAAATTCACACTAAGTATTCCTGTATTTACAACTCTATCAAATTTTTATCATCTCTGCACTAGGTTATATGGTACATGAGTGATAAATAAAATATATTTTGATATTTCAAATCATTTGCATCTAGCTCAAATAAGTAGCATAGACTATACATTAAACCATTTCAAAAATGATTACGAATCTACATTTTTTTTTCAAAAGCACATAGTGCGTATTTAGCTTGATGTTAAAATTTCAAATTCTAACATAGCTAGGAGTTTTGGAAAACTTATGTCTCCACTAATAATCATTTTCTTAACAATCTATCTATTCCTATAATCTTCAATTCTCCATTCACACACAACTATGCCCAGTTCGTAAAACCACACTTATGAGTCCATAAATTATCACAATCATATGAGTTTAAGAACTTGTCCTAGCCAGACCTTTAGCGTCCATTCGCTGAGGGGTTCATAAACATTTCATATAACTATAAATCAAGTATGTCACATAAGTATGAGTTTTAAGAACTCGTACTTAACCTTATATCCTCTACCTATAACTATCTATATGTTATACACATGAGAAAGAAATCACCCTCTTAACATGCATATAGAAAATAGCGCGACACAAACATTTCAATGATTATCATTGCCAGAACTAAGTAGTTTTTACACCAAGTACAATTCCCCGCCCACACAAGGAATCATACAACTCAGCTGCCGACATGAATCCTATATTGAATCCCCACCTAACACTAACACCCTTCTCAATACGAATTTCATTTAACTCGTATTCATAATCCTTTCTTGAATCTGTACCAATTCACACAGCAATCTTGCTGTAAACTTTTCAATCATCAGATTGATTCTCATCCCATACTATAACCTTATCAGATCACGGAGTGATCTCATCATATATGTTACGATTCATTTCTATATCTTGATCGTTTTGTTTTACGATCTCCTATCCCTGTACTTTCAGTCTTTTAGAATCTATCTATTCACCACTATTGTTCAACTTTATTATTAGAGTTAGGGAACTCTGTATCGTATAACTCACCGAGATTCGTCTTTGAATCTTACCGACCAACTAACTCTATTTTAGTTAGTACTTTTCTTAATCACTGCGGTTATTAGTCTCAGGTATTCCTACCTAAGGTTCATAACCTACAGCTCTGATACCAACTGTGACGGCCCCGAATCCGAGGTCCCGAATCACCGCGGATCCGGTTCGATCATTCTAACACTATTACTATTTGCGGAAGATATAAACATAAATTGTTTATACAATACATTATACACTATTCCCCAAGGTCGAGTAACCTTAACTTATACACAAATCATAACTTATTTAACATATAACATTATTATTATACAACTATTACAAATCTAATCGCGCACATTAACTATAAGTTGGAACTGTCCTTAACCTTTCCTTGTATCCGACGCATCCGCCTTAATCTGCAATGTTTTATCATGATATAGAAAGGGTGAGCATGAAAGTTGCCCATCAAGTTTAAGTTCAATAATATAATGATATATCATGATTGAAAGAATCTGAATAATAAGCTGGCTATAATTTAATAATATAATTGTGAACTAGCAGGAACAAATTTATGAATGAACAAGTATTATACATGAACAAATAATTCTGAACCAACTGGTAATGAAGGTGATCAACCTTTCATACCTGACTTATACATGCAATATGTACAAAGTACATGTGACGCCCCCAAAACAGGTATACATCACCTATTCTGAGCCGCCAAATACATGGTATAGAATACAAATACAACTTAATTATACAACTATCGTGCAAAGTACGACAAAACATAAGTTGTGAGTTTTAATACAAATATTGTCGTCTAGACAATATACAAACTCAAATTCAATATTATTACATTTATTTTCCCACTATTTCACTGAATAGTGAGGACTACTAATGCTATCATCCGTCCGCCTCCGCTTCCCTCGACTAGTCCTCGCTACGTTCTCATTTTCAAGAGAACAATGAAAGTAAAAGGGTGAGCTCAACTAGCCCAAGAGGGAAATATTATGACTAAGATAATGCAGAATATATTATCGTTAGCCTTCAACAGTGTTAAACTGATATAATATAACAACCATCAAGTTTAACTGCAGCGGAACAAGTAATCCATTAAAAGAGTCAAGTAGAGAATAAAATCTACTATCTTTTATGATTTAAAAGGTTTTTCAACACTTTTATCGCTGAGACTCAGCTTAATAAATAATCCACATCACCGAATCACCCCTGTAATACGGCCAAGGATATTCTTTAGTATCACGACCACAATTATCCATGCACTACGGGCCAAGAATATTTGTGTATTCATTAATGGTCATGATCATGCCAACAACTGTCCATCAATGCACTACGGGCCAATGAGGACTTTTACCACATCATTTGTAAAATTACGGTTATGATTACACCGAATAATCTCTGGTCATAATCATACCAAGTCCATCTATGCACTACAGGCCACAGATGACTTTCAACAAAATATAAACATGAGGATGATGACAATGATATAAGAATTCAATAAAACAAGTTCAAGAATTATTTTATCCAAGAATCAATAACGTCCAAATTGTCAACATGATACTTCTTTGTGGAGTAAAATTCAAGAATGCTCAGAAGAATATTTCAATGAAAAGATACTAGATGAAGCGCAAATATCAAGGATATTCCACTAATTTCATGGAGTATAGAAGTCAAAACTTTAACTAACTGAGTATAACAAGGAATGGAATAACAAAAGAAATCACCAGGCATACGATAGACTACACAGGCAGGTTATTCCAACATAATAATAAATAACGGAATCAGTCGTAAAGAAACGCAGCATGTGATATTCAAACATAATAATAAAGGCGGAATCAGTCTCGGCGAAATGCAATCGACATGATATTCTAATGAGATAATAAAGGCGGAACCGGAGTTGGCGTGAGAACGCATGCATGAGGATGTTCCAACAGAATGATAAATAATGGAACAAGGTCCGGCATAAACGCATAGACAAGATGTTCCAACAGAATGATAAAGAATGGAATAATAGAAGAATTTCACCAAGTATAGGGTAGCAGCGATATCTGAGTTATTCAATAGAATAATAAAGAATGGAATAACAGAAGTTCTCTTCATGGAAAAGAAAGAAATAATACTCCCTACCTTGGAAAAACTGGATACTGGAATAGTGAGGTAGCAAACTTCTCTTCTTCTTTCTCTCTATAATTTCTCTCTATAATAATCGCTCTAAAGCTTTTGTGAATTGGTGAGAAATGAAGGAAAAATGAGCTTCTATTTATAGGAAAATATAGTTTCGATAATTGCATGTTTTGGAGCTCGAAAAATTATAGTAAAATACCTCCAACTTTTCTTTCATTTTTAATTTAGTCCTGCAAGTATTATCAAACTTGCACCACCTCCCCTAATAGTAAATAATATGAATCAATAGTTCAATCATGTGAATCAATAGTATAATCATGTGAAAAATACGAATTACAGTATAGTACTTCCATCTATACCTCCATTTTTAACTTAGTCATGCAAGTATTATCAATCTTGCACCAACTCCCCTAATAGTAAATAATGTGATTCAATAGTACACACATGTGAACAAATAGTTATATAAGCATGTGAATTAGTAGCAATTAATTGCTCATTTATCCGATAAATTACCCGAGTTATCAATATAACCCCTAGACATCAATTATCATCGGAATTGATGTCGATTTCCACTAACACTAATAATCCCAACACAATGGAACTATCAAAATTTATTTTTAATCAACACAACTTATTCATCATTAATATTATAACTCACAATATTTAACAAACTGTGTCGTTCCTGTGAAAAGAGGGGCTTTTCAGATAAGGATTTCTCCTTATTGGCATGCAATTAGATGACCAAACCTCTCCTTGACAGAACTTCTAGACATTGTCAATATTGCAAATAATAATATGAATAACTTTGTCGTCTCAGTTATTGATTTAATAATATAAAATATTATGCAAATGATACTGTAACAATAATTGAATCAATAATATGAGAGATATGATGCAGCAATTAATGTAGCAATAATTGAGTATAACTAAGTGACTTCTCACATAAGCATCAATAATCAATACCGTGTGCTACTATGCAACCACGCGTATAACTGTACTTTTAACACCGGGTGTTTCAATAGTTAACGGTAAAATTTCCGCCGTTATTTTCATAAAGTATTTTTGTCGTTTTCTCAATCCGACAATAATTACGTTGTGGGGTCCACCAATGATTGTGTCGTTGTACGAATATTCCCTGTTAAAACAAATATTCCCCGACCAATCGAATATTATATAACAATTTGCGTACTTTGCAAAACTTGTAAATAATACCCACAACTATGACATTATATCAAATCCACACCATAATATTCAAAAATATATTTCGAGAAAATATAATATTTATTCAAAAAGTTGGGGTCTTACAACCTCCCCTTCTTATGAAATTTTGTCCTCAAAATTAGGGTGCGTACCTAGTATGTCGAAGAGGTGAGGATACCTTGATTTCATTTCGGATTCTAATTTCCAAGTCATTTCCTCAACATTGTGGTTTCTCCACAAAACTTTGACTTGAGGTATAACCTTGGAGCGTAGAATATGATCCTTTTTGTCCAAGATTTTAACTGGTAACTCTTCATACGTTAAATCTTCCTCTATCTCGTCTGGTTTTAATTCAATAATGTGGTTCGGGTCTTTCACATATTTTTTCGTAACACAGATATGTGAAAAACGTTATGAACACGAGACATACTTGGCGGTAAAGCGAGTCTATACACCACAGTTCTTACTCGATCGAGGATTAAAAATGGGCTAATGAATCGAGGGTTGAGCTTTCCTCTCTTTCTAAATCTCGTAACTCCCTTCCATGGAGCAACACGTAACAATAAATGATCTCCAATATCGAATTCCACGTCCTTTCGATGAAGATCAACATAAATCTTTTGTCGATCTTGTGAGGTTTTTACGTTGTCGGATCGTTTGAATCTTTTTCAAAGAGTCATCACGTATTCAATTCGGTCCCAACAACGTTGCTTCACCCACCTCATCCCAAAGATCTTTGGAGAATGACACTTTCTTCCATATAACGTCTCAAATGGAGCCATGCCAATACTTGCTTGATAACTGTTGTTGTAGGAAAACTCCACCAATGGTAAGAAATTGTCCCAACTTCCCTTGAAGTCAAGGACACAGAGTCTTAATAGATCTTCAAGAGTTTGAATGGTCCTCTCCGACTGCCCGTCTGTCTGAGGATGATATGCCGAGCTAAATCGTAAATTCGTGCCCATAGCTTTTTATAAACTAACCTAAAATCTTGAAGTGAATCTTGGGTCTCGATCAGAAACTATGGATACTGGCATACCATATAGTCTTACAATCTCGTTTATGTATATACGAGCAAGATGTTCAAGTGTATAACTTTCTCGTATAGATAGAAAATGAGCAGACTTGGTCAATCTATCAACAATGACGCAAATTGCATCTATGCCTTGAGAAACCTTGGGAATACCAGTAACGAAATCCATAATAATATGTTTCCACTTCCATTCTGGAATTTCAGTGGTTGCAATGGACCTTTTGGTACTTGATGCTCCGCCTTGACTCGTTGACAAGTTAAACACCTTGAGATAAACTCTGTTATCTCTCTCTTTATATTGCTCCACCAAAATGTATGTCAAAGATCACAAAACATTTTGGTACTCCCATGATGGATTGCAAACGGTGTGTTGTGTGCCTCCATCATGATTTTATACTTTAAATCAGGGTTGTTAGGAACACAATGTCTGGAGTTGACTCGAAGTATTCCTTCCTCATCGATTCTTGCTTCCGGCATAGCACCTTCTTGCACTTTCTTCTTCATACGCATTAGCTCCAGGTCTGTAGCTTGAGCAGCTTTAACTTTATCGATTAAAGTCGGTTCTATTCGTATGTTTTCCATCATCATGTGGGTCCCTGGAGTCTTTATCTCTAACTCAATCCTTTGCAAGTCATACAAAATGGGCCTTTGCGTTGACAATATTGCACTCGTACCCGCATATGATCTTCTACTCAGTGCGTCAGCTACCACGTTCGCTTTTCCAAGATGGTATGATCATAATCTTTCAATAGTTCAAGCCAACGTCGTTGTCGTATGTTGAGTTCCGTTTGGGTGAAGAAATATTTGAGGCTTTTATGATCCGTGTAGATCTCCACCTTCTCTCCATACAGGTAATGCCTCTAAATCTTAAGCGCAAAAACGATAGCTGCCAACTCTAGATCATGAGTAGGGTAATTCCTCTCATATTCTTTGAGTTGTTGTGAGGCATAGGCTATGACTTTCCCATGTTGCATGAGAACACATCATAACCCTTTTTGCAAGCATCATCATGAGATGACAAATCCCCAAAGGCGGATGGTATTGTCAAAAGCAGTCTTTGAAATGAGTCTCCTATTGAGTTCTTGAAAACTCTTCTCACATTCCTCGCTCCAACCGAACTTTGTATCTTTTCGAGTCAGCTGAGTTAATGGAGTAACGATTCGAGAAAATCCTTCCACGAATCTCCGATAATAACCAGCTAATCCGAGAAATCTACTTACTTCGGTCACTGATTTAGGTTGCTCCCAGCTTTGAATAGCTTTAATCTTTGTTGGGTCAACAGATATTCCATGACTTGATATCACGTGCCCAAGGAATGTAACTTCCTCAAGCCAGAACTCGCATTTCTTCAACTTGGCATATAGCTTGTTTTCACGAAGCTTTTAGAGTATCAGCCTCAAGTGTTGCTCATGATCTTCACGGCTTTTGGAATATATGAGGATGTCATCAATAAAGACGACCACAAAATGATCCAAATATTCCTTGAATACTCGGTTCATCATATCCATGAAGGCAGCAGGAGCATTAGTCAATCCAAAAGACATGACTAAGAATTCATAATGCCCGCATCGGAGTTACGAAGGTAGTCTTTGGAATATCCTCGCTTTTAACCTTCAAATGATGATATCCGAGCGAAGATCGATCTTTGAAAAAATTGTGATCCTCAGAATCGATCAAACAGTCATCAATACATGGCAATGGGTACCTATTTTGATGGTGACATGATTCAACTCCCGATAATCAATACAAAGTCGATACTCCCATCTTTCTTTTTCACGCAGCGTAAGCAGAGCACCCCAAGGAGACGTACTAGGACGAATGAAACCAATGTCTAACAATTCCTGCAATTGGGTCTTTAACTCCTAAAGTTTAATAGGAGCCATTCGATATGGGGCTTTGGAAATGGGTTTTGTACCTGGTTCAAGGTCGATACAAAATTCAACTTCACGCTCTAGGGGTAGGCCAAGAAGTTCTTCAGGGAATATGTCTGGAAATTTATTAACAATAGAAATATCCTTCAAATCTGACGTATTTTTGTTTAAATCCGTGACATGAGCTAAGAAAGCTTGACATCCGTTTTTCAATAAACGAATAGCTTTATGGCTTGAGATGACCGTGATTTATTTTAATGGTTTGGTCGCTTGAATTCGCATAATAGGTTTATTAGGAATATGAAAGCTAACAACCTTACGAAAACAATCAATTTTAGCATGATGAGTAGTTAACCAATCAATCCCTAGAATCACGTCAAATGCAAGTATTTTTAAGGAGATAAGATCGATAGGTAACATGCGGTTACCGATTTGAATCAAACAAGACTTATAAACAGTGGATGTAATGAAGGTTTCTCCTAATGGAGTTTCAACAGATAAGTCAAAGTCTAATTTCTCCGGAGTCAAATTTAAACGTTGAGCACAAGTAGGAGAAATAAAAGAATGGGTAGAACCGGTATCAAATAAGGTATAGACTTCACTAGAGTTTATGATAAGCTTACCCGTGATAACCTCGTTCGGGTTCCTTGCTTTCTGGAAGGTCACAACAAACACTTTCCCTTGCACTACCGGCTTTGACTTTTCTGGGACGGCCTTTGGTGCCTCCATCCTAGCTGAACTTGTCTTCGGTGAACGATAAAATTGAGCTAAGTGACCTTCCCTTCCACAATTATAACATGCTTTGGACGGCATCGCGCAGTTTGGAGTGATGCGTCCCTCCCCTCCGTATTTGAAGCATATGATAGGTGGTCGTTCTCCTTCCTTAACAACGGGTGCTGGTGCTGACGTCTTTCCATCATTGTTAAATCTCCTTTTCTTGAAATGTCCATTTTTATTGTCTTGGCTATGATTACCACCGAAGTGGTTACCATTTCTGGCATGTTGATTCCCTCCACTTGTATTTTCATTCTGCCGGCTGGTTTCTCTTGGTTGCGTTGACTCGTTATCGCGCTCTAATAACTGAGCCCTATTTACAACATCTGAATACAAACACAGTTTATGAGAAATAAGATATTGACGTATCTCCGGTTTCAAACCTCTTAAAAACATTCGCGTCATTCATTCCTCATTATCAACCAAATGGGATTCAAACCGGGATAACTCCACAAATTTAGCCTCGTATTGCGACACGGTCATATTATTTTGCTCCAACTTGATAAACTCCACCTCTTTCATGTGACGAATACTTTCGAGAAAGTACTTATCATTGAATAGCTCTTGGAACTTCTCCCAAGACATCTTGAGTGCGTCAGGCTGGGTACGTTTTACAGATTCCCACCAGTAATCTCTTCACGCAACATGAAGGTGGCGAAGGGAACCTTTTGTTCCTCGGAGCATCCCAAGACATCAAATATCTTGGTGATCTGCTTTATCCATGCTTTAGCCTTAAGTGGTTTTGGCTCTCCAATAAACTCCAGTGGTCCCAACTCCTTGAACTGTTTAGCGGTAACCGTACGAGAGTTTCCAGTGTTTCCACTTACATTTTGGACAGGAGCCGCTCTCGCCTGATGTTGTATGAATTACACAAAGCCTCTGAACATTCCATCGTTCATCATTTGATCAGTGTTGTTGTTTGCATGAGGATTGTCGCCTTCCTGATGCACATTATTCTGATTGTTGATCTGTGGAGACTCAACGGTATCTTGTGCTCCATTGCTATTCTCAATATTCTCGAATGCCATTTTCAAATACTGCCACAAAACAAGGGTTAATTGACATGCAACATATTATCCATATACTCTGACCAACAATTTAAATACCAAATAAACTTAGGTAGGTCATACTAGCGAAGGAATTCTGTCTCCCTCCTACTTAGTCTCACATCTTAGCTAGGGATCATATCCTAAGCTTTGATACTAACTATAACGCCCCAAAAGCAGTATACATCACCTATTATGAGTCGCCAAATACATGGTATGTAATACAAATACAACTTAATTATACAACCGTCAGTGCAAAGTACGACAAAACATAAGTCGTGAGTTTTAATACAAATATTGTCGTCTAGACAATATACAAACTCAAATTCAATATTATTACATTTATTTTCCCACTATTTCTTTGAATAGTGAGGACTACTAATGCTATCATCCGTCCGTCACTCCGTTTCTCGACTAGTCCCTACTACGTTCTCATTTCCTGAAGAAAACAATGAAAGTAAAAGGGTGAGCTTAACTAGCCCAGTAGGAAATATTATGACTAAGATAATGCAAAATATATTATCGTTAGCCTTCAACAGTGTTAATGTAAGACCCCAAATTATTAATAAATAAAATTTAGTTTCCTCTATTTATCATTTTGAAATAGTAAGGGTTGATTTGATTAATGTGGTTAGTTATGGGTAAAATGCATAAATATTTTAAATAAGCGGTGGTTATAAAATATTCATTGTTGTTGGGAATATTCGTTTGGTCGTGGAATATTCTTCTTTGCTTGGGAATATTAAATATTTATGCGCAGATCTTTTATGGGCCCCTATAATGAAAACCGATTGGATAAAGAAAACGACAAATATAAGTTATTTATAAATAACTACAGTAGTTATTACAATTAACACTTTGTTGGAATACCCAAAGTGGTTAAAACACAAGATGTCTGGCGTTGTTGCATAAAGATAGCACATGGTATTGCACCAATTATTGATTCTTACGTAAGAAGGCAATACTCAATAATTGTTATAGTAGTTACTGTTCAGTATTTTATTTTATTGATAATATATAAAAAATGTTTTTTTGATGGTTTTGGTTGAGGTGTGGCTGATGTTTGGACTAATTGGGTGCGTAGGAAGTTTAAGAAAAATATATTATATTTTATTAAATTTTACGCTTTTGGTGTTCTAAGCATTTTCCTATAAATAGGGTGCTTAGGTTAGAATTGAAAATCACACGAAACTAAAGATTTCTCTCTTTCTCTCTATTATATCGAAAGCGTATTTTGTGAGTATTTTAGTACTTTGAGTATTGCTATACGGTGCAAGTTCTTTTAGCACTATATCCAGTATTCCAGTCAGAAGTACTATTCTTTTTGAGGTAAGGGAGATTATTTTCTTCATAAATGATATTATTTCTTCAATATCATTATGCCAAAATATTGGTTTGAACTTTTTATCAAATTTGGAACTTTTTTATGTCAGAGTTACTATTCATGAGTTACTATTCACGAGTTACTATTCATGAGTTACTATTCATGAGTTTCTATTCATGAGTTACTATTCATGAGTACTATTCACGAAGCATGATGATGTTTTTTGTGAAATTTCTATCTTTTGGCGTCGGAGTTACTATTCACGTATACGACACTATTCACGTATACGACACTATTCACGAATACGACACTATTCACAGAAAAATTAAATTTTCTTTCTATGTCAAAGATTGTCTGTGATAGTTCCTATCTTTGATTGGATCTATGTTTTGGTCTTCATTCTTGAATTTTATTCCACTCTAGTTATTTATGAAGTATTTTTGAACGGGAATTGTTTAAAGTACGAATCCTTAATATTTGTTCTTTTGTTTCACTGGATTCATTTTCTTTAAAATATTTTTCATCATCCTCAGTCCTAAATGATGATATAACTGAATATATTTGGCCTGTAGTGCAAAGATGAATGATTTCTTGATGAATATCTTTGGCCGTAGTGCAAAGATGAACATGTGTTTAGATGAACATGACCAACTGATGAATATCTTTGGCCTGTAGTGCAAAGATGACTTATTATTGATGAAGGCTATTGATAATTTAATTATTTTTAGTCATGATATTCTTTACTGAGCTAGTTGTGCTCACCCTTTTGCTTCACAATTCCTTTCAGGTAATAAAAGTGTAGTTGGGTCGAGCGGGGGATAGCGAGGGAATAGAATGGTGGTCTATAGATGTTGAGGGTGATGTGAATTTAACTTGGAAGGGTGTTTTGCCACTATTATACAAGATGTCTAATGACATACAACCTCGTGTCATCATAAGACAGGGTTGTACTCATCCACTTGCTGAGTATATTTACAAGCACTACCTATATAATCTTGGTGTTTGTTTGGAGTTTAATTCTCAATTAGAGACAGTGTAGATAATGATATGTCAAGAGAAGACTCATAATTGGGAAGAATATGATAGTAATCTTCTCATTTTTCTTTGGGGTCTATTGGGTCAACCAAGGATAATTTTATGGCCATATGATATCTACCATAACCTAGAAGCATGGCCTCCCATGTACGAAGGTTAACTTGAGCACTTCCCAAAGATTCTAATTTCTAAAACAGTTTTTGACTATACCTTTATGTAAGGTGTCATTGTGACGTGCTATCCAAGGTTGGGATGAGAGTCACAGTTGGTATATATTTGTATCCAAACTCACAACATATGTGTTGTTGTATTTTGCACGACAATTATAATAATAAAGTTGTAGTTGTTTTCTGTACCATGTTGTTGGCGACTCAGAATAGGTTGGTTGGATTGGACCTATTTTGGGGTTGTTACAAATATCATTATGCCGAAATATTGGTTGGAACTTTTTATCAAATTTGGAACTTTTTCATGTCGGGGTTACTATTCATGAGTTACTATTCATAAAGCATGATGATCTTTTTTGTGAAATTTCTATCTTTTAGTGTGAGATCCTTTATTCACGATATCTGAGTACTATTCACGATACGGTATTATTCACTTGAATACTAAGATTATTCACAAAAAAATTAAATTTTCGTTTTTCATTCAAAAATATCTATTATGGATACTAGCTTTGATTGTGTCCATGTTTTGATCATTCTTGAATTTTACTCCACTTTAATTATTTATGAGGTATTTTTGAACATGGAATATTTAAAATACGAATCCTTAATATTTATTCTTTTGTTTCAATTGGATTCGTTTTCTTTAAAATATTTTTCATCATCCTCGGTCCTAAATGATGATATAATTGAATATCTTTGGCCCGTAGCAAAAGATGAATGATTTTATGATGAATATCTTTGGCCTGCAGTGCAAAGATGAACAAGTGTTTAGATGAACATGACCAACTGATGAATATCTTTGGCCTGTAGTGCAAAGATGAATATTTGATTCCAGATATATATTGATTGATGTTACAAAGATAAAAGATAGACGATGAACTTTAATATTCATATATAGAAGATAGTAGATTTCATTCTCTACTTAACTCTTCTAATGAATTATTATTTCCGCTGCGAATATTGATTTAAAACTTGTTGTCTATTGTATTCTATTAGATTTTTCCTTGTTGAAGACTAACGATAATTTATTCTGTATTATCTTAGTCATAATGTTCTTTACTGGGCTAGTTGAGCTCACCCTTTTCCTTTTTGTTCCATTTTTCTTCTCGGGAGGCGAGAATCGTGTAGTACTAGTGGGGTATGGAATGATGGTTCTAGAAGTTATTTTAGTAGTCCTCACCATTTTTGTAAAATAATGTATCAATAATTGAAATGAGGACTTATTTGAGTGTGGATATTGTCTAGATGACAATATTTGTATTTAAACTCACAGTTTTTATGTTGTATTAATAAAGTTGTAGTTATTTCTGTACCATGTATTTTGACGACTCAGAATGGGTGTTGTATACCTGTTTTGGGGGCGTCACATTTAAACTGATATAATATAACAACCATCAAGTTTAACTGCAGCGGAACAAGCAATCCATTAAAAGAGTCAAGTAGAGAATAAAATCTACTATCTTTTATGATTTAAAAGGTTTTTCAAACACTTTTATCGATGGGACTCAGCTTAATAAATAATCCACATCACCGAATCACCCCTGTAATACGGCCAAGGATATTCTTTAGTATCACGACCACAATTATCCATGCACTACGGGCCAAGAATATTTGTGTATTCATTAATGGTCATGATTATGCCAACAACTGTCCATCAATGCACTACGGGCCAATGAGGACTTTTACCACATCATTTGTAAAATTACGGTTATGATTACACCGAATAATCTCTGGTCATAATCATACCAAGTCCATCTATGCACTCTGTGCCATGATGACTTTCAACAAAATATAAACATGAGGATGATGACAATGATATAAGAATTCAATAAAACAAGTTCAAGAATTATTTTATCCAGGAATCAATAACGTCCAAATTGTCAACATGATACTGCTTTGTGGAGTAAAATTCAAGAATGCTCAGAAGAATATTTCAAAGAAAAGATACTGGATGAAGCGCAAATATCAAGGATATTCCACTAATTTCATGGAGTATAGAAGTTAAAACTTTAACCAACTGAGTATAACAAGGAATGAAATAACAAAAGAAATCACCAGGCATGCGATAGACCGCACAAGCAGGTTATTCCAACAGAATAATAAATAACGGAATCAGTCCGACGAAAAGCGCATGCATGACGGATATTCCAATGAGAATAATAAAGGCGGAATCAGTCCGTACAGAAAAGCGCATGACAGGATATTCCAACAAAATGAAAAATAACGGAACCAGGTCCAGCGTAAATGCATAGACAGAATGTTCCAACAGAATGATAAAGAATGGAATAACAGAAGAATTTCATCAAGTATAGGGTAGCCCGCGTATACAGGTTATTCCAATAGAATAATAAAGAATGGAATAATAGAAGTTCTCTTCATGGAAAAGAAAGAAATAATACTCCCTACCTTGGAAAAGCTAGATACTGGAATAGTGAGGTAGCAGACTTCTCTTCTTCTTTCTCTCTATAATTTCTCTCTATAATAATCGCTCTAAAGCTTTTGTGAATTGGTGAGAAATGAAGGAAGAATGAGCTTCTATTTATAGAAAAATATAGTTTCGATAATTGCACGTTTTGGGGCTCAAAAAATTACAGTACAATACCTCCAACTTTTCTTTCATATTTAATTTAGTCCTGCAAGTATTATCAAACTTGCACCACCTACCCTAATAGTAAATAATGTGAATCAATAGTTCAATCATGTGAATCAATAGTATAATCATGTGAAAAATACGAATTACAGTATAGTACCTCCATCTATACCTCCATTTTTAACTTAGTCATGCAAGTATTATCAATCTTGCACCAACTCCCCTAATAGTAAATAATGTGATTCAATAGTACACACATGTGAACAAATAGTTATATAAGCATGTGAATTAGTAACAATTAATTGCTCATTTATTCGATAAATTACCCGATTTATCAATAAAACCCCTAGACATCAATTATCATCGGAATAGATGTCGATTTCCACTAACACTAATAATCCCAACATAATGGAACTATCAAAATTCATTTTTAATCAACATAACTTATTCATCATTAATATTATAACTCACAATATTTAACAACCAGGTCGTTCCCGTGAAAGAGGGGCTTTCGATAAGGATTTCTCCTTATTGGAGCACAATTAGGTGACCAAACCTCTCCTCGATGTAACTTACAGACATTGTCAATATTGCAAATAATAATATGAATAACTTTGTCGTCTCAATTATTGATTTAATAATATAAAATATTATGCAAATGATAATCTTGTAATAATAATTGAATCAATAATATGAGAGATATGATGCAAAGAATTACTATAGCAATAATTGAGTATAACCGGTGACTTCTCACATAAGCATCAATAATCAATACCGTGTGCTACTATGCAACTAATGCCAGATAATCGTATTTTAACACCGGTGTTTCAACAGTTAATTGTAAAACTAAAATCGTTATTTTCATATAAAGTATTTTTGTCGTTTTCTCAATCCGACAATAATTCCGTTGTGGGGTCCATTAATGATTGTCATTGCATTTAATATTCCCCGCTAAAACGAATATTCCCCAACCAATTGAATATTATATAACAACTTGCGTACTTTGCAAAACTTGTAAATAATACCCACAACTATAACATTATATTAAATCCACACCATAATATTCAAAAATATATTTCGAGAAAATTTAATCTTTATTCAAAAAGTTGGGGTCTTACAGTACAATTCATGGCAACCAGCAATGATTAACCATAAGCTTATCCGAATGAAATAACTCTTATTAGAGTTAAATAAAAACAAACTTGCCTGAACCGTTGATTACCGCTACGCAATTTATAACGCCTTATCCGAAAACCTAATATTAGTAATATAGACCTCCAATATTAGAATAATATCATCACAATATAATACTATTATATATATAGATATACATAGAATAACCTAAACACATAACACATAACCTTTCAGTCTATAACACATATAAGACTCAGTATCAGGTCAAACTATTTCAGTTTGACTTGAGTTCGACAAAGTTCTAACGTCCAGATGGTCTAGCTGGATAATTCTTCGAGTTTGAGTTCAATTAAACTCTGCCTAACACTTAACAATTATCGCCGATAATTTTAATAAAAGTCAAAATATTTTTCGTATGCTCGTAATAATTTTTAAATAATTATTACTATTTATCTTGAATTTTCAATCATTAATACCATATTTAAATAAAATAAATACCACATAATTCCTTTATCATTAATATTTATTTCATATCAAATATTAATGAAAATCATCACTTAATATTATAATATATCAAAGTATTTTAATACCTTAAAAGCATATTTATATGATTTTTAAACAATAAAATTCATTATCCCAGAATTGCTATTAATATTAAAATATTAATATTTTCATGACAAAAATCAAAAGTAATATTTTATAACTTAAAATATTTTTATAACACTTAAATCATTTTTATATGATTTATAAAACATTAATTCTATTTTTCCATAATTTATTTAATATATTTATTAAATAAACTAATTATCATTAATATTGATTAATTAATGAAATTCATCATAAAATATTAAAAGTCATTGAAAAAACTTAAAATATTTTCTTTTACCATAATATTATTTTTCATGTATTAAAATCAATTTTAAATAATTTATTTAATATTATAATTAAATAAATTAAATACCATTTATATTCCAAAAATATTTAATATTTATGAAATATACTTAAAATAATTAAAAACTAATTTTCAGAATTTAAAATAATTTTTCGGAATTTATTAGTATTTTTAATAATTAAAATCTATTTTTTTCTATTTATTTAATTAAAATAATAATTAAATTCTGAAATTAAGTGTCGCTATAGGGGCCTTAGGTGACGAATCCGTCGCTAATGGTGTTCTTGAGGTGTTGTTGAGCTTCAAAGTCAGACTTCGAGAGGCTTGGTTTGACCAGTGATAAATCTTTGATCAATAAGTATCTGGAAGGGGTTAAGTGTTATAATCATAGTATAAGTGTAATACTACAACTATCAATCAATATCCTGGCCAATACACAACATATCATAGAGATCTAAGCTCACCAATTCACTGTCAGACATGTTCTTCAATTTCTGGGTTTTCCAGAATTGAAGAATAGTCGAGGTACCCACTTTCCAATTCTTATAACTTGCAATCTGGGCTTGATTTGTACGATATAAAGGTTGAATCATGAAGTAGGGATGTCAAGGTACAGTTATAAGACCTTAAACCAGTTTATCATCAACACATTAAAGAGATCTAAGACTATTCAAACTCGATGAAAACATGTTCTTGAACTTTTCGGGTTTTCGGAAATTTTACAAAACAAACTAATCAATGCTACTTTGACCGATAATGTGATTTAATCATGTTATGTATCAAAGGGTTATAAAGACTTGTATGTGTAGTACACATACCAGTCTACAAGATAAACACAATAACATAAACTAAACACTAACACACAGCAAGCTTTGAGGCTCAGAAAATCTTGTCAGACCAATCTGGGCAAATTTGGGTTGCCCAGATTTCCAATTTCGTGAACGGTCAACCCTTTTTGACCACATATATCTTTGATCCTGTGAACTATCTGGTGGGTCTAATGGCTTTGATATGTAGTATAAATGTCCGGCTACAATACTAAAATAACAACATGGCCAAAAGATCAAACGACTGCAAGATCAGAGTCTTCAAAATTGTTGTCAGACATTTCTGGGTAATCTGGGTTACCAGATTCGTTCGGTTATGGTCGGCCAACGACCTTTGACCACTAATAACTTGCCATCTAGACCCGATCTGACCATGATTCAAGTTGCAGATCAAAGTCCTCATGACATAGAACACATTTATAACATAAAACAACACAAATCAAAAACAGAGAAAGATTTACAGGCCCTAACATTCGGTTGTCAGGCCTTGAAATTAGGGTTCTTGGGCCATTTTGAAAAATACATTTTTTGGCTTCTAGATGTTATGTATCTATGATGTAACATCATAGATCACTAAATAACATCCTTATACACTACCCTAGACAACAAACAACAACATCAACCACGAAATCACATGATTTTTATAAGGTTAGGGTTTTATACCTTTATGCTTGATCTTTGATTTTTTGATCCTTGATCTGTTTCTTGGAAGGCTAAGAGCTTATAATGGTTTTGTTTCTCACTCTCTCTCTCTAAGTCCCGAAAATGAAGAGAGAGAATGGGCTAGACAATAATGAGAAATAAAGTAAGTATTTTCTTACTTTAACTCTCTTATTTTTTGATCCAATGAACCTTATGTTGCTAGGTGTCCCCTCATATTAGATTTGGCTAAGATATAGAAGTCACAAAGTCCAGTGAGTTGCTCACCAACTCTTGATTTGGCAATATTTGCAAGCTAACTTATAAAAAAAAAATACAAAAAGGGCAAAATGATCATTTGCATTCTAGATTTAATGGCATAATGGACATTTTCCAAACCCTTAGGGTTTAGGGTTTAGCAAATTTAATTTTCTAAAATTTTCAATTCAGGTTTTAAAAATAGAAATTTAATATTTCTAAATTATAATTAGAATTTTCTAATTATATTAAAATTTCTTAATCATAATTTAAATCTTGCTAATTAGGATTAGTATTTCCTAATTAAAATTATTAATTAAGCAATTAGGGTCCTAATTGGTCATTAGGGTTTATAACCTACGAATTAAGGTTTCTAATAGAAAAATAATTTTTCTAAATTAGAAATTAGGTTTCCTAATTAGAATTAGGGTTTCTTAATTACTTAACTTGAAAATTAGAATTAATATTTTCTAATTAACATAAAAATTATTAAATTAACACTTAGATCTTCCCTAATTATAAATTATGGTTTCTAATGGAACAAGTAGGGTTTAATCATTTGAAATTAGGGTTTGCTAATTAATTAAGCTTTACCCTAATTAATAGTACTTAAGCAATATAATAATCATTTAAGTTCCCAGATTAGGGTTTTAAATTTCCGAATTAAGGTTTCGGATTCCTGGAACTAAAATTAGGGTTTCCAGAACCGGTTTCTAGGGTTTCTTATTAATCGCTAGGGTTTTCTAACCGAACATTGACGTTCTTAATATAATATTAGGGTTACAGATATCATTTATCTGGTCAACCCTTAACCCTTAACCACATATTGTACACATATACACAGAACATAAACCCGTATACACTTAATCTTGAATAATTTACTTAAATCTTTCACAGAATTTTGAAATCCTGAAAATTTCTTCTTAAAAATATCAAACGCATACACTTATTTGCTGTCTAGGTTCTATTATTAAACCTTAAATCAATTAATAAAATTTTTAAAAATATTCAAATTCTCGGATTGTCACAATATATATGCAAAAACGTTATCTATTTCAAAGGGCATTTTTTTGATTTTAACTAGATAACGTTTTTTTTTAAAAACGTTGTCTATCTAAAAAACACGGAGAAAAAAAAAACACGAAAGCTAAAATTTGAAATTAAAACAAGGTTCCTATCTCTGTACTTTCTCGCTCTGCGATGTTGGTTTTATGCAGATGAGCTCCTCTCTCCTTTTCCCTTCCATTTCTCCTCAAAATCTCGCTATTTTTGAAGCTTTTGAATCGTTGAGGAGCTTTAATTCGGTTTGTTTCACAGGTTTCAAGCATGTAATTCGAGGTTTTGGTTTGAGAAATTTAGATAAATCTAGGGCTTTTATGAGCATCTCTGATAAATCTAGGGTTCACACCACAAAACCCACCTGACCCATATATCTGAATCTTTTGTATCTCAACTCTCAGCTAATCTTCTACATCTCTATCTTCTGTCCAACGGCAGGTTTGTTATGGGTCATGATTTGACGATAACATCTTCTAGATCTCTATCTTATGTTTCTGTCTATCCTTTTTATTTCCGTTGGTAGTACCGCCTATTATTCTTATTATTTGCTTACTTCCCCTCATAGTTAGCAGTGTTAAATTGAGTATATGGGTTTTCACCCATTGGACTTTTTCACAAGTGGTGTCATCTATTCGACCGTCGATACTCTATCTCTCGTCATTTATCCCAATTCCGATTCTCGCCGCGCCACCCGCGGGGAGCTCGATCGTGATTTAGAAATCACGCAATGTGGCGGCATTTTTACTATTGATTTTAGCCGATATTGGCCAAAGGTGAGTCTTGCTCTGTGTTTGGCAACACAATTTCAAGCTTGGATTAGAATTGAGCACCAAGTTTTTGCTAAATTAATGTTCTTTTTGTTTTAATTCAAAGTTTACGATTATATACTTTTTCAATTGTTTAATAGTTTTGTGGTCGTCATTTCAATTTATATCAATTAAAAAATTTGCCTAAATTTACTTATCCAAATGTTATTGTCTAAAATTAGCTTCATTCTTTATAAAGTCTGTGCTTTTTAAATAACTTCGTAAACAATAATGCCATTTTCTTATCATTGCAAAGACAGAGAGACGCAATTCAAAAACTTTTTGAATACTCCAAGTAGGAAGAAGTTTTGATGTGAGTTCTCTCTTGAATTTACGTGTTGTTGCATCTTGCTGTGTGTATCACTTAAGTTTTACTATAACATAAATCCTGTGACCTATGCTAGGTAAATTCTTTGGAAATAGGAAAAATTGTGTTCGATGAAATTTTGAACAAAAGTCCATATATTTAGATAAAATAAATAATAGGTATATGTTATAGTGTATGCCTAAAACTTTTTTCATGGCCTCAAATTATGTATACTGTGTAATCTCTCGTTTCTATCTACTGAATGCTAGAAATTTAAAGCTTATAATTTTGTGTATAGATCTCATGCAAATCGGTGCAATGTTTATGGTTGCACTTGCAAGTAATGTCAAACTAACTATTTGGTGGTATAGTGGTACTCCACATATGAATGACACGAAGCATATGATGTTTAATAAAAACTCGATACTCTTACTTTAAAAATAAATAAATTAAGAAAGACAAAAGGTCGGTGTGTAGCATTTTATTGCTTAATATTAAAAGGTTTATCTTTTACTTATTCAAGATGTTCGTTTAAGAAAACTTTACTTAGATCCATATATCTGGTAAATGGCAACAATATTTTTGTAGTTTACTCACTCTTAACTATGTTGGTGTGTGTAGACGATCTTCTTTCCGTGGTTTTCTATCGTGGTGGTTATTTCGGATTGTAATATTTGCAACATATGTGTTTGCCATTTCTTTGGTCCTCTTCTCATCACATTGCTAATAATCTTGTCATTAAGGTAAAACTAATTGATGTTATTTTCATTCTTTGTACATGTTAATGTGGTTTTAATATTTGTTGAGCTACTTGCTCGGGTAATTATCAGGCTATATATAACTTTCATTGCATCCTTTCAGCTGTTTGGGGTAGGGCCAAATTGGCAGATCACTACTAGAAATTCGACATATAGCGACGAACTATAGCGATGGTCGGCACGGAACCGTCGCTATAGGGTATCTATAGAGACGGTTAGAACGGAACCGTCGTTATAGAGGTTTTCTAAAGATAAAACCCTCCACTTTCCCCAAATTCATTTTAGTATCTTCGCTCTTTCTCTCTCGTTATAGATGAACGGTGCAATAGTACTTAGGGTTTTAGTGCAAAATTGAGCAGAAATTTTGAGCTATTAAAGCTTAATCAATTGTATAGGATATGGGATGGTGAGGCGGTTGGCAGAGTCGGAGCCAGAGGATCGAGATTGAACAATTTCACCGATTGCTGCTATCATCCGCCGGTGCGTGGAGAAGTAAAGACGAAGAGGAGCACCAGAACAAGGCGGTTAAATTCGGGCAGGGCTAGGGTTCGGCTTATTTGTTTGACCCAGACATTTATACGGATGGTTGGATTTTGGTGCAGGGGATTGATGGGGTTTTGTTTCCTGTTGAGGAAGAGGAGGTTTGTCTTGTAAAAGAAGGTTCAGGTTGTGCGGTGGTTAAGGTTGCTGCCAAGCCAAGGAGAGGTTTGTTTTTGTAACATTTACTTTAATTAATATTTTTGTGTTCATTACAAAATTTTGATTTTGTGTTTTATGTATTAACACCATTCTAATCTAGCTTTAGCCTTGGACTGGGTTAATTAAGAGATGAAAGGAGATATTAGTAAAAAATAATCAACTAAAAATTAGAATACATAGTGGTTTTTATTTTATTTTTTGTAGTTTTGAAAGATTACATTCATTTACTTGTGATCGTATTTGTTAATCTCATTTTTATTTTTTGTTTTTGTGTAGTTTTCATCGGAAATAGTTTACTTATTTGTTGTTCTCAAAAAGTTATTTACTAGAAGTTGGCTTGCTTTTCAAGTTGATGAAATTATATTCCCCTTTTATTCTGCTAATGTTTAAACAGTAAATTTACTGACTTCCTTATGCATAGAATTAGGCTCTACTGATGAGGCTTTGCAGTATGTGTGAAGCTTTAAATTGCGATTATTTTGGAGCTCCCAATTCATTTGTAACAACTATGATGGTTGGTGAAAAATGATATAAGGCCCTGAGGTTGTACTATAGTTGGTGAACAATGGTGTAAGGCCCTGAGGTAGTACTATATCATTTTAAGTTCTGATTTTGTGATGAGGTTAATATTAATAGGGGTTCAGAGACATTATTTTAGTGGAGTAGATTGCTAATAATATGGTAGGTGTGAAGAATTAAAGATGGCTAATAATATGGTTGGTGTGAAGAATTAAAGATGTGTGCTTTGACTGTTTTGGCCTTTGTTCCTAAAAAAACATTTTATTATACTTGGTCTTTAATACAATTTTTTTTAATCCATTTGTTGTATATTTGCATCAATCCTACAAAAAAGGTAGTGGCAAACATTGTTAAGCATTCTTACATTGTTGTATATTATGTGTCGGTTATGCTAGCTATAAGACATAAGTTGTAGCTGGATTGTGATGTTGGTTGATATTGGCGGTGGTGGTGGGTCAAGTGGAATCAATTTGTATTGTGCATAGTGCAAACTAGTCATGCCTTTTGGTTTTATGATAATTTATATCTAATGAACATACCGGCTGGCTAATAGATGAACATGAAATTAGATTTCTTGGTCGTCTTATATTTTTCTTCCAAAAACTTCTTAGTTTCATCCCACTTTGAACATCACTTAATACTTGATACACTATTATTTCGTGTAGAAACATGATAGTGCTTTCTGATTTTCTCTTTATTCCTGAATATGAAATATGATTGTTTATTTTAGTAGATGCAATAATCTATACTATGTTTTCTATTAAAAGAGAAAAAAGAGGCTGTTATGTAGCCACTTTGAGTAGTATATTGATAATTGAACATATGGATTTAATATACTGGGAGTGCTTGTATGGTTGTTTGAGATGAAAATATTAATTTATTTCATTTGACTTTAGAAGGTATCTCACTAATAAATTAAATTGTATTGTGTATGGCAGGTAAGTTGCTGGAAGGAACTTGTAGTATGCTTGGGGCCTTTGGACAGGATTCTCATTTTACTAGTTGTCATTGAAAATTCAAATTAACAAAATTACAAAAAGAAGTAAAAACAACAATTCAGTAGGTAATAAGCTCATCAACAATTCAGTAAGGAAATATTGCTTATTTTTTCTTAAATGGGGTTTCAAATTTCATCTCAATCTGATAAGGGTTTCAATTATTTTTAAGAAATATATATTGAGTTATGGATTAATTGTATTTCTTGCTTAGTTTATGAGCTCAATTTTATGGGTATGCTTGTTTTGCTTTTTGGGTATTATTGTTGTTGCATTTTCTCTGTAATGTGTTAATTACGTGAAAAACAATTTCTTTTGGTTTAGCTCATTTATTGATTGTGTGAATTTTGGTAAATTTCCTACTTGTGTACTGTTTAAATTGATCAAACATTGCTTATGGGTGTTTTGAGCTCATTTCTATAATGGGTATGTTCTTTTTAGTTTCCGAAAAATTGTCAAGGTCAGAAGTTATGTATGACTTATGAGAGCTCTGCCACAAACAATTATAGTGTAAAGGTTTATGCTCTTGGAGGTCCCGTAGCAGTTATATGATTTCTAACAGCATCACATTTGTTGAATTCTTAAATTTCTTCAAGAACCACAAAGAATGTGAAAGCATTTTGCCCTTTACATCCCAAGGCTGCTATACTTCTCAGATTTTTCAATTTGTATCAAATCCATAAATATAGATTTAACCATGCCTTTTGAGAATCAGATTAATGGAAGTAACTTTTGTCCTCTTGGTTTCCTCTTCCACGCTGAATAGGTATTCACATCAATAAGGGGCTACTTGCACTGGGTAATGTCATCAGTGCACTCAGAGATGAAAAAAAGTGGAAAGAGGGGTTGCACGTTCCTTATCGAGACAGTAACACCGAAGTGTTCACATTGTGGCACAAGGCCTCATACATTCTACCACCTTGTACAAATCTCGCACATTCGCGCATAGACAGAACATCTCAAGTTCAACATCTGAGAAGTTTAAGAAACTAGCATTCATTTAAAAATATGAATGAAGTTAGGAAAACTTTATATCAAGATGCCCTAACTTATTTACCGAATCGCTTCATTCCAATCCCTATAACACATAAGGAAATAACAAATACACCAATTAGTCATGTACTTGACTTACGCATTAGTTTACTTAACTTTACTTCTTAAGGTTCGCGTTCTTACAATATAATTTTACGCCACTAACTTTCATTACCGGTTTACGGTTTCATGATATACGAAGATGTCTTACTCAAGACGTTCATCATCTATGATGATTTACATTCTTATCTTCTTCTTATACTTCTCTAGGACTCAGCACACATCTCTTCTCTGCTAGTAGTCCATATGGTACTTTGAGTGGTTTCCCACAAACAACCAACAAACAAGTTCCCGTCTCATCTACACTGCCCACATAGTGAGTTAGATCGGTTGCCAGTTTTTTATATACCTTCGCTCTCTGAAGGAATTGTTTATCCCAGCTCCCATATGTCAACCATCAAAGGTTACGATTGTACCACAACCTAAATTTCTCTTAACTTATACGAACTATTAAATTATAATGTTCGTTAAGTCATTTTCTTATTTCTTATGGCTTTCTGGCATGTAATTGCTATACCTCAGAACTCGTTCTTATCCAACTCCCATTCGGCTTTCATTAATCTTATTACCGTTCGATACGGCTTTCTTGATACCATTCGTATCTTACTTACTACTTTCATCAACGTCTAAGTCATACAACTAGGGTATACTTAGAACGTTCGTCAAACGCGAATACGATTTACGAAGATCATTTACGTATTCAACGTTCACGTTGCTCGTCTCTTAATCTCTCATTCAACCCTTATTCCAGGTTTTAATCGCTTTTGATCGTTATCCATCCCATGAACCCCATGTTCATTATTATTTCTTAATATCAAAGCCATACAGATCATTGTATGCTAAGACCGCTCGTTCATCGCAACAACGTTGCGTTCACAGCGTCTATACGCTTTACATTCATCTCACATTACCATGTCTTTTACAAGCTTGAGACGCTGATTTCGAAATCTCATAACTCGGAATGAGGTAATTCCAAAGCCATTTTCTTCATTATCTTACATACTTTGATTACCCTCGGACAAAACTTTGTTCTGAATCCGTTAACATGCCATTCAATTGGCTTAATCTTCATTCTTAGTTCATTTTAACGTTTTTAATGTTCTTTGTTCGTTCGTCCGTAATTCGGTCATCCGAACTCGGAATTCATTCATTCTTGAGTCCACGACTCACATTCTTTACGTTCTCTTACATTCTTATGAAACCCTACCCATTCGAGTTCATTTACTAACTTTCAAATTTTTGTTCTTCCTTTACGAAATTTTCGCCATAACTTCGTTATAGCGCAGTTTAATCTATTCTTCATGAACGTTTCTAACGTTCCTAACCAAGCAATAAACATCTAACTTATACGCGATGGTTTTAAACTTGTCCATCAACAACAATTATACTATGATGGTTTTAAATTTGTCCATCAACAACGTTCTTCGTGTTCTTCGTGTTCTTCGTTCGTTCTTCATTTTAATCGATATTTTGGATTACGATTTCACTTTTTCTTGGAATTTGATGTTATAGAACACCATTCCTTACTTATTTAACCTACTCATTCATAAGATTCATTCGGATCGCTCAAAATCCTTACGAATCTTATACTTCCTTAAGAAATTTATAAAATAAATTTCAAATTCTTATTTCTTCATTTTCTTATGATTTCAACCATATGAAATCATTTCTAACTTAATCTACTTCTTATCTTCATTAAGTTATGTTTTTGAACATAAAAACTTAAAGACAATTTATAGAAGAATAGGTTTTAAATCACCTCTCCTTTGATCTCCTTCCGTCGGACAAAGCATGCACTCGGGCTAGCTTTTCCTCATTCTTCTCCTTCTCTTCCCCCATCCGAGTTCTCTCTCTTTATCTCTCAAGTGTTGGTTAAAATTTTCAATCAAACAAATGAGCTTAAGCTTGTTTATATAGAAAACCAATGCTAGGGGCATTTTAGTCATTTCGACACCCTAACCTCCTTACTATTCATAACTTAGCCACCAAGTTTACTTGGTGGCCAAGTGGCCGCCCCACCACCTTAGCTAGCTTCCCTTGGAAGCTTCGTGCTTCCGTAATTCAGAACTCGTTCGATTGTTCGAAAACTGCGATTCTCAGTATCCAAATATTTTTGGATATTTAGTCTTTTCTTTACCGATTAACTTTTACGTAATCTTCGGGTCTCCGAAAAACCAAAAAACACTTTTTGGCATCAAGCGTTTTCCTTCACGTTTTCCCCTAACGTAGCTAAATGAATGAAAAGTACACATCGAGTACTTTTTCGTCGTTTTTTTATTTCGTCCGGATTTACGCACGTTTTTGAGAAAAACTTTTATCGGCTTACCTAACTTTTCACAATATATTATCGTCAAATCTTTCGACAAAATGTCATTTCAACATACCGAACTCTCCGAAAGGCTTAGGTTATTCAAACCCTAACCCTTAGGTTTCGTCGGGTGAATAGTGCATATTTCGTCTTTTTCCCCAGAAATATTTTGTTCCCGGAAAAATTTTATTTTTGTCTTGAAAATTCTTACTCGTTCAATCTAGCTCGTAGCCAGAATCCTCCCGATCAATAATCATTCTAGGTTATAGAACGATTAATAAACACATAGCACATAATAGTATTAATAAAAATTCATTTTATTAATAACTAATTCTTTAAATCTTAATTTCTGGACAATCTGGATTTCTGGGTTGTCACATCCTTCCCCCCTTATAAAAATTCCATCCTCGGAATTTCTTCAAACCATACCCATATCCAGGTCATCACATTCACCACTTCTTCACAGAATTTCGTCCTCGAAATTTTAGCTTACCCTTCTTCTCAACTTCTCTTCAAAGAAGTTATTATCTTGCAAACATTCCCTACCCTTCATAACTTATCAAGAATCATGAAGTGAAAGGAATATATAGGAATATAAAGATTCCTTTAAAACATTTCATTATTTTGCTGAGGGTTCAAATTGACCATGAACTCTTACTAGGTTAAACAGCATGACGCCGTAACCTCTCTTTCCTCGGTCAGTTTACAATCACAAAGAAGGTAAACTACATCTTCCATACGTAAGTGATAAGCCTATCGTATAACCCCATTTTAGGGTATATTCACCACAGACTTAATCATTAGAATCCGTACCAAAACAATTTGGTTCTGCATAACTCTTCAAAGAAAGCTCGATTTTCTTTTAGTCATGACATAATATTCGTCTTAGCCAAATCAAGTAGCTTAGACCATACCAATAAATTGGACATCAACTTGAAACATTCATCCAGTCAACTCGCTTGACATCGACTAATTCTTTAAATTCGTTTGCAATACATCAAAATGTTTCATGACGTCATGATACCACACTTTTCACAGTACGTTGAGGACTTCGTCAGTTTATGACTTCGTCATTATACATCATACCATAACAGGTTGTTGATCCTCTGATCAAATTCCATACCAGGTTTAATTGGATTAATAACTCCATCTTTTTACCATCCTCGCATCAAATGCACTGATGATATAGAATTCATTTTGACATTTCAAATCAATTTCTGTTTAGCCGAAACAATTAGCATAGACATACCATGAATAGTTCTTTTAAAATCCATTGGTTCCAAAAGTCGAACCAATTATTTCATTTTCAAAAATCGCTTTTAGCACGATTTCAAGAAATTTTGAAATCTAGCATAGCTAGATGACTTCGAATATCCTATTCTCCATCTTCCTTCATTGTCTTACTTACGACAATACTTAATCTTCTCTAGCACCTTCAATGCTAAGTCTACTAAAAATACTTACTTTCAGTCTAAACATTCCTATACCTTAGTATAGTTTATCAACTTACCACACTTTATATGTTTAGGAACTTTCCACAACCATATGTGTTTAAGAACTTATCTTCGCAATATGTAATCCAAGAACAAATCAAGGACTATCCATATGCTTAGGGCTCAAAACATAGCATATAACTATGAGTCACAAACTTTTCATAAGTATGAGTTTCAAGAAACGCACCTATCTTATCATTCTCTACCTATCAAGTATATACATGAGAAAAGATTCACTTTCTCGTCATATACATATTGATAGCCACGACATACTATTCAATGATTATCCTTTGTAATAACTAAGTAATCACAAACCCCCTCCCATTCGAAGGTTCGTACTACTCAGCTATCACATGAGTCCTCAATCGAAATCTTAGAACTTTTAACTTTCTCTTTACTTAATACGAATTTTCTTTAATTCGTATGTTATCCTTTATAACTCAATCTGAGTTCTTCTTTTTGTACTACTTCGTAGTACCATTCATTCATAGCATTAGCTATAAATCATTCATCGTTTAACAGATCATCTGTTACTACGATTTACTATGATCACGTGGTGATCTTCTTATCCTTCTTTTTACTATTATAGTCTTAGGTACTCATACCTAAGGTTTATAACCTATCAGCTTTGATACCAACTTGTAACGCCCCGAAATCCGGTCTATCTTCACACCCGAATTCCGTACGTCACGAGTACACCATTCATCCAACATACATCATTATTTACTGAAATATAAAAACATACACTCTCAAATCCCAGGTTCTAAAACCTTATAGCTTTTCTCATTACAAATAATGATAATTACATTATTCTTTACATCTTACACGAGTGACTTTTATTCGCCACCAAGGATACATAATCGGTCATTAAACTATTCTATAGTTTAATTCTCATCTTTCTACATTACAAGTCTTCACTTGATCTTCTCTCTCATTTACATTCTGAATGACACTTCATTTGGATACCGTCAGCTTTATCTATACGGGATCCTTAAGTTCTTCTAACATCGTTCGCTGAAAATGTTTTTCTTTTAAATAAAGTGTGAGCATTAAATTGCCCAGCAAGTCATAACGATTGAACAAACAACTTCAAAAATTTAAACATTCTTTTCAGACTTCAATAACCGAACAAAGGTTACGAAGCAGCTTGAATAATAGGAATAGTCTTGATTCCTATCATCTTAAAACACTAGTTACATGCACTTTGAAATACTTTCATTCTCTACTCTCTCTTTCATACACATTACATGCGGCTAGAATCAATATACAGACTTACTTAATAACGGTTCATGTATAAGCAGAACATTCTTTTATTGAATAGTTCAAACATAGAACAATTCATCTCACAAAAACACCGAAGTGTTCACATTGTGGCACAAGGCCTCATACATTCTACCACCTTGCACAAATATCGCACATTCATTACATAGGCGAGAACTTCTCAAGTTCAACATCGAGAAGTTTAAGAAACTAGCATTCATTTAAAATATGAATGAAGTTAGGAAACTTGCCTTACATACACCTACGACTTACTTTAAAGCGCTCATTCAATCCCTATAACATATAAGGAAACAACAAATACACCAATTAGTCATATACTTGACTTACGCATTGGTTTACTTAACTTTACTTCTTAAGGTTCGCGTTCCTACAATATAATTTTCTGTGACTAACTTTCTTTCTGGCTTTACGGCTTTATGACATACGGAGATGTCTTACTCAAGAGCGTTCATCATCTTTGATGATTTACATTCTTATCTTCTTCTTATACTTCTCTAGGACTCAGCACACATCTCTTCTCGCTAGTAGTCCAAATGGTTCTTCGAGTGGTTTCCCACAAACAACCAACAAACAAGTTCCCATCTCCTCTACACCTACCCACACAGTGAGTTAGATCGGTTGCCAGTTTTTTATATACCTTCGCTCTCTGAAGGAATTGTTTAGCCCAACTCCCATATGTCAACCATCAAAGGTTACGATTGTACCACCACCTAAATTTCTATTAACTTATACGAACTATTAAATTATAATGTTCGTTAAGTCATTTTCTTATTCCTTATGACTTTCTGGCAAGTAATTGCCAGACCTCGAATTCATTCTTATCCAACTCACATTAAACTTTCATTAATCTTATTACTGAATTCGTTACGGCTTTCTTGATACCATTCAGTATCTTACTTACTACTTTCATCAGCGTCTAAGTCATACAACTAGGGTATACTTAGAGCGTTAATCATCAGCGAATACGATTTACGAAGATCATTTACGTATTCAAGCGTTCACGTTGCTCATCTCTTAATCTCTCATTCAACCCTTATTCCAGGTTTTAATCGCTTTTGATCGTTATCCATCCCATGAACCCCATGTTCATTATTATTTCTTAATATCAAAGCCATACGGATCGATTTGTATGCTAAAGGCCGATCGTTCATTGCAACAACGTTGCGTTCACAGCGTCTATACGCTTTACATTCATCTAACATTACCATGTCGTAACATCAAAATGTTATATATTAACATCATCAACCAACGTCTAAGGAATCATAACCATAGCAATCCCTCACGTTCGTTTATCGCGACTACGGTCCCCGGACATCGGTTACGTAACTCGCATCTACATTCTTTGTCTTTTAATCTTGTTTAATCTTTTCATTCAACCTTTATTAAAGGTTTACAACACTTGATTGAATGTTACATTATGTGAACTACATGTTCATACTTCTTTCTTGCACATCCTCGATGGCGAGAACTAAAAATCTCATTTATGGGCATTTACTCTGCCGTGACTGCTTGCGTGCGTGCTCCTTCTTTCTCTCTGGGTCACGTCTGTGGCGTGACTTACTCTCTCTCTCTCTCTTCGTCCTGTGCATCAGTCAATTGCGGCCTTGACTAAGTCCTTTGTTATATCTCGCTTTTGATTGGCCTACTCTTCGGTATGAGAAAGGTGCGGTGTACTTTCGGTAGTCTTGCTTGTTTGGCCTCAAAGCCTGCATGAGAGCATGAACCCTAGAAACCTTTTTTCTAAGTCTTTTACAAGCTTGAGAGACCGATTTGAAATCTCATAACTTCTTCGTTATAACTTTCGGGCGAGGTAATTCCAAAGCCATTTTCTTCATTATCTTACATACTTTGATTACCCTCGGACAGAACTTTGTTCTGAATCCGTTAACATGCCATTCAATTGGCTTAATCTTCATTCTTAGTTCATTTTAACGTTTTTAACATTCTTTGTTCGTTCGTCCATAATTCGGTTAACCGAACTCGAAATTCGTTCATTCTTGAGTCCACGACTCACATTCTATACGTTCTTTTACATTTTATGAAACCCTACACATTCGGGTTCATTTACTAACTTTCAAATTTTTGTTTTTCTTTTACGAAATTTTCGCCGTAACTTCGTTATAGCGCAGTTTAATTTGTTCTTCATGAACGTTTCTAACGTTCCTAACCAAGATATAAGCATCTAACTTATACGCGATGGTTTTAAACTTGTCCATCAACAACAATTATACTACGATGGTTTTAAATTTGTCCATCAACAACGTTCTTCGTGTTCTTCGTTCGTTCTTCATTTTAATCGATATTTTGGATTACGATTTCACTTTTTCTTGGAATTTGATGTTATAGAACACCATTCCTTACTTATTTAACCTACTCATTCATAAGATTCATTCGGATCGCTCAAAATCCTTACGAATCTTATACTTCCTTAAGAAATTTATAAAATAAATTTCAAATTCTTATTTCTTCATTTTCTTATGATTTCAACCATATGAAATCATTTCTAACTTAATCTACTTCTTATCTTCATTAAGTTATGTTTTGAACATAAAAACTTAAAGAAAATTTATAGAAGACTAGGTTTTGAATCACCTTTCTCCTTTGATCTCCTTCCGTCGGACAAAGCGTGCACTCGGGCTAGCTTTTCCTCATTCTTCTCCTTCTCTTCCCCCATCCGAGCTCTCTCTCTTTCTCTCTCAAGTGTTGGTTGAAATTTTCAATCAAACAAATGAGCTTAAGCTTGTTTATATAGAAAACCAAGGTTAGGGGAATTTTAGTCATTTTGACAACCTAACCTCCTAACTATTCATAACTTAGCCACCAAGTTTACTTGGTGGCAAAAGTACTTCACCACCTTCTTAGCTAGCTTCCTTGGAAGCTTCGTGCTTCAAGTAATTCGAATTCGTCAAGATTGTTCAAAAAGCTGCGATTCTCGGAATCAAATATTTTTGGATATTTAGTCTTTTCTTTACCGATTAACTTTTACATAATCTTCGGGTCTCCAAAAAACTAAAAAACACTTTTTGGCATCAAGCGTTTTCCTTAACGTTTTCCCCTAACGTAGCTAAATGAATGAAAAATATACAGCAGTACTTTTTGTCGTTTTTATTTTGTCCGATTTCTGCACGTTTTTTGAGAAAAACTTTTATCGGCTTACCTAACTTTTCACAATATATTATCGTCAAATCTTTAGACGAAATGTCATTTCAACATACCGAACTCTCCGAAAAAGGCTTAGGTTATTCAAACCCTAACCCTTAGGTTTCGTTGGGTGAATAGTTACTATTTTGTCTTTTTCCCCGAAATATTTTGTTCAGGAAAAATTTTATTTTTGTCTTGAAAATTCTTACTCGTTCAATCTAGCTCGTGGCGAATCCTCCGATTAATAATCATTCTAGGTTATAGAGCGATTAATAAACACATAGCACATAATAGTATTAATAAAAATTCATTTTATTAATAACTAATTCTTTAAATCTTAATTTACGGACAATCGGATTTCGGGTTGTCACATCCTTCCCTCTTATAAAAATTCCGTCCTCGAATTTTTTCAAACCATACCCATATCCGGGTCATCACATTCACCCTTCTTCACATAAATTTCATCCTCGAAATTTTAACTTACTCTTCTTCTCAACTTCTCTTCAAAGAAGTTATTATCTTGCAAACATTCCCTACCCTTCATAACTTATCAAGAATCATGAAGTGAAAGGAATAAATAGGAATATAAGATTCCTTTAAAACATTTCATTATTTTGCTGAGGGTTCAAATTGACCATGAACTCTTACTAGGTTAAAAAGAATGACGCCGTAACCTCTCTTTCCTCGGTCAGTTTACAATCACAAAGAAGGTAAACTACATCTTCCATACGTAGGTGATCAGCCTATCATATAACCCCATTTCAGGGTATGTTCACCACAGACTTAATCATTAGAATCCGCACCAAAATAATTTGGTTCGGCATAACTCTTCAAAGAAAGCTCGATTTTCTTTTAGTCATGACATACTATTCGTCTTAGCCAAATCAAGTAGCTTAGACCATACCAATAAATTGGACATCAACTTGAAACATTCATCCAGTCAACTCGCTTGACATCGACTAATTCTTTAAATTCTTTTGCAATACATCAAAAGCGTTTCATAGCGTCATGATACCGCACTTTTCACGATGCGTTGAGGACTTTGTTGGTTTATGACTTCATCATTATACATCATACCATAACAGGTTGTTGATCCTCTGATCAAATTCCATACCAGGTTTAATTGCATTAATAACTCCATCCTTTTACCATCCTCGCATCAAATGCACTGATGATATAGAATTCATTTTGACATTTCAAATCAATTTCTGTCTAGCCGAAACAATTAGCGTAGACATGCCATGAATAGTTCTTTTAAAATACATTGGTTCCAAAAGTCAAACCAATTCTTTCATTTTCAAAATGCGAACATTAGCACGATTTCAAGAAATTTCAAAATCTAGCATAGCTAGATGACTTGGAATATCCTATTCTCCATCTTCCTTCATTGTCTTACTTATGACAATACTTAATCTTCTCTAGCACCTTCAATGCTAAGTCTACTGAAAATAATTACTTTCAGTCTAAACATTCCTATACCTTAGTATAGTTTATCAACTTACCATATTTTATGTGTTTAGGAACTTTCCACAACCATACGTGTTTAAGAACTTATCTTTGCAATATGTAATCCAAGAACAAATCAAGGACTATCCATATGCTTAGGGCTCAGAAACATAGCATATAACTATGAGTCACAAACTTTTCATAAGTATGAGTTTCAAGAACCCGCACCTATCTTATCATTCTCTACCTATCAAGTATATACATGAGAAAATATTCACCTTCTCGTCATATACATATTGATAGCACGACATACTATTCCAATGATTATCACTGTAATAACTAAGTAATCACAAACCCCCTCCCATTCGAAGGTTCGTACTACTCAGCTATCACATGAGTCCTCAATCAAAATCTTAGAACTTTTAACTTTCTCTTTACTTAATACGAATTTTCTTTAATTCGTATGTTATCCTTTATAACTCAATCTGAGTTCTTCTTTTTGTACTACTTTGTAGTACCATTCATTTATAGCATTAGCTATAAATCATTCATCGTTTAACAGCTCATCTGTTACTACGATTTACTATGATCACGTGGTGATCTTCTTATCCTTCTTTTTACTATTATAGTCTTAGGTACCCATACCTAAGGTTTATAACCTATCAGCTTTGATACCAACTTGTAACGCCCCAAAATCCAGTCTATCTTCACACCTGGATTCCGTACGTCACGAGTACACCATTCATCCAACATATATCATTATTTACTGAAATATAAAAACATACACTCTCAAATCCCAGGTTCTAAAACCTTATAGCTTTTCTCATTACAAATAATGATAATTACATTATTCTTTACATCTTGCACGAGTGACTTTTATCTGCCACCAAGGATACATAATCGTTTATTAAACTATTCTGTAGTTTAATTCTCATCTTTCTACATTACAAGTCTTCACTTGATCTTCTCGCTCATTCACATTCTGAATGACACTTCATTTGGATACCGTCAGCTTGATCTATACGGGATCCTTAAGTTCTTCTAACATCGTTCATTTGAAAATGTTTTTCATTTAAGCAAGTGTGAGCATTCAATTGCCCGAGCAAGTCATAACGGTTGAACAAACAACTTCAAGAATTTAAACATTCTTTTCAGACTTCAATAACCGAACAAAGGTTACGAAGCAGCTTGAATAATAGGAATAGTCTTGATTCCTATCATCTTAAAACACTAGTTACATGCACTTTGAAATACTTTCATTCTCTACTCTCTTTCATGCACATTGTGTCTGGCTAGAATCAATAGCACAGACTTAACAATAACGGTTCATGTATAAACAGAACATTATTTTATTGAATAGTTCAAACATAGAACAGTTCATCTCACAAAAACACCGAAGTGTTCACATTGTGGCACAAAGCCTCATACATTCTACCACCTTGTACAAACCTCACACATTCACACATAGACAGAACTTCTCAAGTTAAACATCTGAGAAGTTTAAGAAACTAGCATTCATTTAAAAATATGAATGAAGTTAGGAAACTTGCCATACGCACACCTACAGCTTACACTAAACTGCTCATTCCAATCCCTATAACACATAAGGAAATAACAAATACACCAATTAGTCATATACTTGACTTACGCATTGGTTTACTTAACTTTACTTCTTAAGGTTCGCGTTCCTACAATATAATTTTACGCGACTAACTTTCATTACCGGTTTACGGTTTCATGACATACGGAGATGTCTTACTCAAGATGTTCATCATCTTTGATGATTTACATTCTTATCTTCTTCTTATACTTCTCTAGGACTCAGCACACATCTCTTCTCTGCTAGTAGTCCATATGGTACTCTGAGTGGTTTCCCACAAACAACCAACAAACAAGTTCCCGTCTCGTCTACACTGCCCACACAGTGAGTTAGATCGGTTGCCAGTATTTTATATACCTTCGCTCTCTGAAGGAATTGTTTATCCCAGCTCCCATATGTCAACCATCAAAGGTTACGATTGTACCACAACCTAAATTTCTCTTAACTTATACGAACTATTAAATTATAATGTTCGTTAAGTCATTTTCTTATTCCTTATGGCTTTCTGGCAAGTAATTGCCAGACCTCAGAACTCGTTCTTATCCAACTCCCATTCGGCTTTCATTAATCTTATTACCATTTGATACGGCTTTCTTGATACCATTCATATCTTACTTACTACTTTCATCAACGTCTAAGTCATACAACTAGGGTATACTTAGAACGTTCGTCAAACGCGAATACGATTTACGAAGATCGTTTACGTATTCAACGTTCACGTTTCTCGTCTCTTAATCTCTCATTCAACCCTTATTCCAGGTTTTAATCGCTTTCGATCGTTATCCATCCCATGAACCCTGTTTTCATTATTATTTCTTAATATCAAAGCCATACAGATCATTGTACGCTAAGACCGCTCGTTCATCGCAACAACGTTGCGTTCACAGCGTTTATACGCTTTACATTCATCTCACATTACCATGTCGTAACATCAAAATGTTATATATTAACATCGTCAACCAACATATAAGGAATCGCAACCATAACAATCCCTCACGTTCGTTTATCGCGACTACGGTCCCCGGACATCGGTTACGTAACTCGCATCTACATTCTTTGTCTTTTAATCTTATTTAATCTTTTCGTTCAACCTTTATTAAAGGTTTACAACACTTGATTGAATGTTACATTACGTGAACTACATGTTCATACTTCTTTCTTGCACATCCTCCGATGGCGAGAACTAAAAATCTCATTTATTTGACGGCATTGCTGCCGGCATTGCTCTGCTGCCGTGACTGCTCTTTCCGCTTGGCGGCTGGCGCCTTCCTTTCTTTCTTTCTCATGCTCACTCGTATCTACGTGATTGGCTCACTCTCTAAGGATTATGGTATGACATGCTGACTCGATTTCGAAGGCACTGTCCGTGACTGCGGTATGAGTATGAAACCTAGAAAATTTTTCTAAGTCTTTAACAAGCTTGAGACGCTGATTTCGAAATCTCATAACTTCTTCATTATAACTCAGAACGAGGTCGTTCCAAAGCCATTTTCTTCCTTATCTTACGTACTTTGATTACCCTTGGACAGAACTTTGTTCTGAATCCATTAACATGCCATTTAATTGGCTTAATCTTCATTCTTAGTTCATTTTAACGTTTTTAACGTTCTTTGTTCGTTCGTCCGTAATTCGGTCATCCGAACTCGGAATTCATTCGTTCTTGAGTCCACGACTCACATTTTATACGTTCTCTTACATTCTTATGAAACCTACACATTTGGGTTCATTTACTAACTTTAAAATTTTTATTTTTCTTTTACAAAATTTTTGCCATAACTTCGTTATAGCTCAGTTTAATCTGTTCTTCATGAACGTTTCTAACGTTCCTAACCAAGCAATAAGCATCTAACTTATACACGATGGTTTTAAACTTGTCCATCAATAACAATTATACTATAATGGTTTTAAATTTGTCCATCAACAACGTTCTTCGTGTTCTTCGCGTGTTCTTCGAGTGTTCTTCGTGTTCTTCGCTCGTTCTTCATTTTAATCGATATTTTGGATTACGATTTCACTTTTTCTTGGAATTTGATGTTATAGAACACCATTCCATACTTATTTAACCTACTCATTCATAAGATTCATTCGGATCGCTCAAAATCCTTACGAATCTTATTTCTTATTTCTTCATTTTCTTACGATTTCAACCATATGAAATCATTTCTAACTTAATCTACTTCTTATCTTCATTATGTTTTTGAACATAAAAACTTAAAGACGATTTATAGAAGACTAGGTTTTGAATCACATTTCTCCTTTGATATCCTTCCGTCGGACAAAACGTGCACTCGGGCTAGCTTTTTCTCATTCTTCTCCTTCTCTTCCCCTATCCGAGCTCTCTCTATTTCTCTCTCAAGTGTTGGTTGAAATTTTCAATCAAACAAATGAGCTTAAGCTTCTTTATATAGAAAACCAAGGCTAGGGGTATTTTAGTCATTTCGCCACCCTTACCTTCTTACTATTCACAACTTTGCCACCAAGTTTACTTGGTGGCCAAGTGGCCGCCCCACCTCCTTAGCTAGATTCCCTTGTAAGTTTCGTGCTTCGGTAATTCGGAATTCGTCCGACAGTTCAAAAACTGCAATTCTCGAAATCCAAATATTTTTGGATATTTAGTCTTTTCTTTACCGATTAACTTTTACGTAATCTTTGGATCTTCGAAAAACTGAAAAACACTTTTTGGCATCAAGCGTTTTCCTTCACGTTTTCCCCTAACGTAGCTAAATGAATGAAAAGTACACAGCAGTACTTTTCGTCATTTTTATTTCGTCCGATTTCTGCATGTTTTTCGAGAAAAACATTTATCGGCTTACTTAACTCTTCACGATATATTATCGTCAAATCTTTCGACGGAATGTCATTTCGACATACCAAACTCTCGAAAAGGCTTAGGTTATTCAAACCCTAACCCTTAGGTTTCGTCGGGTGAATAGTGCCTATTTCGTCTTTTTCCCCAGAAATATTTTGTTCCCAAAATTTTTTTATTTTCGTTTTGAAAATTATTACTCGTTCAATCTAGCTCGTAGCCAGAATCCTCCTGATTAATAATCATTCTAGGTTATAGAACAATTAATAAACACATAGCACAAAATAGTATTAATAAAAATTCATTTTATTAATAACTAATTCTTTAAATCTTAATTTCTGGACAATCTGGATTTCCGGGTTGTCACAGAATCCCTATCCAGAAATTAGGGTTAGGGTTTCTAAAGTTGTTAAGCACAACTCTACTTTAATTTCTCAATCAATACACAAATTGACTAATTCTCGTGACTCGTATCATAGATATTTGTCACAAAATTGATAATCAATATTAATATTAATAATAATAATAAAATTTATTCGTAAAATTTTGATTATCCGAAATCCCGGGTTATCACATTGAAGTATCCACATCCCACACAACTGCTGCATTGTCGAAAGAGAATCCACTGTATCTTCCCCAACGGGTGATGAAGTTCGCCATCAAATCAAAGGGGAAAGTTCCCATGGAGAAGATTGAATAATTCCTTCGTACTATGGGACAAAATGAAACCAAGGTGGTTTTAAGCTTGAAAGAAGCTCCACAACAGGCTTCCATACTAGATTTAGTATTCTCCTTAGAGGATCACCTGAAGGTATTAGAGAGAGTTTTAGAAGAAGCTCATTTACCAAAATTAGTTGATGTCGAAAAGTTCCATCACCTGGTTGATCATATTCTTAACAACAATGTGATATCTTTCACTGATGATGACATACCGCCCGAAGGGATTGGTCATTGCAAGCCGTTGCACATAGCGGTTATGTCCTCCGGATATGTGGCCGTAGTAGTATTGATAGATGGAGGGTCCTCCTTGAATATCTGCCCTTATGCCACCTTAGAGAAGATGAATATCAATCTCAACAGAGTCTGAAGAAGTTATACAATTATCAAAGCTTTCGACGGATCCCAACGAAATGTTGTCAGAGAGATTGAACTACCTGTGGAGATTGGTCCACATACATTCTGCGTATCCTTTCATGTGCTCAAAATAGCTACAGGATACAACCTGCTTTTGGGAAGACCATTGATTCATATGGTTGGAGTCATCTCGTCCACCTTTAATTAGCAGCTCAAATACATCATTAACAACAGCCTAGTCACTGTTAATGCTGAGCAAGAATGTCCAGAACAAGGTGACATTCCACTCATCAGTTTCAATTCAGAAGTTGAGCTTGTCAGCTTCCACGCCCTGGAGGTGAGCAACACTCACTACCATCCCATTGAGGCATCACCTTTGATACCCAGAGTTTCTGACGAAGTAATGTCGGCAAGCCAATAAATGTTATCTTTGGGCTATCAACCTGGACAAGGGTTGGGCAAAGACCATCAGGGCATTAAGCGCCCAATTCAAGTTCCCAGTCAAATAGGGACAACCGGACAAGGCTACTCTGCTAGCTCCACTCACAAGAATCCTCACAAACATAAACAGGTTCCTTCATTTTAAGTTATACTTACGATTGCTCAGACTTTACATGAAATTTGAATCTATCTGAGACTTTGAAGAAGGTTCTCGCACATGTGATGACTATGTTATTTCCTAAGACGATACCGGTCAAAGGAAAAGAGGTCTTGATACCAAATTCGGAGGCAGAGGAAAAGGACCGGAGGCGTAAGCAGGACATTGCCAGGCGCTTATCAAACATACGCATCATCGTCCATATATACGGATAAATAAACAGATTATTCTGACGATGATTGCCCAGATATCATGGTCATCATTCGGGATAAGGAGGACGACAACAGCCCCTCCGTCACAACAGTCCACCAGGACTTCACTCTTGGAAATTGGAGCAACACTCCTTGCATTTGCCGACGAGGGTAAAAAGGGAAAAAACTCACTTTTCCCTGTAGATAACAATAACTGCTTACTTTTTGTACAGTATTAGCAGTTGTTTTGTCATTTACATGCTAACACTTTGTATGATTCAACAGTTTTATATATTAAGTGAAAGCATCTTTTATTTCAGGACTCTAAAGTTAGATGTGCATATACTTGCTGATGAGGTGCCTTTTCTCCACAAGGACTGTAACTTTGATGTAAAGTTGGACTCAGACTTGATGGAAATAAAATAGGACTATGAGATACCTCAGGAGATCAAAGATTAGGTTGAAGACAAACCCAAGACAAATCTTGATCAAACCACCTCTTTTAACCTCGGAACCTTAGAAAACCCCAAACAAATCCAGATTGGTACGGACCTCACTTCAAACCAAAGGAATGACATGGTTACTCTATTGACCAAATTCCAAGATGTGTTTGCATGGTCTCATGAAGACATGGTCGGTTTGTCTACTGACATTTTTATTCATCGCCTCCCCATCAAAGAGGGATTCAAGCCAGTCAGGTATAAGCTCAGGTGATTAAAACCTGAGTGGAGTTTAAAAGTTAAAGAAGAAATTGTGAAACAATTTCAAGCCGACATCATCATGGTGTCGACATGCCCTGAATAGCTATCCAACATAGTCCCCATACCTAAACCGAGAGGGAAGGTATGAGTTTGCATGGATTATCGGGATTTGAATAAAGCTTGCCTCAAAGATAGCTTTCTTGTGCCATTCATCCACATACTCATTGACAATACAGCTTAATATGACATGTATTCCTTTGCTGATTGTTTTGCGGGGTACCGTCAAATCATGGTTGCTGATGAGGATCATGAGAAAACTGCATTCATCACTCCTTGGGGAACCTTCTACTATAGACGGTTGTCATTCGGCCTCATCAATGTCGGAGCTACCTACCAGCGAGCCATGATGGCTCTTTTCCACGATTTGATGCATAAGGAGATAGAGGTCTATGTGGATGACGTCATTGTAAAGTCCCGAAGAGAAGAAGACCACCTAGACCATTTCAGAAATCTCTTCAACAGGTTGCGTAAGTACAACTTGAAGTTGAATCCAGCCAAGTGCACCTTTGGCGTCAGATCAGACAAGTTGCTAGGTTTTCTAGTCATCCACAAGGGGATTAAGCTGGAACCAAAATCCAGGCCATCATATAAATGCCCATTCCTCTGACAAAAAACGAAATACGGGGATTTTTGGGAAGAGTCAACTTCATTAGCAGATTCATCTCCTGACTCACAGCAACCTGTGAGCCTATCTTCAAGTTGTTAAGGAATAACTCCTCCATGAAAATGAATGATAAGTGCCAGAAAGCCTTCCTTACAATGAAAGAAGCAATAGTCGGTAGCCCTATTTTAGTACCCCCCATGGATGATGTTCCCCTATTTATGTACCTGTCCATCAATGGCAATGTCCTGAGCTGCATGATGGGACAGAAAGACGATAGAGGCTAAGAGCTAGCTATCTACTACCTTAGCAAAAGATTCAGCAGCAATGAACACAAGTACACTCTGATTGAGAAAACTTGTTGTGCTTTAGCATGGGCTTCCGTGAGGTTACATCATTACCTCCATGGTCACACAACCCATCTCATATCCCACGTGGATCCTCACAAGTACGTGTTTAGTAATCCCATGCTGAATTGCCGACTGTCCAAATGGTAGTTGATCCTACAATAATTTGACATCGTCTACGTGACGCAAAAGTCCATCAAAGGTCAAGGAATTGCGGATCAACTGGTCGCCGCACCTTCAGGGGATTTTAAACCCTTGGAAACATACTTCCCCGATGAAGGGGTAATGAAAGTTCAGCAACATCATCAGGACGATACACACCAATCATGGAAGATGTATTTTAATGGAGCTATAAACACGGTAGGTTCTGGGGTTGTAGTAGTTCTAGTATCTGTTACGGGGGAGCAGCATCTCGTCGCCGTCAAATTATAGTTTGCGAACACCAACAACACAACTGAGTATGAAGGTTGTATCATGGGGCTAAAACTTGCTCAATCAATGGGCATCAGACGGTTAACTGTCTTTTGGGATTCTTAACTGGTAATCAGGCAAACCACATGAATCTATTACACCAAAGAGCTACATTTACTGCCTTACCATCGGCAGGTTCTACAGATGGCCTCGGAGTTTGAAGAAATATCCTTCCTCTACATTTCTCGAAATAGGAATGACTTTGAAGATGCGCTAGCAACCTTGGCCTCCTTGATCAATATACTTGACAAGGAAAACATTCCAACCATCACAGTAGCCGAACAAAAGGCACCAACCTATGAAAACTACATTGGAGAAGTATCGGATAAGCTACCTCCCATCCAACACCCTTGGTATCAGCATATCAAGGAGTACTTACAAGATGGATCTAAACCCGTTGAGGCAAGCTCGACTGAAAGAAGGCAGATCCATCGACTGGCTATGAAATTCTACCTGAGCGGAGATGAACTCTACAAAAGAGATGCAGGACTAGGTCTCCTCAGATGTCTGGACAAGGACCAAGCTCAAAGGCTCATGGTGGAGTATGTGGCCCACACATGAGCGGCCCACTACTTGTAAAGAAGATCCTAAGAACAGGGCATTAATCGCTCTCTCTCAAAGCTGACTGTGATGATCACGTCAAGAGATGTTACAAATGCCAAATTCATGGGAATGCTATCCACGCCCCTCCAAGGGAGCTCCACACTATGAGTTCACCTTGGCCCTTCTCAATATGAGGAATGGACGTGATCGGCCCATCGAGCCCAAAACCAGTAATGGGCATTAGTTTATTTTCAGCATGATCGACTACTTCACTAAGTGGGTTGAAGCAGCCTCCTTCCCCAGGGTTACAAAAGAATTTATCATTGCTTTCATCAGAAATAATGTCATTTGTTGATATGGACAACCATATGTAATTGTATCAGACAATGCTAAGAACCTTAACAACAAAATGATGGAGGAGTTATGTAGTAAATTCCACATCAAACATCTCAACTTAGTCATCTATCATCCAAAGATGAATGGTGTTGTTGAAGCGGCTAACAAAAACGTCAAGAAGATCATGCAAAAGATGTCCGCCAATAACAAAGGATGGCCTGAGTTGTTACCTCTGACTCTGTTAGCCTACAGAACATCAATAAGCACTTCCACTAGGGCAACCCCCTACTCATTAACCTATGGGATGGAAGCAGTGCTCCCCATAGAGGTGGAAATGGAATCCCTCAGAGTTTTAATAGACGCTCAGCTAGATGAAGACCAATGGTTACAAGATATGTATCACCAATTGTCTCTAATAGACGAAAGGCGAACCGCTGCTATCTTCCACGGTCAATTATATCAACAAAGGATCGCCAGATCTTACAACAAAAAAGTCCGGCTACGGCAGTTTAAACAACATGACTTGGTTTTGAAGAAGATCATTGCCAACCAAGATCAGTCCAAAGGAAAATTTGCCCCGAACTGGGAAGGCCTATTTGTTGCTAATGAGGTATTGACAGGAGGCGCTCTCAGATTATAGGAGATGGATGGCGATGAATTTTCGTAACTCATTGACTCAGACACCGTGAAACGGTACTATATCTGAAGTTACCATCAAGCAAACATCCTGGTTGTGGATCACCAGATCCCCAGTTAATTCAGGTTCTTTAAACCTTCACTACATACAACTTTCCTCACACCCATTTGCCCCATCAGGGACAAACACACTTTCCAACTAGTAGCCTTGGTTTTGGATCACCAGATCCTTCACTCCTCGCAGGTTATCATAACCTTTCACACCTTCAGGTTATCCCACCAGGGATTAAACCCTTCACACCTTCAGTTTATCATGTACATGGGATTAAACGTTTTGGCTGCACACCGCCCTGTACATGGGGCGAACTACGCCGACCTGATCTCCCCAATACACGGGAGTACGTAGGCAGCCATTTTATATGGTCTGGTCGCAATAAAATAAAAATAAAAAAAACATTTCTATACCCTTCTCACTATAAAAATAAAAAAAATAAAAACATCTCTACACCCCTTTGCCACATACAGCGTTGAACCTTCACCCCGGGTTCAAACTATGCTGACTTGATGTCCTGTTCAATAGGAGTACGTAGGAAGCCATTCATGGTTCGGTTTTAATGCCCCAAAATCCAGTCTATCTTCACACCCGGATTCCGTACGTCACGAGTACATCATTCATCCAACATACATCATTATATAATGCAATATAACGACATACAATCCCAAATCCCAGGTTCTGGAAACCTTATAACCTTTTTCATTACAAATAATAATAAATAAATTATTCATTTCATCTTACAAGAATGACTTTTATCCGCCACCAAGGATACATAACAATTCCTTAAACTAGTCTAGAGTTCAATTCATCTTTTTAAATTACAAGTCTTCACTTGATCTTCTCGCTCATTCACCTTCTGAATGGAACTTCATCTGGATACCGTCAGCTTGATCTTTACGGGATCCTTAAGTTCTTCTAACCTTATTCGCTGAAAATTGTTTTTTATTTAAAGCAAGTGTGAGCATTCAATTGCCCAACAAGTCATAATGAGTTGAACAAACAACTTTAATTAAAACATTTCTTTAGAACTTCTATAACCGAACAAAGGTTATGAAGCAGCTTGAATAATAGGAATATTCTCGATTCCTATCATTTTAAAACATCAGTCATTTTCATTTTGAAATACTTTCATCCCTCTACCTTGTTCATACACATCATGTCTGGCTAGAATCATTAGCACATACTTAACAATAACGGTTCATACATAAACAGAACATACTTGTACTGAACAGCTCAATCACAGAACAATGCATATCATAGAAACACCGAAGTGTTCAAATTGTGGCTCAAGGCCTCATACATTCTACCACCTTGTACATACATCGCACATATGCACATAGACAAGACTTCTCAAGTACAACATCTGAGAAGTTTAAGAAACTAACATTCATGTAATATGAATGAAATTAGAAAACTTGCTTTTACGCCCATTATAGCTTACTGCCTTTAATTCATTTCAATTCCTATATAACACATAAGGAGAAAACATAAACACCAATTAGTCATATATTGAACTTATGCATTGGTTTAACTTCACTTTACTTCTTAGGGTTCGCGTTCTTGCAATATAAGTTTACGTGACTAACTTCCTTTACCAGTTTACGGCTTCATGACATACGGAGATGTCTTACTCAAAACGTTCATTATCTTGGATGATTTATATTCTTATCTTATTTAATACTTTCATTATCCATTACATGAACCCCATGTTCATTACTCGCTCTTAGTTTCGAAGCCATACCAATTGTTGTATGCTAAGACCGATCGTTCATCGCAACAACGTTGCGTTCATAGCGTCTATATGCTTCACACTTATCTCTCATTATCATGATATAACATCGAAATGTTATTCATTACCCTCGTCACTCAACGTCTAAGGAATCACAACCATAGCAATTCCTCACGTTCGTTCATCCTGACTACGGTCCCCGAACATCGGTTACGTAACTCGTGATTTATATTCTTTGTTATTTAATCTCGTTTAATCTTTACGTTCAACCTTTAATAAAGGTTTAAGTCATTTGCTTAAGTGTTATTTTAGGTGAACTATACGCTCATATTTCTTTCTTGCACATCCCCTAGTAATTGAGCAATTAAAATCTCATTTCTGGGCATTGCCTGACTGCAACCTTAACAATGGCTGCGTGCCTTCCTTTTCTCTCTCGTGGCTGCATCACGACCTACTTCTCTCTCCTCTCTTTAAAATTTGGTACTGCGGTATAAGTCCTTTGTTATCTCTCACACGTCACGCCACTCTCTCGAAGATTATGGTACGAGCTCACTGCATTTGCATCACCACTTTCACATTTATCTGTCCGTGACTGACTTTACGAGGTAAAACCCTAGAAATTTTTCTAAGTTTTAAATAAATTATTTGAGACGCTCACTTCCCGATCTCATAACTCCTTTGTTATAACTCGGAACGAGTTCATTCCAAAGCCACTTTCTTCCTTATCTTACGTACTTCAATACCCCTTAGACAGAACTTCGTTCTGAATCCGTTAACGTGCCATTCGATTGGCTTGATCTTCACCCTTTGTTCATTTTATGTTTCTAACGCTCTTCGTTCGTTCGTCCGTAATTCGGTCATCCGAACTCGGAACTCGTTCGTTCTTGAGTCCACGACTCACGTTTTCTATGTTCTCTTACTTCCTTATGAAACCCTAACCACTCAGGTTCATTTACTAACTTTCTAATTCTCGTTCATCTTTTACAGAATTTTTGCCATAACTTCGTTATAGCTAAGTTTTAATCCGTTCTTCATGAAAGTTTCTACCGATCCTAACCAAGCAAGAAGCAACTAACTTATACACGATGGTTTTAAACTTGTCCATCAACAACAATTATCCTACGATGGTTTTAAATTTGTCCATCAACAACGTTCTTCGTATTCTTCGCGTGTTCTTCGTGTTCTTCGTTCGTTCTTCATTTTAATCGATATTTTGGATTACGATTCCACTTTTTATTGGAATTTGATGTTATAGAACATCATTCCTTACTTATGTCACCTACTTATTCATATAATCCACTCGGATCGCTCTAATTCATTACGAATCTTATACTTCCTTAAGAAATTTATAAACTAAATTTCTAAGTTCTTATTTCTTCTTTTCTTATGATTTCAACCATATGAAATTATTTCTCATCTTCTCTCTATTCTCATCAAGCTATGTTTTAAACATATTAAACTTAAAGAAAATATTAGAAGAAACTAGGGTTTTAGATTACCTCTTCTTCTTATTTTTCTCCCACTAGACAAAGCCGGCGATTTGTAAGCTTTTCTATTTCACAAACACTTTCGATCCGATCATTCATGCTCACGCTCTTCCTTCTCCCACCCATCCGAACCCTCTCTCTCTCTCTCTCTCTCTAAGGTGTAGGATTTTCAAATATCCAAAACAAATGAAATAAGCTTACTATTTATAGATTATCAAAGCTAAGGGCATTTTAGTCATTTCGCCCCCACCTCCTTACTATTCCCACCTCCTCCAACACTTAGCCACCAAGTTTACTTGGCCACCACCCTTACTTGGTGGCCAATTAGCCGCCCTACATGCCCATGGGTCACCCCATGGGTTGCCCCAGTGGTTTTACCCATCCGTTTACCCATCGGTTTGATCCGCGGTTTCTTTTCTTGGTTTGGGCCTTAACCCTAATTCTTATTGGGCCTATCCTAGGCTTGATTTCACAAAGCGTTGGGCTTGACATAATCCAAGTCAAATTAGATTCTACAAAGTCCATGAACTCAAAGTTCATTAAGACTTATCGTATTCTACGCATCTCATTCTCGTATTCTCGCATTTTCTTCGTATATAGTTCATACGATATTCGTATTATACGTTGTACTAATCTTCTTACTATACTCGTATAATAATTCATATCATACTCATATCTCTCACGCATAATAACCCTAATTATTATATTTGATCATAAAATTCTCGGAACTCACTTTTCCTAACCCTTAGGTTTTGAGTCCGTAGGCGAAAACTTCGTTTTTGTCATAACTGAAATATTATTGAATATTTCATCACGTCTCAAAATTAAACGCAATCTATAGCTTCTCGGAATTTCAAAATAAATCTCTGAGCAGAAACGGATGAATAGTGCCTATTTCATCTTTTTTCCCGAAAATATTTTGTTCCCGGAAAAGTTTCATTTTCGTCTTGAAAATTCTTATTCGTTCAATCTAGCTCGTAGCCAGAATACTCCTGACTTATAATCATCCTAGGTTATAGAACGATTAAAAAACACATAGCACATAAAAATATTAATAAAAATTCCTTTATTAATAACTAATTCTTTAAACCTAAATTCTGGACGATCCGAATTTCCGGGTTGTCACATCGGTCTTACCCCCTACCAAAACACAAAAACTTATCAACGGTACTGGGATCATCCTTCAATCCACCACACTTCATTGGCTTCAGACCAAAGAGATGGAACTACCTGACCTCCCTTTGTAAACGGGAGAATCGGCGACCATCTAAGCTATGGTTGATTCCTCAAAGAGAAACACCAATCCATAAGAGATGAAACTAACTGGGCTCCCCCATACAAAGTAGTACCAGTGACCATCTGTGGTGCGGTGAACCTCAAAGAGGAAAGCCACACTCCTCTCCACATCTACATACAGAAACCAGTCCCAAGACACCAAAGAAGGTAGGGAATACATACAGATCAACAATCCATTCTGAAAGATCTTGAGACATCTCAATGTTCGTCCATCAAGGATGAGTTCAGAATACATCAATCTCAAAAGAAGGAGGTAACGTTGTGATCTCCTACCCAAGGGTCTCTACACGAGTCAACAGATCTACAGCCAAATGCATGGTGGCCCTATGCTCATTAATGTACGTGCTCATCTCTGCAATGACGCCAGGAGTAAGGGACCTCACTACAGTACTATCTGTAACATCGATATCTCGGGCAGATATAGCGCTATCCCGCTCCACAATCACTGCATCTCTAGATGATCTGGCCTCATCCCGCTCAGCAATAGCGACATCTCTATGAGCTAAAACCTCGTCTCTCTCTCTGATAGAGCGACGTCTGTCCCATCAAGAGCTGTCAACATCAAGGTCCTAGCCTGATCTCTCTCGAAGGTCATCAGATGAAGACTCTGCTCAAAATACTATGTTGCATGCTGGATCATAATAGCACTCGTACTGGGAGAATCTACAAGAGCTACTAGCAACCTAGTGAATGGCTCCTCCTCGGTGTGAGAATCAATGTCCTCCATGGGCTCTCCACCATCTGAATCAATCCTCCACACTGTGGAGACTACCGCAGCCGATGAAATCTATGTCTCCATCCATACAGAATACTCTGTTGAATAGCCCGGATGGCTAATAGAAAACTCAACACTCTCACGCTGATCCCAACATGCATACACCATGGATCTGTCCTTTGCTGACAAGTGGCGAGAAGCTAAACGCTGATCTAACGCCCCCTCAAAAGGATGCACCTCCTGAAACTGGTCAAACTGTGACATCACGGCCAGTGAATGATATGTGGTCATGCCCCTCAAACCAGCTAGATGGAGATAATCCATGCCCAATGCATGAGTAATTAAGCTATAGGGTGAACTGAGCCTTGTACAAGGCAGAATGTCAAATGGATCTCCAATCCATGCTAAGAACACTGACCAGGATGCTGCGTCTATATACTCCACTAGATGAAAGGAGTAAGACATGGCTATCTCATGGGAAAAACAATGCCCATGCCGTCGAAACGTGCCAATCGGTCTTAAGTGTGACATAAACCACACATACAACAAGACCGAGCTGCCTATAAACACCCCTGCAAGATAGGTGTGGCAATACATGGCTGACCTCAGTGTCTCTGCCACAATCATCGGCACAATGGTATGACCCTCCCTGAGAGCTCTCACCGCCTTGACAACACCGATGTCCAGCTCATCCATGTACAATGGTATGTACAAATAAGCCACTACGCACATCATGAGTACATCTACTCTGGCCACATACCACTGATCCTCTAGCGTGGTGAAATCCCCGGAGTATCGTGCGTAACTGTCCACTAAGCTAAATCTGTCTATCAGATAATGCTGGGATAATACATGGTCGGATGTAATCTCATCATGTACTACTCTACGCACAACCCGATGAGGGTCATGAACTACCGGTGCATATCTCTGACGGTCATCCGAGCGCAAGGCCTGTCTAAAGGTAAAGCCGTCAACCGCTCATACTCCTCTAAGGTAGGAGTCAACTCATGGGTACCAAACCGAAAAAACTGCCTCTCCGGTACCCAATGCTCTAGCATGCCATCTACGAAGCCCAAAGGAACCTGGAACGTTAGGAAGGTCATGGAATGCTGCAATAGCTGATCTACAATCACCCTATCTGAAGGAGATACACTATCATACCATGATCTCAGACGGGAGGCCACCAATACTTGTTGGGTGTGATTAATACGGCTGACTGTCGAAGAAGATATCTGTGTGGGCCGTAGCATAAGACCATCCAGGGGTCAATGCTGAATATCTCTGGACATACATATGCATGACATAATACGTGCATAACAAATAATAGATGACAATATGATGTAGGGAATAGAAAATAGTACATACCTTCCTAAGTACATCATAATCTAAATACATTATTTCTGTACAACTAAAAACTACAAGGAAATGGGGTACAGACGCCCTACGACTAACAGAGGCCTATCAAAAGATATAACGAGAATGGGGCACATCCACTCAGTATCTAACAGAGACCTATCAAAAGATATAGCGAGAATACACATCAGAAGAAGACAATGGTGTCTATGTCTACATCATCAATCTTGTCCACCTGATGTAACTCCTTCTGAGTCACTAGATCTCCACCAAGAGGGATATCAGGCCTATACAAGGGAGGATCTGCACCGACAAAGCCATATGGGTCATCTGAAGGGCCAACCCCCGAGCTGGAAAGATTAAATGTATCCGCCTCTGAAGGATCCCTACCCAAATGCCGGATGAAAAAATGTGCCCGGTCCAACTACCGGGTCAAACTGTTAATATGTACTAAATGAGTCGGATCTCTAACACAGGTCATCCAATCCTTCATCATCACGGATCCAGGAACCATATCTCCCATAAAGTGTGTGGCGCGGGTTTGGGATCCAATGGTACGAGGGGACCACCATCGGGATAATGCCTCCTAAGTAAACGGACCCTCTGATAAAGTATAGCCGTTAATGCCCATCAATGGGATATCATCGACTGGCGACTACAACACAAGCCAATAACGCCTGTCAGAAGGCAAGATTAGTACATGAATCTCTCCTATGGTGCTCCTAATAGCACACTCTCCTAAATAGAGCTCCCATCCTACATCTGTGAAGAGAGGAAACCAACAAGTGGACATCACATGCTCGACGCCAATCGGGTATCCATCCTCAAAGCCGATAGTCAAATGTTCCCCAGAATAGGGAACCCAAATGATGGCATCAGTTGTCAATAACTCTAACTGTAAGTGACAATGGGTGAAACCCTCAGCTACAGAAACCTTCGCCAATATAGAGTGATGTCATCGTCATCCTCTTGGATAGGTATCTAAACCTAACACACTAACAGGAAACAAACATGGAAGCCTCTTTTACCCAAAACTACCAACACAAAGGCAAACATCTGCGGTCAGTCAACACTCTTAACCTGTACATGGGAAATCAAAAGAGAAATACTCACTAGCAAAAATGGGTAAAATCCTAGCCAAGCCTCTGTCAAGCCATGCGAACGTATGCGCATTCCCATGAGGAAATAGGCAAAGGTATAGGAGCCCTACGGTCCACCTCCCGAGTGGCGCTGATCAAAGCGAATGACACAGTGGAAGAGTTGTCTGCTATGAAACAACCCCTGATAATAACCAGGAACAATCGCCAAAGAATGCGATCCCTGACTTTCACATCAGCGGGCATGGGCTCACTCAACAGCCCAATCATAGCATCTACGCTCAAAGGACCCATACGGACGGTCCTTCCCTTGAGCGCCTCAGCCGGAACTCCTAACAGGGATCTGACGACAGTCGGGGTAATGTTCGCCGTACATGACACTAGCGCCCCTCCAAACTCCATACCGGTAATAAACCGCCAATCCATTGGTGTCACCATCACCTCATAATCCAACAAATGGAGAGACTGAGTATGGTGAAACCAGAGCTCAGACAATGGCCTGAGGTAACTACATGGACAACAGCGGGGGAGAATAGAAAAGAACGCCCTAAAGCCCCAATCATGCATAATACCTCGATAATCTGGATACAGAGCCTGATACATGGAGTGTATACTGAACCAGTTCCCTCAAGGCTGTGTAAAGACAGGAACCTACATCAAATGCAAATCAATGTGAAAGTCCTTGCTCCTCGTCTATAGGAAAAAGGAAGATTCAACCAAGTTTTTACCTCATTTTCCTGTAAGTAAACTGAGGGGTGGCAACTCAAGGCACCCGGAAGATTTGGAATCGTCACAATAATTCCTGGAAGATCCCTAAGGGGAGCATTAGTAGAAGGAGTTGGAGCCGCTATCGGTACATCCTCCTCCTCATCCTCAACATCCGGTATATCAACCCGGATATGATGTATCATCGCCTCTGCCAAACGACGAGGCTGTCTGACTGAACAGGGTCGAGGCACTTCAGAAGCCCTCCTCCGTACACCTGAAGTGGTCCTATGGGAACTACTCGGCTGATCTGGATCCATAATATCTGGACACAAGTCTCCAAATCACCTCAGAAAGGGTGTGGTAAATTCTAACCTGGAGCTTTTCAAATTCATTTTACGACTACATGCATGCATGCATTACTTTAACCTACACCTACAGTAGAGTTAAAAATGCATGTCTACTCAATACCTAGACTTTTGGAAAATTTTGCCAGAGTCTCCTTTCTAAATAGGACTATCCACATGCACATAGACATAACTAGGTGGCCATTCAGTAGCACACCTACCCACAGTCATAAACATCCTATAATGCATGAACATGTCAAAGTCATGATCTATAAGGGTAGCCTAATTATCAGGATTACTTTGCCTTCCTACCATTGCTCATTTGTCCTCAAATATGATAAGAAATGGTAGAAAAAGGTACCAATTTGATTGTTTCAAAAGTCAAATTTTTTCACAACATTATGTTTAGCATAGTTTAATACTAACATTTACTGTGTTGAATATTTTTTATCAAGTCATATGAGCATGCATATTCACTACTATGTGTTTAGACGCATTTCATGTGATAATTAATTTTCCAACGGACGAAAACTGGAAAAGAAGACATGCATACGTTACCAGGATAGTGTGAAACACTTGTACGGTGACAGAATTTACAGAAAGACCCACGACCTCAGCAGATCTGAAGAAGAGCTCTCAGATTTCCTGTGTGGCGCAGATTGAAAATGACTTGTGAAAGCAACAGGCAGCTTAAAACCACCCATGGTTGGCCGCACGTGTACCTGCGGCTACCCTAGGTGGGTCCCACCCCTCCGGCTCGGTCCAATTCAAGTTCAAAGGAGGTCTCACAAGTTAAAACAGTCAAATCAGGAGAAAAATGCTACGCAATTGAGTGGAAAACCTGGAAATCCTGGTTCTCACAGACTAAATTGCAGGTCTTCCTATCACTTATTGGTATTCGCCCAAACATAAGGTTCACTCTACCGATGACCACAATTATTGCAAACTACGATCGGTAATACGTCACAAAGGTCCGATGCCGTCTGTTCGGGGTTGTAACTCCAAAGCACTGCCCCCCAACGGGGATTTCATACAACTTTAGTCATTGGCAATTAAACCCAACAAAGCATTGGAAGACATCCGATGACATCAGCCGTTGATGCACATGTCGATAAAGTGGTGAGCAACCACGACCAAAGACAAAAGCTGTCAAGCGATTACTCGACGAGATCACTTGAAGGACCTGGCGATACAAACCAAGGAAGGCCATCCTCAATGGGGAGGACCGATGATGGAATCTGTTATACACAATTTTCATCAGATAAATGTTAATTCCCTTAGAGTCTCTTGTATATGAGAGGAACATCTATGGTGAAAAGTTTGTACCAAGGATTAAGGACTTTGGTGATAACCCCTATATCAAATTCTTGGAAGTTCATGAGAACTTTGGAGCACACATCCAAGCAGTTCATTAGAGTCATCAGTGATCGCTCCAGTCCCAATCAGAAGTCATGGGAGCAAATAGTCATCACATCCCATTGGAAAATAGTCCGATGAACCACATACATTTGCATCATGCTGCAGTACATTGCATCATGAATATCTTGTCATGTTTCAAGTGTCTAGTGTTCTTTGTTATATCCATGCCATTACACTGCATAAATATGATAAAGAGGGGCATCTGTAGACACTCGATATTTTGCATTCTTGTTACTAACCTTGCAGAAGAGCAAAGTCATCTTCCAGAGATAACCCTTGAAGTCAATGCAGAACGGTCCCGGAGACAACCCTGGGATACTCATATTGTAAAACCCCAACTTTTTGAATAAAGATGAATTTTCTATAAATATTATTTTTGAATATTATGGAGTGAAATTGATATAATAGTTGTGGGTCATATTTATAAATTTTGTAAAGTACGCAAGTTGATATATAATATTCGATTGGTCGGGGAATATTCGTTTTAACAGGGAATATTAGTACAACGACACAATCATTGGTGGACCCCACAGCGAAATATTTGTCGGATTGAGAAAGCGACAAAAATACTTTTCTGAAAATAATGGCGGAAGTTTTATCGTTAGCTGTTGAAACACACGGTGTTAAAAGTACAATAATATGTCTGGCAGTGGTTGCATAGTAGCACACTGCGGTATTGATTATTGATGCTTACGTGATAAGTCACTTAGTTTTGTTGGTATTATTAATGTAATAATCTGAGAAAATCTTTTTATATAAAAAATGAATACTTTTATAAAGTTATTCTATAAATAGAATATATTATATTCTATTATGCATAGTATTGCATAGTGTATACGCATAGTGTTTTGCATAGTAAAATCTTTTTATATAAAATAGAATACTTTTATAAAGCTATACATTTTATTAGACAATAATTAGAATATATTAATTTTTATTATGCATAGTGTTTTGCATAGTACTGCATAGTATTTGCATAGTAAAATCTTTTATAAAGTTATTCGTTTTATTAGATTATAAATAGAATATATTATATTTTATTTAAAAGATTTTTCTTTAAATATGGACCGTCAGATTAAAGTAAATCAATCTGGACCGTTCATGAGTTAGTTACTATGCAGTCCATTTTCTATAAATAGAAGCTCATTCCTTCATTATTTTCTTACGAATTCACTGAAACTCTAGAGAGAGAAAATTATAGAGAGAAAGAAGAAAAGATTTTTGCTACTTAACTACTCTTATATTAGGTTTTTTTTACGGTAAGGGTGTTATTCTTTCTTATTCATGAAGAGAGGCTGTTGTTATTCCATTTCTTATTTTTACATTGGAATAACTTTTGTATACTGGTCTACCCTATACTTGGTGACATTCTTCTATTATTTTCGTCTTTACTATTACATTTGGAATATATCACATGCATGCGTTTTACTGTGGGACTGATTAAAATCTTTATTATTACATTAGAATATCATCTGCATGCATTTTCTGTGGGACACTGGTTCCGTCTTTATTATTATTCTATTAGAATATCACATGCATGCGTGCTTTTCTGTAGGACTGATTAAAATCCTTATTAGTATTACATTGGAATAACTTTGTCTATCCAATACCGCATGCATGGTGATTTTTGTTGTTATTCCATTCTTTATTATTACATTGGAACATCACATCGGTCAATGTAATTTTTGCACGACTGGTTCCGTTATTTAGTATACATTGGAATAACTTTTCATCTATGCAATACCGCATTCATGGTGATTTCTTTTGTTATTCCATTCTTTATTATACTCAGTTGCTTAAAGTTTTGACTTCTATACTCCATGAAATTAGTAGAATATCCTTGATATTTGCTCTTCATCTAGTATCTTTTCATGGAAATATTCTTCTGATCATTCTTGAATTTTTACTCTACAAAGCGATTATCATGTTGACAATTTGGACATTAGTAGTTTTTGGACAAATTAATTCTTGAACTTGTTTTATTGAATTCTTATATCATTTGTCATCATCCTTATGTTTATATTATGTTGAAAGTCATCGTGAATTTGTAGTGCATAGATGGACTTGGTATGATTATAACTAGGGATTATTGATTGTAATCATGGCCGTATTGTTACAAATGATGTGGTAAAAGTCCTCATTGGCCCGTAGTGCATTGATGGATGATTGTTGGCATGATCATGACCATTAATGAATACACAAATATTCTTGCCCGTAGTGCATGGATAATTGTGGTCGTGATACTAAAGAATATCCTTGGCCGTAGTAGTGCGGGGTGATTCGATGATGTGGAATATTTATTAAAATTTGAGTCTTAGCGATAATGATGATGAAAAACCTTTTTAATCATAAAAGATAGTAGATTTTATTTTCTACTTGACTCTTTTAATGAATTGCTTGTTCATTTTGATTAAACTTGATGTCTATTATATTTTATCGGTTTAACATTGTTGGAGACTAATGATAATTTATTCGCATTATCTTAGTCATAATATTTCTTCTTGGGCTAGTTGAGCTCACCCTTTCTTTCCTTTATTCTCTTGAAATGAGAATATATTTGGGGACGAGTCGGGGAACGGAGTGATGGTCCAAAGGATAGTATTAGTAGTCCTCACTATTCTGTGAAATAGTATGATAATAATTGTAATGAGGACTCCTTTTGAGTTTATATAATCTCTAGTAGATAATATTTGTATCCAAACTCACAGGTTATGTTTTGTCGTATTGTACACGACAGTTGTATTAGTAAGTTGTATTTGAATTCTGTACCATGTATCTGGCGACCCAAGATGGGTGATGTATACCTAATTTTGGGGGCGTCACAGTTGGTATCAAAGCTTAGGGATATGATCTCTGGCAAAGATGTTAGACTAGAACTAGGAGGGGAGAGACGGGGAATTGCTTTGCTAGTAGGACCTACTTAAATTTATTTTGTATTTAAATTAGTTGGTCAGAGTTTAGAGATATTATGTTACATGTAAATTAACCTTTGTTTTGTGGCAGTATCTGAAAATGACATCCAAAAATGTTGAGAATAGCAATGGAGCACAAGAGACCGTTGAGTCTCCACATATCAATAATCAGGAGAATGTGCATCAGAAAGGCGACAATCGTCATGCAAACAACAACACTGACCAAATAATGAATGATGGATTTTTCAGAGGCTTTATGCAATTCATGCAGCAATGAAGTAGAAGCAGCTCTGTCCAAAATGTAGGTGGAAACTCTTTGGAAACTCTCGGTGGTCAACGCTAAGCAGTTCAAGGAGTTGGGACCCACGGAGTTTAAGGGAGAGCCAAAACCACTTATGACGGAAGCATGGATAAAGCAGATCACCAAGATATTTGATGTCTTGGGATGCTCCGAGGAGCAAAAGGTTCCCTTTGCCGCCTTTATGTTGCACAGAGAGGCAGATTACTGGTGGGAATCGGTAAAAGCGTACTCAACCTGCCGTCTTGAAGATGTCTTGGGAGAAGTTCAAGAGGCATTCAACGACAAATACTTTCTGAAAGTATTCGTCACATGAAGGAGGTGGAGTTTATCAAATTGGAGCAAAATAATATGGCCAGTGTCATGATACAAGGCAAAATTTACGGAGTTATCCCGGTGTGCGTCCCACTTGGTGGATAATGAAGAGAGAATGGTGCGAATGTTTTTAAGAGGTTTGAAGTCGGAGATCGTCAACATCTTATTTCTCATAAAGCGTGTTTGTATTGAGATGTTGTAAATAGGGCTCGATTGGTGGAGCGCGATAACGAGTCAACGCAACCAAAAGGGAGCAGCCGGCAAAATGATAATACCAGTGAGAGCAGTCATCGAAGCGGTGACAACAAACGTGGAGGGAATCAACAAGCCCGAAATGGTAACCACTTCGGTGGTAATCAGGGCCAAAACAATGAGAATGGACATTTCAAGAAGAGGAGATTCAACAATGATGGAAAGACGTCAGCACCAGCATCCGTTGTTAAGGAAGGAGAAAGACCACCTATCATATGCTTCAAATGCGAAGGGGAGGGACACATCAGTCCAAATTGCGCGATGCCATCCAAAACATGTTATAATTGTGGAAGAGAAGGTCACTTAGCCCGATTTTGTCGTTCACCGAAGACAAATTCAGCTAGGATGGAGGCACCAAAGGCTGTCCTAGAAAAGTCAAAGCCGGTAGTGCAAGGGAGAGCGTTTGTTGTGACCTCCCAGAAAGCAAGGAACCCGAATGAGGTCATCACGGGTAAGCTTATCATAAACTCTAGTGAAGTTTACACTTTATTTTATACCGGTTCTACCCATTCTTTTATTTCTCCTACTTGCGCTCAACGATTAAATTTGACTCCGGAGAAATTAGACTTTGACTTATCTGTGGAAACTTCGTTGGGAGAAACCTTCATTACATCCATGGTTTATAAGTCTTGTTTGGTTCAAGTTGGTACCCACACATTACCTATCGATCTTATTTCATTAAAAATACTTGCATTTGATGTAATTCTAGGGATTGATTGGTTAACTACTCATCATGCAAAAATTGATTGTCTTCGTAAGGTTGTTAGCTTTCATATTCCTAATCGACCTATTATGTGAATTCAAGCAACCAAACCATTAAAATCAATCACTGTCATCTAAAGCCATAAAGCTATTCGTTTATTGAAAAATGGATGTCAAGCTTTCTTAGCTCATGTCACAGATCTAAACAAAAATATGTCAGTTTTGAATAACATTTCTATTGTTAATGAATTTCCTAACGTATTCCCTAAAGAACTTCCTGGCCTACCCCTAGAGCGTGAAATTGAATTTTGTATCGACCTTGAACCCGGTACAAAACCCATTTCTAAATCCCCATATCGAATGGCTCCTATTGAACTTCAAGAGTTAAAAACTCAACTACAGGAATTGTTAGACATTGGCTTTATTCGTCCTAGTACTTCTCCTTGGGGTGCTCCTGTTCTATTCGTGAAGAAGAAAGATGGGAGTATGCGACTTTGTATTGATTATCGGGAGTTGAATCATGTCACCATCAAAATAGGTACCCATTGCCACGTATTGATGACCTGTTTGACCAGTTGCAAGGAGCCAAATTCTTTTCAAAGATTGATCTTCATTCTGGATATCACCAATTGAAGATTAGAACCGATGACATTCTAAAGATGGCTTTCAGAACTCGGTACGGGCATTATGAATTCCTAGTCATGTCCTTTGGATTGACTAATGCTCCTGCTGCCTTCATGGATATGATGAACCGAGTATTCAAGGAATATTTGGATCACTTTGTGGTCGTCTTTATTGATGACATCCTCATATATTCCAAAACCCATGAAGATCATGAGCAACACTTGAGGTTGATACTCCAAAAGCTTCGTGAATATAAGCTTTATGCCAAGTTGAAGAAATGCGAGTTCTGGCTTGAGGAAGTAACATTCCTTGGGCATGTGCTATCAAGTCATGGAATATCTGTTGACCCAGCAAAGATTGAAGCTATTCAAAGCTGGGAGAAACCTAAATCAGTGACCGAAGGACGTAGCTTTCTCGGCTTAGCTGGTTATTATCGGAGATTCGTAGAAGGGTTTTCTCGAATCGCTACTCCACTAACTCATCTGACTCGGAAAGATACAAAGTTCGGTTGGAGCAAGGAATGTGAGAAGAGTTTTCAAGAACTCAAGAGGAGACTCATTTCAGCACCTGTTCTGACAATACCATCTGGTTTGGAGGGATTTGTCATCTACAGTGATGCTTTGGGCAAAGGGTTAGGATGTGTTCTCATGCAACATGGAAAAGTCATAGACTATGCCTCACGACAACTCAAAGAATATGAGAGGAATTATCCTACTCATGATCTAGAGTTGGCAGTTGTTGTCTTCGCACTAAAGATTTGGAGGCATTACTTGTATGGGGAGAAAGTGGAGATCTTTACGGATCATAAAAGCCTCAAATATTTATTCACTCAAAAGGAACTCAACATGCGACAACGACGTTGGCTTGAAATGTTGAAAGATTATGATCATACTATCAATACCATCCCGGAAAGTTTAAGCGTGGTAGGCGGCGCATTGAGTAGAAGATCATATGCGAAGTGCAAGTACAATATTGTCAACGCAAAGGCCAATTTTGTATGACTTGCAAAGGATGGAGATAGAGATAAAGACTCTAGGGACCCACGTGATGATGGCAAATATACGAGTAGAACCGACTTTAATTGATAAAATTAAAGCTGCTCAAGATACAGATCCGGAGTTGATGCGTATGAGGAAGAAAGTGCAAGAAGGTGCGATGCCGGAAGCAAGAATCGATGAAGAAGGAATACTTCGAGTCAACTCCAGACTTTGTGTTCCTAACAACCCTAATTTAAAGTATAAAATCATGATGGAGGCGCACAACACACCGTTTTCAATCCATCCTGGGAGTACCAAAATGTATCATGATCTTGACATACATTTTGGTGGGGCAATATGAAGAGAGAGATAGTATTTGTTTATCTCAAGGTGTCTAACGTGTCAACGAGTTAAGGCGGACATCAAGTACCAAAAGGTCTATTGCAACCACTTGAAATTCAGAATGGAAGTGGGAGCACATTACCATGGATTTAATTCTTTGGTCTTCCCAAAAGTTTCTCAAGGCATAGATGCGATTTGGGTCATTGTTGATAGATTGACCAAGTCGCTCATTTCTTACCGATACGAAAAACTTATACACTTGAACGTCTTGCTCGTATGTATATAAACAAGGTTTTAAGATTGCATGGTATGCTAGTATCCATAGTTTCTGATCGAGACCCAAGATTCACTTCGCGATTTTGGGTTAGTTTGCAAAAAGCTATGAGCGCAGATTTACGATTTAGTTTTCGGCATATCATCCTCGAGACGGATGGACGATCGAGAGGACTATTTAAACTCTTGAAGATCTATTAAGACTCTTTGTCCTTGATTTCAAGGGAAGTTGGGACAAGTTCTTACCATTGGTGGAGTTTTCCTACAACTACAGTTATCAAACAAGTATTGGCATGGCTCCATTCGAAGTGTTGTATGGAAGAAAGTGTCGTTCTCCAAAGTATCTTTGGGATGAGGTGGGTGAAACAACGTTGTTGGGACGAGAGTTGATACGTATGACTACGAAAAGATTCAAATGATAAACAACGTATAAAAACCTCACAAGATCGATAAAAGAGTTATCTTGATCTTCATCGAAAGGGCGTGGAATTCGATATAGGAGATCGTGTGTTGTTACGTGTTGCTCCATGGAAAGGAGTTACGAGATTTGGAAAGAGAGAAAACTCAATCCTCGATTCATCGACCCCATTTTAATCCTTGATCGAGTAGGGCTGTGGCCTATAGACTCGCTTTTACCGCCAAGTATGTCTCGTGTTCATAACGTTTTTCACATATCCATGTTACGTAAATATGTGGAAGACCCGAACCACATTATTGAGTTGGAATCGGACGAAATAGCGGAAGATTTGACGTATAAAGAGGTTCATGTTCAAATCTTGGATAAGAAGGAACATATTCTACGCACCAAGGTTATACCTCAAGTCAAAGTTTTGTGGAGAAACCACGATGTTGAGAAAATGACTTGGGAGTTAGAATCTGAAATAAAATCAAGGTATCCTTACCTCTTCGACATACCAGGTACGTACCCTAATTTCGAGGGCGAAATTTCATAAGAAGGGGAGATTGTAAAACCCCAACTTTTTGAATAAAGATGAGTTTCTATAAATATTATTTTTGAATATTATGGAGTGAAATTGATATAATAGTTGTGGGTCATATTTATAAATTTTGCAAAGTACGCATGTTGTTATATAATATTCAATTAGTCGGGGAATATTCGTTTTAACAGGGAATATTAGTACAACGGCACAATCATTGGTGGACCCCACAACGGAATTATTGTCGGATTGAGAAAACAACAAAAATACTTTATGAAAATAACAGCGGAAGTTTTACAGATTAGCTGTTGAAACACACGGTGTTAAAAAATACGATGTCTGGCGTGGTTGCATAGTAGCACTACGGTATTGATTATTGATGCTTACTTGATAAGTCACTCAGTTTTGTTGGTATTATTAATGTAATAATACAGAAAATCTTTTTATATAAAACAGAATACTTTTATAAAGTTATTCTATAAATAGAATATATTATATTCTATTATGCATAGTGTTGCATAGTGTCTACATAGTGTTTTTATAGTAAAATCTTTTTATATAAAACATAATACTTTTATAAAGCTATCATTTTATTAGACAATAATTAGAATATATTATATTTTATTATCGTATAGTACTGCATAGTATTTGCATAGTAAATTTTTTATAAAGTTATTCGTTTTATTAGATTATAAATAGAATATATTATATTTTATTTAAAAATTTTGCTTTAAATATGGGATAGTCAGATTAAAGTAAATCAATCTGGACCGATTCATGAGTTAGTTACTATGCAGATCCATTTTCTATAAATAGAAGCTCATTCCTTCATTATTTTCTTACGAATTCATTGAAACTCAGAGAGAGAAAATTATAGAGAAGAAGAAAAAGATTTAAACTATTTAACTACTCTTATATTAGGTTCTTTTTATGGTAAAGGGGTGTTATTCTTTCTTATTCATGAAGAGAAGCTGCATTGTTATTCCATTTCTTATTATTCTAATGGAATAACTTTGTATCTGTGATCTACCCTATACTTGGTGACATTCTTCTATTATTTCGTCTTTACTATTACATTTGGAATATCACATGCATGCGTTTTCTGTGGGACTGATTAAAATCTTTATTATTACTGTTGGAATATCACATGCATGCGTTTTACTGTGGGACTGGTTAAAATCTTTATTATTATTACATTTGGAATATCCATGCGTACATGCGTTTTACGTGGGACTGATTAAATCCTTATTAGTATTACATTGGAATAACTTTTATACATCTGCAATCTACCGCATGCATGGTGATTTTGTTGTTATTCCATTCTTTATTATTACATTTGGAACATCCTGCCGGTGTAATTTTGCGATTTGGTTCCGTTATTTAGTATTCTGTTGGAATAACTTTGTCTGTCTGAAATACCGCATTCATGGTGATTTCTTTTGTTATTCCATTCTTTATTATACTCGGTTGGTTAAAGTTTTGACTTCTATACTCCATGAAATTAGTAGAATATCCTTGATATTTGCGCTTCATCCAGTATTTTTTCTTAGAAATATTCTTCTGATCATTCTTGAATTTTACTCTACAAAGCAATATCATGTTGACAATTTGGACATTAGTAGTTCTTCGACAAATTAATTCTTAAACTTTTTTTATTGAATTCTTATATCATTGTCATCATCCTCATGTTTATATTATGTTGAAAGTCATATATGTGGCTGTAGTGCATAGATGGACTTGGTATGATTATGACGAGGATTATTGATTGTAATCATAACCGTAATGTTACAAATGATGTGGTAAAAGTTCTCATTGGCCCGTAGTGCATTGATGGACAGTTGTTGGCATGATCATGACCATTAATGAATACATAAATATTCTTGGCCCATAGTGCATGGATAATTGTGGTCGTGATACTAAAGAATATCCTTGGTAGTAGTGGGGAGTGATTCGATGATGTGGAATATTTATTGTTTGAGTCTCGTGATAATGATGATGAAAAACCTTTTTAATCATAAAGATAGTAGATTTTATTTTCTACTTGACACTTTTAATGGATTGCTTGTTCCGCTGCAGTTAAACTTGATGTCTATTATATTTTATCAGTTTAACATTGTTGGAGACTAATGATAATTTATTCTGCATTATCTTAGTCATAATATTTCTTACTGAGCTAGTTGAGCTCACCCTTTCTTTCACTTTTCTCTTCAGGAAATGAGAATATAGCTGGGATGAGTCGGGGAACGGAGTGATGGTCCAGAGGATAGCATTAGTAGTCCTCACTATTCTGTGAAATAGTGTGATAATAATTGTAATGAGGACTCCTTTTGAGTTTGTATAATCTCTAGTAGATAATATTTGTATCCAAACTCATAGGTTATGTTTTGTCATATTGTACACGACAGTTGTATTAGTAAGTTGTATTTGAATTCTGTACCATGTATCTGGCGACCCAAGATGGGTGATGTATACCTAATTTTGGGGGCGTCACACATTTTACCATCTCGGAGACAACCCTGAGATATTCAGTCCAGTCCCGGAAACAACCCCGGGATACTCAATTTACCATCTCGGAGACACTCCGAGATATTCAGTTCCAGTCCCGGAGACAACCTCAGGAGATTCAGTTTCAACCTCGGAGACAACCCCGAGGAATGCAGTTCTAGTTCCGGAGATAACCCCAGAAATACTTGTTTGAAACCCTTGCGATCAGCTTCAACACTCGGTGATTGCCCCGAGGCACTCAGTTTCGAACACGAAGATAACCCCAGGAGGACAGGCTCACCTCAGAGACAACCCTGAGGACATTCAGCACTTGCAATAGCCCAATCTCAGAGATAACCCTGAGCAACGACTGCTAAATCAGCCCAAACCGGAGATAACCCCGGTGAGGGGTAAAATCGTCATTTTGCCACCTCAATCCCACATGGCGCTATCTTAACAACATTTCAATATACATTACACACAGGAATGTCCTACAAGAATCAAATAACTCCAATCCTGAGTGACTACTACACAGGACAGCACACCGGAGAGAATTTGAAGACTTGAAGACTCAGAGCATGGTCCCATCTTCCTGACTTCGTACAACCTCTACTCTCATGTCATTGTGTAGCTCTCGACAATAGCATGCCGAAAAAGGTCTTATACACCTCAATTGGATGCCCGGATTGAAGTTCTAAAAGTTCAAGCGGACATCACATTGCACGCGTTCATGTACTTTGAGACGGCGGAGCCCGGGGCACCCCTGGCAGCCGTAGGTACATCTGTGGCTTCCGCAAGTACACCTGTGGTTCCCCCCTCTATCAATAGAGGGCTTGGGGTGGCCATTTTGTATAAGAAAACGGCGAGGAAGTCATGTCCAATTTACTTTATACACACTATAAACTGAGTGTTTTCTCATTTTAAACACTTGTGAGCTTATATTTGGTTACTTTTTACTGGTGGGAACCCAGTGTTCATCCATTTAAAGTTATTGAAGTCTTCCTTGTCAATCCACTATAAGCCTTCTTGCTTTATTTAAAGCCTTTTCTTCACTTCTTACACACACTATTATTCACGTTGAGAGTCGTGTGTGTATGCCCGGGCCGTCGGTCTGTGGTTTATTGCTTTTATATATATATATATATATGTAAATACTTATATATATATATATATATATATATATATATATATATATATCGAGTTATCTCGATTGAGCCCGAATATAATATTCGAAGCGTTTATTGCTTTTATTTATATATATAAATACTTATATATTATTTCCTTTCATCAAACTATGTTTTATTATGCCTGGATTTACATCTGGAGCGTTCACTACTTATATATATATATATATATATATATATATATATATAAATATATATACTATTATCATCACACTCTGTTTGATTGAGCCTGGATTTACATCTGGAGCGTTTACCGCTTTTATACATATATATATAGCGATAAACGCACTGGATATATATCGATCTAGGCTCGATTCGTTAATTGAGTTCGAGGATATATATATATATATATATATATATATATATATATATATATATATATATATATTTACATTTCGTCTACTTTGGAGTTTACTTCGTGGCGGTTGATCGCTTTTCTTGCTTTATTTACATTTACATGTCAGTAGGAAGTTTACTTATGTGGCCTTTTACAAATTTTATTTATATTTCGTCACTTTGAGTTTACTTGAGGTCATTGATGAATCATATATATATACACACACACACACACACACACACACACACACACACACATATATATATATATATATATATATTTATAATTCTGACTTTATGCCTTTCATAACAATTGCTACATCATGTGAGCCTAGGAATCATGTGATCACAGATTCAGTCTACTGAATCTAGATTCAGTTCCCGTGATGGACATTTCAGTTGTACATGGCTTGTAAATTATTCACGGTGTTTGAATATCCTTAAATGGTTTTCATGCCCACAAGGAATTTTACTCTGCTTTTTTATCTTATTTTCTCGAAGATGTTTCACATCTCGAAAATAAAAGCAATCAAGCCGAACACATAATAAAATGGAAGTATCAAAGGCCTCAATTACTATTGAGCATAAGGGTTTGAAAAACCTCTTTTATAAAACGTCATTACTATATCCTGTTAAAACTAAACTTTTATAGAAAATTCAAACCCTTTGTATATAGGTTCAAACGAGGCATAGCACTACTTCCAGATAATTGCACATTGATCTACACACACGCATTCAGATAATGGTTTAAATTGAAAAGTGGTGGTCACTGTGGTAACACGGATGTCAGGGGTGCCTAACACCTTCCCTCAGCATAATCAAGCCCCCGGACCCTAACGAATCTCGGTTTCACAGACCAGTTAAATAATGTCACATCACTAGGTCAATGTGCAAACCTTTTCTCGGTTGAGTTAGTGCAACCATTTAAAAATACCAACTGGTGACTCTTACAGTCCAATCGTCGACATATACATGTCAGACCTTTTCACAACTTATTTTTTAAAAAAAATCTCACCTAACATGAGAACACCAAAAGACAAGAGCAGAAAAAGGACAAATAAAAATTCTGACGTTGACACTTGCAATCTAAGTTTACGCGACCAACTTTCTTTACCGCTTTACGGCTTCATAACATAAGAAGATGTCTTAACTTATACGATCATCATCTTTGATGATTTACATTCTTATCTTTTTCTTATAGCTCTTCTAGGACTCAGCACACATCGTGTCTTTGCTAGTAGTCCATATGGTACTCTGAGTGGTTTCCCACAAACAACCAACAAACAAGTTCTCATCTCATCTACACTGTCTTTCACAGTGAGTTAGATCGGTTGCCAGTTTCGTATATACCCCCGCTTTTTGAGGGAATTGTTTAGCCCAGCTCCCATATGTCAACCATCAAATATTACGATTGTACCACAACCTAAACTTTATCTTAACTTATCTGAACCATTAACTATAATGTTCATTAAGTCAATTTCTTATTCCTTATGGCTTTCTGGCAACTAAATGCAATACCTCATGATTCATTTCTTATCGTCTAAGTCATATAATCTTTTGTATTCCCAGAACGATCATTCAATATTAATCTTACGCATTCATATCGTTAAGCATTTTACGTTACCTTATTCATATCTTATAACATCCGGTTCATTCAACTCGAAACGTCCTCTAAGTTATCATTACTAACTCGTCTTCTTAACGTTATACATTATTATCAATAATTCAGTTTCTTCACCTTTCATAGGTTTAATCATTGGTCTTCATTATCTCACTGTCAAACAATACACGGGGTGTAGGTTCAGCCCGTTTAATATTCGCGTACACTCAACCCTCACATCGGATAAAGTGTTTAATGCTTACATTCATTCTAACATTCTCTATCCAACTCACATTCGGACTTTCATTATTCTTGTTACCGTTCATTACGACTTTCTTGATAATTCATATCTTACTTGCTACTTTCATTAATGTCTAAGTCATACAACCAATGTATACTTAGAACATTCGTCCAACGCGAATACAATTCAAGGGGATCATTTATGTATTCTACGTTCACGTTGCTCGTCTGAATCTCTCATTCAACCTTTACTCAAGGTTTTAATCACTTTCAATCGTTATCCATTACATGAACCCCACGTTCATTATTCTTTCCTAATGTCGAATCCATATGGTTCGTTGTATGTTAAGACCGATCGTTCATCACAACTACGTTACGTTTACATTCTTTGTCTTTTAATCTCATTCAATCTTTACGTTTAACCTTTACTAAAGGTTTAAATCACTTGATTAAGTATTACATTACGTGAATTACATGTTCATTATATTTCCTTACACTTTTCCCACGATTTGAGTACTAAAAAGATCAGCACTGGGCCTTGCCATGCACCGGCGCTTTAGCGCCGGGTCCTTCTCTTTCTCTCGCATTGTAGCGCCACTTAACAGAACCAGATTATCCGGGTTGGCGCTGCAGCGCCGCCTCCCAAGGCTTAACTGGCACTGCTGCGCCAAGCATCAAACCTTGAAAAAATTTTCTAAGTCTTTATATGCTTGAGATGTTTACTCTTTAAATCTGATAACTTCTTCATTATAACTCGGAACGAGGTCGTTCCAAAGCCATTTTCTTACTTATCTTATGTACTTCAACTTCCTTTTGACAGAACTTTATTCTGAATCCATTAACATGCCATTCGATTGGCTTAAATTACACTCTTCATTCATTTTACGTTATTAACGTTCTTCGTCCGTTCGTCCGTAATTCGGTCATCCGAACTCAGAACTCAATTTTTCTTAAGTCCACTACTCATGTTTTCTACGTTCTCTTACATTCTTATGAAACCCTACACATTCGGGTTCATTTACATACTTTATATTTCTTGTTCGTCTTTTACAAAATTTTCGTCATAACTTCGTTATAACTAAGTTTAATATGTTCTTCACGAACGTTTCTACCATTCCTAACCAAGAAAAAAGAAATTAACTTAAACGCGATGCTTTTAAACTTGTTCATCAACAACAACTTATACTACGATGGTTTTAAATTTGTCCATCAACAACGTTCTTCGTGATCTTCGTTCGTTCTTCATTTTTAATCCATACTTTGATTATGATTTCACTTTTTCTTGGAATTTGGTGTTATAAGACACCATTCCTTACTAATTTCACCGAATCGTTCATATGATTCATTCGGATCATTCAAATTCATTACTAAATTCATACTTCCTTAAGAAAGCTTTTAAGCTAAACTTCAAATTCTTATTTCTTCTTTTTCTCATGCCTTCAACCATATGAAATTATTCTTAACATCTTTTACTTCTATTCTCATTAACCTATATTTTTAACATATAAAACATAAAAAGAATTAACTTATATATTAGGTTTTTAATACCTCTCTTCTTTATTTTTCTTCCTCTAGACAAAGCCGACAATTCATAAGCTTTTCTCTTTCTCTATCTTCTCCGATCCGAGCATCCATGCTCTTTCTCTTCCATCTTCTTCTTCTCTAAGATCTCAAGTTTTCTCTCTCTCAAAGTGTTGGTTGATTTCAAAGAAATCAACTAACACTTCTCTTTATAGATTTTCAAAGCTAGGGGAAAAAGAGACATTTCACCCCAAGGTTACTATTCAAACCTCCTTACTAAACCTTCTTACTATTCACAAAGCTTCTCTTGGAAGCTTCGTGCTTCCATCTTGCAAAATTCATCCGACAATTTTAAAAACTGCAAATATTTTTGGATATTTCGTCTTTCCTCTACAGTTTATGTGAGACCCCCAAATCCGGGTATTTAAATTCCATGGGATTTGGTGTTCACTGTACAAATATCATTTATCTATCTACCCATAATAAATGCAAACCATGCAATAGATAGAAATAAATCCTCCCCTTATGGGGTTACAACATCTGAATAATAAATACAATCCCAGGTCAAACTAACCTTAAACATCTGTGCGAAAACATAAACAAATAAATCTTAAACAACATCAAGTCTTTACAATAACAATCTAAAAATTAAATAATAAGTCTTCATCACTTATTAGCTTTGCCTTTGCCTTTGCCTTTTGCTTTAGTAGAAGGCTCATCGTACCTTTTTCGTTCTTAATCGCAATGTTATTATTACGCAAGAGTGAGCATGATTGCCCACAAGTATAAAATGAAATAACAATATATAATAACATGCGAGTGAATCAAAGACTTCTGAAATAAAAGCTCAACTTTTGAATCAAGAATGAATAACAAGAATTCAAAAGATTTCTGAGGGTCATAAGACCTTGAACTATGTCCTAGGTTATCAAGGGTTGTACTTGAAACCTTTAACAGTCATAAGACTATGGACCTTTCTACTCGTACTTAGGGGGATCAGCCCTTAGTACCATACTGTGCACAATATCTTAACGCTAACGGATAAGTAATCCTTATACAGGGTTGTTCATCTTAGTTTAACATTAGAGTCCGCACCAAAGGAAGTTTGGTTTGGATAAATCAATAAGGGTTCTGAAATTTAGAACGTTCATCAACTATGGACTAGTTGAATCAAATGAGGGTTCACTAGTCTAACAAGATTCAACAATAAATGGTAATTAAATTGAATAATAATCTCAAGAGGTATACAATAGGACAATTATTGTATAACAGAATCATACTTTGAAAAGATAATTAATCTTTAATATAACAATTGAACTTGATTAATAATAATGAGAATAACTTGAATAATGATAACGAGTAGGGTTAGGAAACTTGCCTCGTGCGTAGATTATATGTTAATTAAACATGTTCCTTGAATTTAATCCTACATATCATTTCCATTCACAACTATAGTTAATTATAATGTAACTAGTCATCATAATTTCATTCTCTTTGTTTAACTTTGATTATGACCATACTTAGTCAAATTACTACATTCATTGTCACATAATTTACATCTCATGAACAATAAGCTAATTATGCATTCAATAATTCAATCCACATGCAATCATGTTATTGACATGTTAAGAATCTGTTTTAACATCTCACTATTCTTCTAACATATTTTTAAGTTCATTAAATTAGGTTAATAACACATTGCTAGACTTCAACATTTTAAAAACTCATTTCTGGACCAGTCTGCTAAGTGGCACAGCGGCGTCATTGTTGTACTATGTCTTGGTCTCATATGGCACCAGTGGGTATACCGAGGCCGGATATTGATATATATGGCCATGACTTCGATTACTGGAGTTAGGCGTCGTGAGGCGAAAACTCAGATTTTGATTCTCAGTTCGCGAAGAACACAGAGTTCAGCGAAATAAACTCTACGTGATCATTAATTTCACCAATTTAATATACCCATATGCTAGAATTCATACATAATCATTACCCAACATTTATAGAAAGATTTAACCCATTAAAACACATAATTACAGAATTAAAATATGTAAATTTCACTGTTTTTGGTGTTCTTGAAGGTTTTTGAACAAAAACACAAAATTTAATACCACGGATTCATTATAACACCAAATCCAACCATTCAAGTTTTGTTTATTTCGTTTTGACAGGCATAATCATATATAAGTGTGAATTTTACAAAACAATTTATGTTTGGCATATTAAAATCACGTATAAGGGCCATATGGCCATATCCCATACTCTATAAATTTTGAAGCCATAACATATGTTAATATTATGAAACTGATGATATGGGAATCTATATTATATATAATTAAATACGATATTATACATCTTAACACATACATGCACATAATCCTTACTCTTTCCAACTTACAGAGACTTTACAGAAAACTTAAAAGCCATTTTTATAAAAATTTAAACAACGTAAATTTATAATTTGGGAAGAAGAGATTACCCTTGATTACTCTGTTTGGATTACACAAGGTTGATCACAACTTACAATCTCTCACAAACCTTCTCTTTTACTCTCAAAATTTCTAAATTCTCTCTGTGAATATCTCAAACTCTGTCTCTTTGCTAGACTTATAAAATAAGAATTCATATATAATATTAGAACTGACGCTGAGTGGTCAGTTAACCCAATAATGGTTAACTACTTCCAACCTCTACTAGGGCCTCGTTTGGCAAGCTTTAATTGATTCAAAGTCATTTAATTTAATAAATCTCTTATACTATAGTTTAAATCATGTCACACCCTTACACAATAATTCTAATATCTTATTTAATTTAATTTAAATATAATATAATAATTTCTCATTAATTCACATAGTCAAATAATTAAATTTTCTCATTAATTAATAAAGTCAATTTATTATTCTTTTAATTTAATAAACTCACATAATTATATACTTTGAATAATAAAATTCTCTACATTAATTTAATAAATATAACACATATAATTAAATTAATCTATCACAATTGCATCAATTAATTATTTAATCAAATAATTAAATCATCGAAAATATTTATTTAATTCAATAAATATTAAGAATTAAATTAAAAAAATCTCGTTCGTCACATCTTTCCCCCCTTAAAAGGATTCTGTCCCCAGAATCACGACTCAATAATTTCGACCCATTACATTCTCCCCCCCTTACAAAGATTTTGTCCCCAGAATTGCTTACACAAATTAAGTAAATAAATGAGTGTAATTCTTCATTATATTCTCTTCGAGTTCCCACGTAGCTTCTTCAGCGTTGTGGTTCCTCCAAATTACCTTAACAGAAGGTATTACTTTATTTCTGAGAACTTGTTATTTTCTGTCGATAATTTGAACAGGAATTTCTTCGTAAGATAAGTCTTTTTCAAAATGTAGGGGTTCGTATTCAATTACATGCATGTAATCGGCTTTGTAGGGTCGTAAAACAGAAACATGGAAGACGTTGTGGACATTCTCGAGTGCTGGAGGTAGGGCTACCTCATACGCAACTTCTTTGATTCTTCTAAGTACTTCAAATGGTCCAATGAATCTTGGGCTTAATTTACCTTTCTTTTCGAACCTGATCTTTCCCTTCCATGGAGAGACCTTTAAGAACACATAACTACCCGATTCAAACTCAACGTTTTTACGATGTGGATCAACGTATTTCTTCTGTCTATCTTGAGCTGCTACTAGTCGTGTTCAGATTACTTTGACTATTTCGGCTGTCTACTGTACCAATTCTGGGCCTAACAATTGTCTTTCGCCAACTTCATCCCAGTAAAGAGGAGTTCTACACTTTTTACCGTATAACGCTTCATAAGGCGGCATGCCAATACTAGTGTGGTAACTGTTGTTGTAGCCGAACACTACAAGCGGTAGGTGATCGTCCCAATTTCCTTTAAAGTCCATCACACAGGCTCTTAGTATATCTTCTAATGTATGAATCGTTCTTTCGCTTTGTCCATCTGTTTGAGGGTGATATGTCGTACTCATCCGCAATTGCGTACCCATGCATTCCTGTAGACGTTTCCAGAAGTTTGATGTAAAGCGCGGATCCCTATCGGAAACAATTGACACCGGAACTTGTACTTTATCCAATAGGGTTGTACCAGATTGCATCTGAAATAGCTTCTCATCAATTTCCATAGGATACTTCACTTCTAACTCCAGTTTCTCCATTTCAGAAATTAGCTCCTCCTGAGTGATCAACATCATCAACATCTCTCGACCCTTTCTACTAAAGGCGTCGGCAACAACATTTGCCTTGCCCGGATGGTATAATATCTCACAGTCGTAGTCCTTAATTAACTCCAACCACCTTCTTTGGCTCATATTCAAGTCTTTCTGGGTAAAAATATATTTCAGACTCTTGTGATCTGTATATATTTCACACTTCTCCCCGTAGAGATAGTGCCTCCAAATTTTCAAAGCAAAAACTACTCCAGCTAACTCCAAGTCGTGGGTCGGATATACCTTCTCGTAATCCTTCAATTGTCGTGATGCATACGCAATGACTTTGCCATTTTGCATCAGTACACAGCCAAGTCCTTTATGCGACGCATCACTATAAACAACAAAATTTCATGTATCATCCGAAAGAGACAACACAGGTGCTGTACTCAACCTCTTCTTCAATTCTTGAAAGCTTTCCTCACACTTCTCCGTCCAAACAAATTTCACAGCTTTTCGAGTTAAATTCGTTAACGGAGTTAAGATCTTGGAAAAGTCTTATATGAATCTTCTGTAATAACCTGCCAATCCAAGAAAACTTCGTACTTCTGACGGCATCCTCGGCTGATCCCAGTTAATCACAACTTTGACTTTGGATCGATCTACCAAAATTCCGTTTTTATCGATCACGTGCCCAAGAAATTGCACCCGCTCGATCCAAAATTCGCATTTCAAAAACTTGGCATACAACTTCTCCTTCTCAATACTTCTAACGTTAATTTCAAATGCTCTTCATGTTCTTCCTTAGTTCTCGAGTAAACCAAAATGTCGTCTATAAATACCACTATGAACTTGTCCAAAAACGGTTTGAAAACACCATTCATTAATCCCATAAATGCTGCAGGAGAATTCGTTAGACAAAATGACATAACCAAAAATTCGTAGTGACCATATCGTGTTCTGAACACTGTCTTCGGTACATCCTCTAGTCTCACCTTCAGTTGATGATAACCACACCTCAAGTCTATCTTGGAAAAATATCTCGCTCCCTTCAATTGATCAAACAGATCATCGATCCTCGGTAATGGATATCTATTCTTAATCGTGACCTTATTCAATTCTCTATAGTCAATGCAGAGCCGCATCGTTCCATCCTTCTTTTTCACAAACAACACCGGCGCTCCCCACGGCGATACGCTCGGTTGAATGTACTTCTTGTCCAGTAATTCTTGTAGTTGTACCATAAATTCTTTCATCTCTACTGGTGCCATTCAGTATGGTGCCTTCGATATTGGAGCGGTTCCTGGCGCCAAATCGATCACGAAATCAAATTCTCTATCTGGCGGAAGGCCTGACAAATCGTTTAAAAAGACATCGATGAAGTCTCTCACTACCGGTATCTCCTCTACTTTCGAATTCAATTTAGGACTGTCGACTATGTAAGCTAAGTATCCTACACAGCCTTGTCTTAACAATTTCCTGGCCTGCATCATCGTCAGACAACTCGCTTGTCTAGGCGACTTCTTACCTATAAAACACAACCTTTGGATTTTGAGTCATAAGGTTATACGCTTTCTTTGGCAATCAATTACTGTACCCGTAATTGAATAAACGATCCATTCCCAAAATAACGTCAAATTCCCCAAGTCGAATAGGGATAAGATCTACATTCATGATATTACCCTTAATATCCACTCTACGATTTTTTATGTACGCATTTTAACAGTGGATTATTTCTCTATTCACAATTTCTATGTTCATGGGGTAATCCAACTCATCCTTACGCAAATCTAAATTCTTATCAAAGTCATCGGATATAAAGGAACAAGTAGCACCCGAATCAAATAATACATAAGCATTAACTTTATTGACCGGAATGATACCTGACACCACATCACGACACTGAAATGCATCTTGCACTGTCATGTTGAAAGTCCTAGCGGTCGGTCGGTTGGTTGCGGTTGGTCTAGTGATAGTCAAGGCGTTTCCACTGCTATTTCCCTTGTTTCCTCGTGATCCTGCCCCTCCAGATCCCTTCTTAGGATAGTCTCTTGCCAAATGATCTTTTGAACCACAAGTGAAGCAGGCACCCTTCTTTGGGTTAAGACAGTTAGGTGCTATGTGGCCCTCCTGACCACAATTGTAGCACACCCGCTTTCCCTTCATACAAACTCCCAGATGAGCTTTCTCGCAGGTCGGGCATGCTTCGATTCTCTTCTTTTGACCTCCTTGTTGATTCCCCAATGATGAGTTGTCATTCCACATCTTCTTTTGATTAAAATTACCACCTCTTGTGCCACTTCCACTAGCCTTGTTATTTCCTTCACTTTCAGTCTTCTTCTTCTTCTGATCCTGATTGTACTTGGTCACCTCATCGCTTCCACCTTCAGCGAGGATGGCCTTTTCTAGTACTCCAGCAAAAGTGTTTAGCTGAAACATTGATACTTTACTATAAACCCAAAGCTTTAGTCCTTGTTCAAATCTTCTTGCTTTTCTCTCATCTGTGTGTACTTGATACGGGGCAAACCTTGCCAACTCGTTGAATCTAGCCGCATAATCTGGTACAGTCATATTTCCCTGCTTCAACTCCAAAAACTGAACCTCCATTTGGTTCTGCGAGCTAGTCGGGAAATACATTTCGAAAAACATCTCTTTGAATCTTTCCCAAGTAATCACGCCTTCACCTCCACGAACCTTGTTTGCTTGCCACCAGTAACTGGCTTCAGACTTCAGCATAAATGTTGCAAAAATGGTCTTTTGGTCTTCTCTAACTCTAGCAGCATCGAAAACCTTTTCCATTTCCATAACCTACGTTTGAGCCTCAATCGAGTTCATGGAACCTTTAAACTCTGGCGGTCCCACCGCCTTGAAATCCTTAAACGTAGTATTTGGTGGAGCTTGAGGTTGATTATTTATTGCTCCAGCTAGTAAATTAACCAATTGCTGAACAGGATTAGTATTGGCGTTATTGTTGTTATTATTAGATCCTTCTTGAGCTGGTTGACGTTGTTGTCTTCTTCTTGGTGGCATAATTCTGTTAAAATATATGCATATTAGATCTTTGTTTATTTCTCTAAATAGTTAAGGCATTACTCAACAATTTAATATAATTATTTAACACATTATCTCAAACAACTTGATATATTTAATTAAATCAAAAGTTTTAACATCAAACGATAGCATCATTGCTATTTACATCAATTATCCTGAGATAAAGAATCCATAGGATTTAAATATTAAAATATTCCTTTGTTCATAACTACATCGGAATTTACATCTAAATACCAAATAAGTTTTTCACATAATTAAACAAATCCTATCACTGCTGGTTAAGGTGCTGAATAGCCTTGCTACGCTCCTCTTCCATAATGCGAGACATTGTCCTGCGGTCCAACATGTACGATGGTAGTCCTTCGAACTGGATTGGGTACCTCAAAACTCGATCATGGGCCTCGTCCATTGCCTTATTAAGTGTATAGTACGTCTCCCCAAGCTTAGCCTTCTTTGCACGACCATCCTCTTCCGCAAGGTTAGCACGATGTGACTCTCTTACCCAACCCTCCTCTGCTATGATCAGCCTTTCTGAGTTTTCCTTCAGTTCCTTCTTCAACTTCTCTATCTCCTCGGTCTTATCCTCGGTTTGACCCTTCTCGTGGACCAAATCCCACTCTACATTTCCTAGTCGTGAGTGAAGAGTCTCAATTTCCCTCTCCTTCTGCTCGAGAGTAATCTACTGAATAATCGATCGCTCAGTCAGATCCTGGACATTGTCTCGTAACTCTACGTTACTGTCGTATAACGCGTCGTACATCTCGGCATCAATGGAGTGTGGTGGAAACTTCTCTTCTTCCTCTTCATCTTCCTCCTCAGGATCAGTCTCAGGTTCACGCTCCTGACCAACAACGGTGATCAATGGAGATGACTCTCTCTGTACCAACTATTCCCTAACGACATGAATGTCTCGGGGCTCCTTCTCTGTCGGTACTGTAGGTACTCGGGGTTCCTCCTCCCCAGCTCGACTAGTTCCTCCAATGTCCGACATCCTGACAACATAATTTCAATTTTTTAGTTACTAAGTCGTACTAGTGAGCACATAATTTAACACATAAGCACATAAAGTCTTTTATTATCTTTAATGAATTAAATAAATTCATTTCTTAGAACTCGATAAGAGTTTTCCATCACTATGATCTTTCTATATAAGGCTACTACCTAAGGTTGTTCCCCACCTAAGGTTCATAACCCATGACTTTGATACTAACTTTGTGACACCCCAAATTCAGGTTACTTAAATTCCACGGTATTTGGTGTTCACTATACAAATATCATCTATCTATCTACCCATAATAAATGCAAACCATGCAATAGATAGAAATAAATCCTCCCCTTATGGGGTTACAACATCTGAATAATAAATACAATCCCAGGTCAAACTAACCTTAAACATCTGTGCGGAAACATAAACAAATAAATCTTAAACAACATTAAGTCTTTACAATAACAATCTAAAAATTAAATAATAAGTCTTCATCACTTATTAGCTTTGCCTTTGCCTTTGCCTTTGCTAGTAGAAGGCTCATCGTACCTTTCGTTCTTAACTGCAATGTTATTATTACGCAAGAGTGAGCATGATTGCCCACAAGTATAAAATGAAGTAACAATATATAATAACATGCGAGTGAATCAAAGACTTCTGAAATAAAAGCTCAACTTTTGAATCAAGAATGAATAACAAGAATTCAAAAGATTTCTAAGGGTCATAAGACCTTGAACTATGTCCTAGGTTATCAAGGGTTGTACTTGAAACCTTTAACAGTCATAAGACTATGGAACTTTCTACTCGTACTTAGGGGGATCAGCCCTTAGTACCATACTGTGCACAATATCTTAACGATAACGGATAAGTAATCCCTATACAGGGTTGTTCATCTTAGTTTAACATTAGAGTCCGCACCAAAGGAAGTTTGGTTTGGATAAATCAATAAGGGTTCTAAAATTTAGAACGTTCATCAACTATGGACTAGTTGAATCAAATGAGAGTTCACTAGTCTAACAAGATTCAACAATAAATGGTAATTAAATTGAATAATAATCTCAAGAGGTATACAATAGGACAATTATTGTATAACAGAATCATACTTTGAAAATATAATTAATCTTTAATATAACAATTAAACTTGATTAATAATAATGAGAATAACTTTAATAATGATAACGAGTAGGGTTAGGAAACTTGCCTCGTGCGTAGATTATACGTTAATTAAACATGTTCCTTGAATTTAATCCTACATATCATTTCCATTCACAACTATAGTTAATTATAATGTAACTAGTCATCATAATTTCATTCTCTTTGTTTAACTTTGATTATGACCATACTTAGTCAAATTACTACATTCATTGTCACATAATTTACATCTCATGAACAATAAGATAACTATGCATTCAATAATTCAATCCACATGCAATCATGTTATTGACATGTTAAGAATCTGTTTTAACATCTCACTATTCTTCTAACATATTTTTAAGTTCATTAAATTAGGTTAATAACACATAGCTAGACTTCAACATTTTAAAAACTCATTTCTGGACCATTCTGCTAGGTGGCGTTCTTGGCGTCCATTGTTGTCTTATGTCTTCAAGGTATTTAGGCACTTTCATGGCGTCATGACCAGGATACTTGATGACATGTACATATGCATACTTCGATTCCGGAGTTGGCGTCATGGCGCGAAACTCCAGTTTTTGATTCTCAGTTCGCGAAGAACACAGAGTTCAGCGAAATAAACACTACGTGATCATTAATTTCACCAATTTAATATACCCACATGCTAAAATTCATACATAATCATTACCCAACATTTATAGAAAGATTTAACCCATTAAAACACATAATTACAGAATTAAAATATGTAAATTTCACTGTTTTTGGTGTTCTTGAAGGTTTTTGAACAAAAACACAAAATTTAATACCACGGATTCATTATAACACCAAATCCAACCATTCAAGTTTTGTTTATTTCGTTTTGACAGGCATAATCATATATAAGTTTGAATTTTACAAAACAATTTATGTTTGGAATATTAAAATCACGTATAAGGGCCATATGGCCATATCCCATACTCTGCAAATTTTGAAGCCATAACATACGTTAATATTATGAAACTGATGATATGGTAATCTATACTATATATAATTAAATACGATATGATACATCTTAACAAATACATGCACATAATCCTTACTCTTTCCAACTTACATAGACTTTACAGAAAACTTCAAAGTCATTTTTATAAAAACTTAAACAACGTAAATTTATAATTTGGGAAGAAGAGATTACCCTTGATTACTCTGTTTGGATTACACAAGGTTGATCACAACTTACAATCTCTCACAAACCTTCTCTTTTACTCTCAAAATTTCTAAATTCTCTCTGTGAATATCTCAAACTCTTTCTCTTTGCTAGACTTATAAAATAAGAATACGTATATAATATTAGAACTGACGCGCTGAGTGGTCAGTTAACCCAATAATGGTTAACTGCTTCCAACCTCTACTAGGGCCTAGTTTGGCAAGCTTTAATTGATTCAAAGTCATTTAATTTAATAAATCTTTTATACTATAGTTTAAATCATGTCACACCCTTACACAATAATTCGAATATTTTATTTAATTTAATTTAAATAAAATATAATAATTTCTCATTAATCCACATAGTCAAATAATTAAATTTTCTCATTAATTAATAATGTCAATTTATTATTCTTTTAATTTAATAAACTCACATAATTACATACTTTGAATAATAAAATTCTCTACATTAATTTAATAAATATAACACATATAATTAAATTAATCTATCACAATTGCATCAAATAATTATTTAATCAAATAATTAAATCATCGAAAATATTTATTTAATTCAATAAATATTAAGAATTAAATTACAAAAATCTCGTTCGTCACAGTTTAAATTTTATGCATTCTTCGGAACTCTAAAAAACTGAAAAATACTTTTTGATGATAAGCGTTTTCCTTCACGTTTTCCCCTAACATAGTTAAACAAATGAAAAGTACATAACAGTACTTTATGTCGTTTTTATTTCGTTCAATTTCTGCACATTTTTTAAGTAAAACTTTTATCGACTTACTTAACTTTTCACGATATATTATCGTCAAATCTTTCGACGAAATGTCATTTTGACATACCGAACTCTCGGAAAGGCTTAGGTTATTCAAACCCTAACCCTTAGGGTTTCGTTGGGTGAATAGTGCATATTTCGTGTTTTTCCTCGAAAATATTTTTATTCCCGGAAAAATTTTACTTTTGTCTTGAAAATTCCTACTCGCTCAGTCTAGCTCGTAACCAAAATCCTCCCGTTTTATAATCATCCTAGGTTCTAGAATGATTAATAAACACATCACAAAATATTATTAATAAAAATTTATTTTATTAATAACTAATTCTTTAAACTTAAATTCTAGACAATCCAATTTTCTGGGTTGTCACATTATTCCCCCCTTATATAAATTTCATCCTCGGAATTTCTTAAAACCACACCTATAACCGGGTCATCACATTCACCCCTTCACAGAATTTCGTCCTCAATATTTTAGTTTACTCTTCTTCTCAACTTCTCTTCAAAGAAGTTCTAATCTTTCAAACAATCCCTAACCTTCATAACTTATCAAGAATTATGAAGTAGAATTAATAACGAGGAACATAAGAATTCCTTTAAAACATTTCATACTTTTGTTGAGGGGTCAAATCGACCATGAACTCTTACTAGGTTTAACAGCATTTCACTGTAAACCCTTCTATCACGCTTAGTTTACAATCACCAAGAAAGTAACTACCTCTTCCATATGTAGGTGATCAACCCATCGTATAACCCCATTTCGAGGTGTGTTCACCTCAGACTTAATCATTAGATTCCGCACCAAAACAATTTGACTTGGCATAACTTCTTCAAAGAAAGCTCGATTGTCTTTTAAACATGACATACCATTTGTCTTAGCCAAATCAATTAGCTTAGCCCATACCAATAAATTGGACATCAACTTGAAACATTTGTCTAGTTAAATCAATTGACATTGACTACTTCTTTAAATTCTTTCACAATACATCAAAATGTTTTATGACGCCATGATACCGTACTTTTCACAGTACGTTGAAGACTTCGTCAGTTTATGACTTCATCATTATACATCATACCATAGCGGGTTGTTGATCCTAAGATCACATCCAACACTAGATTCAATTGCATTAATAACTCCATCCTTTAACCATCTTTGCATAAAATGCATTGATGATATAAAATTCATTTTGATATTTCAGATTAATTTCTTTCTAGCCGAAACAATTAGCATAGACATACCAAGAATAATTCTTTTAAAATCCATTGGTTCCAAAAGTTGAACCAATTCTTTTTTTTTTCAAAATGCACATATAAGCACGATTTCAATAAACTTCAAAATCTAGCATAGCTAGATGACTCGGAATATCCTATTTCTCCATCTTCCTTCATTGTCTTACTTGCGACAATACTTAATCTTCTCTAGCTCCTTCAATGCTAAGTCTACTGAAAATACCTCATTTTTAGTCTAACCATTTCTATACCCTAGTATAGTCCATCAACTTACCACACTTTATGTGTTTAGGAACTTTCCACAACCATATGTGTTTAAGAACTTATCTTCACAATATGTAATACAAGAACAAATCAAGGACTTTCCATATGCTTAGGGCTTAGAAACATAGCATATAACTATGAGTCACAAACTTTCCGGATTGTCACACCACATGCAGCCTATGTAGTGATATCGATTCATCCACCCCCGGCATGTCACTGGGCTCCCATGCAAAGATATCGACATAGACTTGAAGTAGATCTATTAGCCTGATGTAAAATGGTTATGTTAATCCTGAACCGATCTTAATCCATCTCTCTGCATTCCCCAGGACCAATTCCACATCCTCTCTGTCTCCTCGGCAGGTAAGGCAAGTGGTTCAGTGTTGCTCTCAGTAAATGGCTCTATCTCGATAGCCATTATCTGCTTCTGCTTACTGACCTCAACTCCTGAAGAGATCAAAGTATTCTGATAACACCTTCGGGCGATATCCAGATCTCATTTTACCTCCCCGATCCCGTTCGGTGTAGGAAACTTGATTTTAAAATGAGGAACTGTAAGAACCCGAATTTTCAGAAAATATTAAAATAAGAATTTAGTAAATAAAATTCTTAAGGCATATGAAGGGTTAGAACAAGAATATAATTATGTTACGAGGTTTGTGGTATTGTATTACATAGGGTAATATGAGATATGCAATAAGTGAGGTTGTGTTTAATAAATATATATCGTTACTATATATTTGTTATAAATTGTAGAGATGAATTAGTAATGAAAATGGATAATATTTATCTATTGATGTCAAATAATTTATGTGAAATTGTTTTATAATAATAAGTTAGTGACATTATATATCTTTGATAATCATCAATTTCTTGAGTATTTGTACGAGTACGTATCAAGTTTAAGGTAGTGCAACCATACTCTTTAATGGTTGATGTATAGGAGCTGGGCTAAACTATTCCTTCAGAGAGCGGAGGTATATACGAATTAGTAACCGATCTAACTCACTGTGAAAACAGTGTAGATGAGACGGAAACTAATTTATTGGTTGTTTGTGGGAAACCACTCAGTGTACTATATTGAATATTGTTAAAGACTCGACGTGTGCTGTGTTTAGACTTGTATATTTATACATTGTTGACGAGAGAAGAAAATCAATATACCTTTAAAGTAGTTAGAGAATTATTGAGTAAATTGATACAGAGCGAAAAGTGAAGATTAAATGAATGAATGTATGTGTTATATTCGAGTGATGTGTTATTGGTAGTAAGAAACCGTAAAGGAGTTGTATAGTGGGTTACACTAATAAGGGAAAATAGAGTTTTAAAACTTGAAGCGTGATCCTTAAATTGTTAAGGAAATTAGTAATCGATGATGTAAAACCAAATAGAGGGTTGATGTTAGGCGAGTTAACGCTTAAAGAGGATGTGTAAAGTAATTAGAACCATATGTTTCATTTCTGCTGGTGCAAAACTTGTCTGCCTCTGGTTTTGGTGTGGCGCAGCTGCGCCATTACCAAGCCTATGACCAGCACAGCTGCGCCGGTCTGTAGAAAGTTCTGAGTAAGTTTATGAAAATTTGATTTCAAGACATGTATATTAATAACTCTTATAAGGATCATAAATGGTGACTAAGCGTTTATGAAGGAATTTAGTTAGCAAAACATGACTTGAATAAAGATTTAATTAATTAACCCGGATTAAATATTGGTTAATTAAGTGATATAATGGAATATTATATTAAATAATTGAGAATATATGGAGTTTGCGATTAACTCGTTGAAAGCCTTGTGTGGCACAGTGATGGGAAATATTAATAATGATATTAATTGACGAAGGAATTATTAAGTGAATAATTAATTAATATTAATTGTTAATGGTTGTTGTAGAATATTGATTAATTGATAATGATAATTAATTAATGATATGTGATTATTATTGTTAGAGATGTAATAATAATAAGCAATGTGTCTGTAAATATAATAAGATTTATATTTATTTACTATACGTAATAGATAATCGTTATTGAGATCAATAATTACATTAATCAATGAGTATTGGATTAATTAATAGTAGTGTTAATTAATCAATAAGATGAATAATTTATTTATTTGACATAAAACAAATAAGTAGGTTATTTATATAATAAGATTATATTGGTGTATATTTAAAATATAAGTATACTTCTATATATGGGTGGGTACATATATATGTGTATATGTACATGTAACTTAAATTAATGTAGTAAGGTTAAATCATTACAATTGATTTAATAAGCCCCAAAAAGGAAATAACCTTGGTATATTAAGTGGCCATATTGCTAATATAGTAAGCTATATACCTTGTCCAATTTCTTAGTCTCAAAGTTTGCATCTGCCGTGTATAGGCCATTGGCCTACTACTACTGTGGCGCCCCCAAAATTCAGACACTCATATCTTGAATTTTGGTGCATCACGCTACTACTACGAATATCTTACAAAATCATTAACAACGGAAATAATAGAATAATTTACATTGATGTATCACGTCCCAAGGTACCGTAACCATTACTACAACAATTCTGCGATTAACTTAACATAGCTTAATCATTCTTGGATACATCATAATAACAATAACAATGATAATAATACTTCTAGTCTTAAGGGCTAAGTTATTCTGTCGCCTTGCCCTTTCCCTTGTCCTTTCCTGAAGTACCGCCTTGCTCTGCCTTAACTGTAATGTTTTAGGAAGCAAGAATGAGCAACAAGTTTGCCCAGCAAGCAATATAACTAGAAGAACAAGCAGTTATAGCATTTGAATCTTTCAAGGGTATAATAATAATTGATAGTTCAAGGATATCAAGAATACCAAGAGTATTCAATAGGTGTCACTATGGACCGAAGGATATCAACAAAATTTCATGATTTATTTATTTCGAGGTTCAACATAATTGAGTACTGAGCGATCACTAAGGACCAAGAACTCTTACTAGAATTAGCAGTATTACACTATAATCCAACATCCACGAGTACATCAGGTGATCAGCCTAAAGTACCCTATGTTATGCATAACATTTAATCATACTCATGTGCGCACGTCGGTTCCCCGACAATATATAATTTCCCCTTCTATGAGGGTTGTTCATCTCAGTAGATTTACTATAGTCCGCACCAAATCAATCGGTTTGGATAGCTCTTTAACTCATAAAAATAGTCTAGCCGAATCAAGGGCTTAGACAGTTTTTCATCATGCATTTAGGAATGATAAGTCTAATGCTTACAACAACGCCAAGTATACAAGTGATTTTCGAATAGAAGCAGATATTTGCTTGATAAAATATGATTGATATGACAACAATTCAACGTATAAAGTGTGTGAATTTAAAGAACTTGCAACACAATAATAATAGTGTTCGGATACTTGCTCAATGTAAATTTGAGTGAGGTTAGGGAACTTGCCCAACAATAACAATAAGTTAGGGATAGAGAACTTGCATGATATAAGTAGCAAGTTTTTAGGGATAGGAACTTGCATACTTGAAATCAAGGTAGAGTAAGAAACTTGCCTTTAGCGTTGATTACTACTAATAGCGAAAATCACCTCAACGAACTATGTCTATCCTATTCATGTAAGTATAGGTATTCATTAGCCAAACACACTTGATATATATCAATAACATGTACACATAACACATTTTCTTTTCTATGCATTGTACCCATCAAAACTCATAGCGGTATTTTACATTAACATGCTCATACTATTGACCACTGCTAGCTTATTCATAATCTTTCTTCCTCGAAGTTCTAAGAGGTTCATTGCTTTAAGTAGACCATAACATCTATTATTCCCACCGACCTTCTTCTACGCATGTTTGCAAGTATTAGGTTATTTTCCTGAAGTTGGTACAACTCTCCACTTAGAACTTATTCGTGTACTAATAGTTTACAACAGTATAGGAGTATTTATTAATCCATCCTTATATCAAGTTATGATGCTGTCTCCGAGTCCCAGGACATCTCGCCATGTCCGAAGATATTATGACTTGATCGAAGACAACATGCTTCGTCCGAATACATCGCACTTCGTCCGAAGACATCACGCTTTGTTCGAAGACATTACGCTCTGTCCGAAGACATCACGCTTTGTCCGAAGACATTATGCTATGTTCGAAGACATTACGCTCTGTCCGAGGACATTGCGCTTTGTCCAAAGACATTATGCTCTGTCCGAAGACATCACGCTTTGTCCGAAACAGCTCCTTCAGAGACTTCGGTCTACACTACTTCGACAAAGTTTAAGTTCGTCGGGCTAATTTAAGACTTTACTATATGCATACAACCTAAGGGAATTTCTTAATACAAGGTCTAACATGACCGAACCCACCAGTTGGTTCCTAAGCATGGTGCAGCTGCACCCCATGGATTTCAGAAGCAGTGAACATGTTCTGTTTTGAAGAGTAGCCACAACTGGATTCCAGACAATTTTAACGTATTCATGCACGAAGGTAAACTTTCTAAACACCCTTTATCATGCTAATTCATCATACTTGACCTATTAATCTGAAAAAAAATTGAGAATCAACAAGACTCAAGTTAAGAACGGAGTAGAAATTATACCTTCTCGAGCTTTAACCTTGATATCTCACACACTGATTTGGTAATGCTTAGCAACTAAGAATTCTTTACTCAGATTTCTCCAACACTCTTATCGCTAAAATAGATTGCCCTGGTGGCTTGTATTTAAAGAGAAAATATGGACCAGACACTTGCTTTACCCAATGTTGGGATTCATGGTGCAATAGAAATGAACAATGGTTATTTAAGGAATTGTTCAATCGCTCCATATCAGCCACTTAGCTAGCCATGCATGCCTAGGATTAGCAGCTTGAAAATTTGCGTAAAGAGAGTTTGGGCTACTATTCTTTGTACTTGGTGACCCTAATTTGGGGACAAGAGAACAGATTTCAGACATAGACAAGGGGGATAATCGGTCGAGCCCAATTGCCCCATGCCACATTTTAATTTAATCAATACTGCACTCTCGTTAACTCTTTTGTTGGATTAGATTGGATTCTAAATATCCCAAGTTTATTGGGCTAACTTAATGATCCATCAATTAACTTATTGGGCTAGACTCCCAATTTATTATTTGGACTTTAAACATGCAAATACTTAATCATCCTTTACTAAGTCCATCATTGTGTCACACAAGACATTTCATGAACCTATCTTATCGATCATCAACAGCTCAATTTTAATTCAATTGAGTTACTCTCCTCATGCCACGTAAGCATTTATAAAAATAAATAATTCACCGGCTCTATTTAATAATAAAATTAAATCATAAAATTTATGGGTATTACAACTACTTTGCTGAAAATGAGAATGGTGATGATGAGTTTAAGGGAGTAGTTCACCAACTCCTTCTTAACCAATGGTTCCATCTTTTTCCTATTAGTTTAGTTTCTTGGGCAAAATTCCCAAATGGACAATAGTTTGGCTATATAAGAAAGCCTTCCCCTTCATTCTCAAGCTGCTAAATTTCTAAGATTGTTTGCTATTGCATAGAGAGATAGAGTCAGTGAGTTGAGAGTGAAGAAGAATTCCAAGAAAAATAATTGCATTGATTATCACAGTAAGAGGGAGGAACACTCTGTGAATTGAGAAAAATCATCAAAGGTACTTAATTCTAACTACTCTAGGTTTCTGAAAACATAAATCAAGTATAGAATGGTGAAAACATGATTATACTATGTTCTTCATTTCAAGTTTTGTAATTTCTGAGCAATGTCAAGAAAAGATAATTTTGAGTCATAAAATTGATGACTAAAACTTGTGGTAATCTGTGAATTGTGGCTAGATGTTGTTGATATAGTTAGAAATGAAAACAACGGAAGTTAAACGAACCAATTTGGTTGAGAAACGAATTCGTAGTGAATGAATTCACTAAACTTTTCAAAACTTGAAATCTGAGTATGAACATGAGTTTTAGATTGATATTTGGGTTAGTAAATATTTATGTTAATTGTTGGGTATTTGGTATGTTGTAGTTATATGAGTTACGAAACCATAGAATCAAAAATGGACTGATTTGGATGAGTATAACTCATATTGTGAAAATCGCAAGGGGTAGAGGTTTGCAAAATCGCGAAGAGCGGGGCACGAGAAACGTTTTACGACTTGGGGTATGATTCGCTACCCCAAGGCCATTTAGGGCGCAATTTGCAAGGCTTCGATGTTGAGTAGAAGCTGCTCGACCCACTGCGAAGAAATTAGGAATAACTATTTCATACGAACTCCGATTGAGGTGATTCAAGATGATCCGGAACGAGGACTAGTAGACCTACAACTTTTGTTCTTTAAGTTGTTAAATTAAAGGTTGTTAAGAAGGGTCAAAATAGTCATCTTTGTGACTGTTACGTATTCGGAGGCGATCAGAGGGCGTCGAGCGAGTACATACGCAAGTATAGTCCTCCCGATGATGGAATAAGTTATTCTAAGTAATATAACATGAAAATGCATGATATTAGACATGACATATAAGGTTACCTTACTTATAATGAAATGCTTTATCATGACTTAGTATGTGTTTTCAAAAGAAACTTAAAGATTTTTGAAAACAAACTTTGACAAAATTGTGTACCTTTAATTCTGACCTTGATAAACATTTATATGAGGTTGAGTTACGCACGATGTAAGATTCAAATTTGAATCGTTGTGTGATAGATAACTTGTTTTGGTTAAAATGATTTCAAGGGCGAACTCCGTTATCTTTTATAAACTAAGTTTTAAAACATGAAGTGATTATATTTTAACCTTGAAAACATATGTAGTGTCAACGTCGGGATTTTTGGGTGTCCCTTTCCGTTACTTGTTCTTTGGTGTTCTCATTTTAGGTGAGATTTGTTTGAAAAAACAAGTGAAAAAGGTCCGACATATATGATGTCGACGATGGGACTGTTAAGAGTCGCCAGTTGGTTTTTTAAATGGTTGTACCAACACAACCGAGAAAAGGTTTGCATATTGACCCAGTGGTGTGACACTGATATACGGGTCGGTGAAACCGAGATTCGTTTAGGGTCTGGGGACTTTGTTATGCGGGGGAAAGGTGTTAGGCACCCCCCGACATCCGTATTACCACGATGACCGCCTCTTTTCAAGAAACCATTATCTGAGTGTGTGTGTGTGTGTGTGTATGGGTCAATGTGCTTTTATATGGAAGTTATGTGAGGCCTCGTTCGAACCTATATACACAGGGTTTAAATTTATGTAAAAATTCAGTTTTTAGCAAGATATGGCAGTGATGTTTTATAAAAGAGGTTTTTCAAACCCTGATGCTCAATAGGAATTGAGACCTTTTACACTCCCATTTTTATTAAGTGATCGGCTTGATTGATTTTATTTGATGGATGCGAGGCATCCGTACGAAAATAATATACAAAAATAATGCCGACTTCCTCGTGGGTATGAAAACCATCGAGGAAATTCAGACATCGCAGAATAATTTACATAAGCCGCCATACGGTGAAAATGTCCATCACGGAACCGAATCAAGATTGATGGGATGAATCTGTGATCACATGATTCCTAGGCTCACAAATCATCATAGTTTATATGAAAGCGATGGCGGTATATATATAAAAGTTGTAAATATATATATATATATATATATATATATATATATATATATATATACAAACAGGATCACCAACCACGAAGCACCTCCATGGGGGATCGAAATGTAAATAAAGTTGTTAATGCGGTCAAGCGCTACGTAAGTAAACTCGAGCGAGGAAGAAAGCGTAAAGAAAGGCAGTAAGCGATCAACCACCACTTAAGTAAACTCAAGTGGGACAATATATATATATATATATAAGCAATAAAGCATACCAGGATGTAAATTTGGGCTCATCGAGCAGTCCCACCACGGTTCATATATATATATATATATATATATATATATATATATATATATATATTTAAAAGCGAGTAAACGCACTGCATCAAGTCTAGGCTCATCGAACAAAGTTCCGAATTACGAGTTCATATATATATAAATATATATATATAATATATATATATATATATATATATATATATATATATATATATATATATATATATATATATATATAATAAAATAGTAAACGCACTGCATCAAGTCTAGGCTCATTGAACAAAGTTAAACACACAGTTAATATATATAAATGTAAATATATATATATTAAAGCAATAAACGCCTCGCATCAAGTTCAGGCTCAATCGAGGCATAACTCGATAATGTTAGTCAATATATATATATACAAACTGGAATGAAACCACGGACCGAAGACCGGGCAAAAGTAAGCAACATGACTCTCAACGTGTAGAAGGGTGTGTGCAAAGATGAAGAGAAAGACTCTAAAGTGTGTGAGAAGGCTTATAGCTGACTGCTAAAAAAGGCTTCTATATCTTTAGAGTGGGTAAACAACAGCTTTTGTGGGTACAAAGAGGTTATATAGAGCTCACAGGTGTTTAAAAGTGGGAAATACATTGTATGGGCGAGTGTAGAGCAAATTGTGCAGGGTTTCCCCGTCTTTTTCTCTTAGAAAATCAGCACCCCAAGCCCTCTATTTATAGGCAATATGATTTTGAAAGTGTACTGCTTGGTGAGCCGCAGTGTATCAGAGGTAACGGGTTGGCCGGGTTTGTCGGTCGGGTCGTCTCTCGGCACGTGCACTCGCACCTTTGTAATGTCCACTCGGATTTTTAGAAGTGCCATCCGGGCATCCGTTTGAGGTATACAGGACCTATTTCGGACCGCCATTGTCGAGAGTTATACGATGGCATGGGATTAGAGTTTGTACGAAGTCATTGAAGATGGGACGATGCCCTCCGGTCATCAAGCTTCAACTTTCATCCGTTACCCCGCACAATAGTCACTCGGGATTGGTTAGCCTTGTGGGACATCGTTGCATAGAGACGTGATGTGGCATCGTGTTTGACGAGATGACGATGTTGCCCCTCACCGGTGTTATTGCATAGAGTGTAAAGCAGATGTTGCTCAGACTTCGCTGAGATTGGACTGCTGCAATTATTGAAGGTCCTCATTGTCATCTTTGAGGTGTGCCTGTCTTCCCGATGTTATTGTTGGGTTGGTGCAGTGTATCTCGTTGTGAGTGCCGAGATTGAAGCTGGTCGTATTTGAAACAAGCATTTCTGGGGTTATCTCCAAAACTGCATTCCTTGGGGTTATCACCAAGGTTGGTGGCTATTCCCATGGTTGGGGCCGTGATGGATACCTCGGGTTTGTCTCAAGAGATTAATCGGTCTTCTCCAGTGTGTGTTTCGGTATTGTATCTGCAGGTCTTGGGGTTATCTCCGAGGTTGGATTCGGTTACTCCCAGACTGCGATCCGGGGTTTGATGCTAAACTTCCAGTAGTGTCCGGTATGGTTTTGGATTGTCTTTCAGGGCTCTCTCTTAAAAGACAAATATGTCCTCCTGCAATGTTAGTAATAGTGGTACAGAAAATTTTGAGTGTCTACAGATGTCCCTCTTTATCATACTCATACATGGCGATGCATGGGTAGGATAAAGAATCCTAGACACTTGAAACACAAAAAGATAAACATAGTACTATGGGTAGTAAAATGATGCAAATGTATGATGCATGTGTACGGGGTTGTAGCCCAACATGCTGGGGATGATTGATGGCTCGCTGTTGCTTCAACTGGGGATGGGCAATGATGACCGGATTTGGTGTGTAATCCGAATCTGTTAGAATGTTGGTGTTGGAGTTATCACCAAATTCCTGTGTTTTTTTATAACGATTTGATCCTGAAGATGGACCACTTATGTGTAAGAGATCTATGGGGATGAAGCTTGATCTGTTTGAGGATGTCTATAACATATTCCATCATCTATCCTCTTTGATAATGTTGACCTCTCCTGGTTAGTATCGCCAGAATACGCCACGATTACATTGGATTTCTCGCCAACGATAAATCTTTGTCGGGGTGCGACCTTCGTTGACGTGTGAATCAACGGCTCAAACATCCTGTGGGATATACTGTCAAGGCTGCTTGACCTTCACTGTCGTGTAAATCAACGGATCCGCTGGGGAATATGAGCAGTTGGGTATGAGAACCTCGAATAGCTCTATAGCTCTGATAGGTTTAAACGATATCGGCTGAAATGACCTCAAGGTTGCTTGACATTCGTTGATATGTGTGTCAACGGTGAGCATGCATTTGTTACTCCATGGGAGATATCGTTGTAATAACCCGTCGAGGATCTCTGAGGGACGCATGAGTACGTACGTAACTATCGAACTGTTCTCAATGCTTCGATGGGTTTACTTGCCATCGGCTGAAATAACGTCAAGGCTGCTTGACCTTCGTTGATAGAAATGCCAATGGATGAACGTGGTGTAACCCCCATCGGGGATCTACGTTGTAACCCCCGTCGGGGATCTACATTGTAACCCCCGTCGGGGACTTACGTTGTTACCCCCGTTGGGGACCTATTTAGGGTAACGACCTAGAGTTGGCGGCATCGGACCTGTATGAGGTATTATCGGATGTGATTTGTGACAAATGAGATCATTGGCAGGGTATACCTCGTGTTCGGGTGACTACCAATGGGTGACGTACAGATTCAAAGTCTCATTCGAGAAAACCAGGATTGTATGTTATTTTGCTCAATCGCGTGGCGTTTTTATTCACGATTTGACCTTTCTAGTCCATGAGAACTCCATTTCATCTCGAACTGGACCGAGCCGGAGGGGTGGGACCCACATAGAGGAGCCACAGGTGCACCTACTATAGGCTGCGAGAGTAAGCTGCTGACGGCGTGGATGATAAATCCTGCTGACCCGACCTTGAGTTCATTTCCAACTCATTTTGCATAGAGAAAATCGTGAGCCATCTTTAGATCTGTTGAGTTCGGGCTGCTTTCTACAAATTTTGTCACCGTACAAGTGTTCTACACTATCCTGGTAACGTATGCATGTATTTTTTTTCTAGTTTCTGTCCGTTGGATTGTGAGTTATCGCACAAAATGCATCTAAACACATAGTAGTGATTATGTATGCACAAATGACTTGATAAAAAATATTCAACATAGTAAACGTTAGTATTAAACCATGCTGAACATAATGATGTGAAAAAATTTAACTTCTGAGACAGTCAAATTGGCACCTTTTTCTGCTATTTTTTGTCCTATTTGAGGTCTAATGAGCAAAAGGTAAAAAGACAAAGTACTCCTAGCATTGAGGTTGGCCTTATGCATGATGTTTTTGATTTATTATGCATATATTATGTATATGACTTTGGGAAGGTGTGTCTTCTTGAATGGCCACTAGACATATATACGTGTGCATGTGGATAGTCCTATTTTCAAAGGGGACTATGGCAAAAAAATTTCCAAATGTAGGCATTGGGCAGTCATGCATTTTAACTCTATTATATGTTAAAGTAAATGCATGCATATATTCATAAAATGCATTTTAAAAAGCTCCAGGTAAGAAAATACCACACCCTTTCTGAGGTGTTTTGGAGACTTGTTGTCCAGATATTATGGATCCAGATCAGCCGAGCAGCTCTTAAAGGACCGCTTCTGGCGTACGGAGGAGGGCTTCTAAAGTGCCTCGTCCCCGTTTTGTCAGACAGCCTCGTCGGTTGGTGGAGGCCGTGATACGTCCTGTTCAGGTAGATGTTCCAGACGTTGAGGACGAGGAGGCGGATATTCCGATTTAGGATCCCGCTTCTGCTGCACATCTCCCTCCCAGGGAGCTTCCGATCATTCGGGTGGTGAACCCAGAGTTGTTGGGTGATTTGGGTAGACATCCATCGATGTACTTGCATGCTAACGAGGTATGACGTTAGACTTTGATCTTCCTTCTTTCCTATTAATGAGGATTTAAAGGGTTCTGATGTTGATCTGCATTTCATGTAGGTTCCAGGTTTTACACAGCCTTGAGGGAACTGGTTTAGCATCCACTCTATGTACCAGGCGCTTCATCCGACTCTGAAAGCGATGAGTGCATGAGTGGGGATTTGGGGCATTTTCTCCATCCTTCCCGTCGTTGTCCCTGGGGTTACCTCAGGGCTTTGTCTGAGCGATGGTTTCATCAAACTCAGTCACTCCATCTGCTGGATTGCGAGGTGATGATGATGCCTATGGATTGGCGATTTATCACGGTATGGTGTTTAGAGGAGGCGGTGCCTTGCGGCGAATATTACTTTCTGCCGCCGGATCCTTATTAGGAGTTCGGCGTGAGGCGCTCGAAAAGCGGGGATCGTCCGTTCAGGTCCTTTGAGCGTAGATGTTATGAGCGGGCTATTGAGTGAGCCCATGCCTGATGATGTCAGGATCAGGGATCGCGTTCAGCGGCGATTGTTCCTGATGATCATTCGAGGCTGCTTCATAGAAGATAAATCTTCCACGGTATCTTTCACTTTGGTCAGCGCCACACGCGATGTGGACCGTATTGGAGAGTATGATTGGGGCTCTTACACCTTTGCCTATTTCCTCCGGGGCATGCGTTTGCGCTCACAGGGTTTGACCGAGGCTTGGCTAGGATTTTACCCATTTTTGCTGGTGAGTATTTCTCATACCAACTGTGACGCCCCCAAAATAGGTATACAACACCCATTCTGAGTCGCCAAAATACATGGTATAGAAAGCAAACTACAACTTTGATAATACAGATGTCGTGTAGAATACGACAATACAACTGTGAGTTTAAATACAAATATTGTCTTCTAGACAATATACACACCCAAATAAGTCCTCATTAATTATTCATACACTATTTTCTGAAATAGTGAGGACAAATAAAACATCTTCCTAGAACCATCACTCCATACCCAGGCTCGATCCTGCTATGTTCTCACCTCACGAGAAGAAAAATGGAACAAAAAGGAAAAGGGTGAGCTCAACTAGCCCGGATAAAGAATATTATGACTAAGATAATATACAACAAATTATCGTTAGTCTTCAACAGGAAAAATCTAATAGAATACAATAGACAACAAGTTTTAGATCAACAAATGCAATGGTGAAGCTTGACAATCCATTAGAAGAGTCACGTAGAGAATGAATTCTACTTGTTTCTAAGATTTAAAAGTCCATCATCAATATTTCAACCTCAGAAGCAACAATCAATATATATCTTTAATCATCTTTTGCACCACAGCCAAAGATATTCATTTGTATCACCAGTTGGTCATGTTCATCTCAACACCTGTTCATCTTTGCACTATGGGCCAAAGAGATTCATCAGTTTAATCATTCATCTTTGCACTACAGGCCAAAGATATTCATCAAGTATCACCATTAAGGACTGAGGATGATGAAAAACATTTTTAAGAACGAATCCAGTGATATAGAAGGACAAATATTAGGGATTCGTACAACAGTTTATCCAAGATCAATAATACTTCATAATAAACGATTTTGAAGCAGAACTCAAAAATAATGATCAAAACATGGATCCAATCAAAGATAGTAGCGAAATAGACATCTTGGACAAAAAAGAAAAATTTTCATTTTTCTAATTGAATAGTCTCAGTATTTGTGAATAGTGTGCATTATCGTGAATAGTAACCCGACACAAAAAGATAGAAATTTCACAAAAAACATCTTCACGCTTCGTGAATAGTAACTCGTGAATAGTAACTCGTGAATAGTAAGTCATGAATAGTAACTTTCGTGAATAGTAACTCATGAATAGTAACCCAGAACATGAAAAAAAGTTCCAAATTTGATAAAAAGTTCAACAAAGATTTTGGCATAATGATATTGAAGAAAATAATATCATTTGCGAAAGAAATAACATCCTTACCTCAAAATAACCGTACTTACGGTGAATTTCGGTATAGTCTTGATGAAACTTCATATGAGTATAGCAACACTCAAAGTATACTCACAAGAATACGCTCGATAATATAGAGAGAGAAAAGAGAAAACTTAGTTTACGGTGTGATTTTCAATTCTAACTTAGCCCTCTATTTATAGGAAAATGTTAGAACGCATGAAAGGAGACTAAATTAATAAAATATATTATTATTTATTCCAAATTCCTACCCACATGTTTTGAAAACTCTAGCATGCCTTCTTTGGTCAAAAACATCAGCCACCCATGTGCCAACAACCACAAAAACGTTTTTCTTATATAAAATAATTAAAACTTCCAAAAATCAATTATTTTGGAACTCCGGAAATTCAATAATTCATGATAAATAGCCCTTTTGTCAGAAAATTCGAATCTCGCTTCTTTTTATAGGAAATTCAATTCTCTACAACTTTGCAGAAGGAAGTTTTTCCAAATTCCAAACAGAAATTGACCAAAATCTATAAACGGGCGATTTTATAGTCTATAATAAATTTTCGGTCAAGAATTGTGTCCACCGACACACAAAACATGTGTTAAACATTTAATGCCACAAAATACTCTACCTCCTCATATACTCATATATCCCACATTCATTATAAAAATATCACCGTTAATATATTATTAAAATAATATATTTAAATGAATTATTTTATCAGAAAAAGATAAAATATTAATTTTCAACAATTGTCGCATTAAAAATTTTCTCCATCTATATCCACAAAAAATAAATATTTTCTTTATCATAATAATCAATAATTAATTATTTTAAAAATAATATTACGAGAATCCAAGATCTTGACAACCGGTAGTTCCAGGAAGAGGGGCTTTCAATAAGGATTTCTCCTTCTTGGCATGATTAGGTGACCAAACCTCTCCTTAGATGAGAACTTTCTAGACATTGCCAATAATGTTTATCGATAATATTATTCAAATAATATGAATTATTGATTTGATAATGGAAAATACCGTGTAATGACAATTATTGAAACAACAATGATACAAAATATCAACGCATGACAATTATTGAATCAATATAATATTGAGCGGTAACTCTTTGTAACAATTATTGAGTAGTACCTTCTTACGTAAGGATCAATAATTTAACAATACTGCAATAATACCATGTACTCTTTGTGCTTGACCACGCGTATATTATCGTATTTTAACCACGGGTAGGTAACAAAGTGTTAATTAGCGGTAACAATTTTCTGCTGATTATTTATAAAACTCAATCTTGTCGTTTTCTTTCATCCAATAGATTTTTTCCGTTATGGGCCCCACTAATGATTGCGTCGTCAATGCGGAGATTCGACAAAAAAGAATATTCCACGACAAACGAATATTCCCAAACAATAATGAATATTTTATAACCACTTGCTTATTTTGTAAACTTTGCACATTTCACCCATAACCAAAGAATTATATCAAATTAACCCTTATTAATTTAGAATAGTGAATAAAGGAAAATTCAATTTTATTTATAATAAGTTGGGGTCTTACAACCTCCCCTCCTTATGAAATTTCGTCCTCGAAATTGACATACGTACCTGGTGTATCGAAAAGGTGAGGTACCTCGCTTTCATGTCCGATTCAACTCCCATGTCATTTCCTCAATTGCATGGTTTCTCCACAAAACCTTAACTTGTGGTATAACCTTCGTGCGTAAGACATGCTCTTTCCTATCCAAAATCCCAACAGTATCTCCTCGTATGTTAAATCTTGACTATCTAAATGCGGTTCTAACGCAATAATGTGGTTCGGATCTTTCACATATTCTGAAGCATAGATATATGAAAAACATTATGAACACGAGACATACTTGGAGGTAACGCAGTCTATAGGCTACGTTTCCTATTCGATTCAAGAATCTCAAATGGACCAATAAACCTTGGATTGAGCTTTCCTCTTTTCCCAAATCTTGTAACTCCTTTCCATGGAGCAATACGTAACAATACATGATCTCAATATTAAACTCCACATCCTTTCTATGAAGATTAACATAACTCTTTTGTCGATCTTGTGAAGTTTGAATCGTTGTCGAATCATTTGGATCTTTTACGTATTCATGCGTATTTAATTACGGTCCCAACAATGTTGCTTCTCCCACCTCGTCCAAAGATAATGGAGAAGCGACATTTTAGATCCATACTACGCCTCAAATGGAGCCATGCCTATACTTGCTTGATAGCTTTGTTGTTGTAAGAGAATTCCACCATTGGCAAGTACTTATCCCAACTTCCTTTGAAATCTAGAACACGAGTCTTAATAGATCTTCAAGGGTTTGAATAGTCTCTCTCGATTGTTCGTCTGGTTTGAGGATGGTATCTTTGGCCAGATAATCAAATCCGTGCCCATAGCTTTACGCAAACTAACCCAAAATCTTGAAGTGAATCTTGGGTCACGATCCGAAACTATGGATCTTGGCATGCCATGCAATCGCACAATCTCATTCACGCATACATCTGAGCAAGGCGTTCAAGGAATAAGTTTCGTATCGTAAGAAATGAGCGGAACTTGGTTAATCTATCAACAATAACCCAAATCGCATCTATGCCTTGAGAAACTTTGGGAAGACACATGTGAAATCCATTGTAATGTGTTCCCACTTCCATTCAGGAATCTCAAGTGGTTGCAATGGACCCTTTGGCACTTGATGCTCCGCCTTTACTCGTTGACAAGTTAAACATCTTGAGATAAACTCCGCAATCTCTCTCTTCATATTGTTCCACCAAAATGTATGTCAAATATCATGATACATTTTAGTACTCCCGGGATGGATTGCAAGCGGGGTGTTGTGTGCCTCCATCATGATTTTATGCTTCAGTCGAGAATCGTTAGAGCATGAAGTCTAGAATTGACTCAAGTATTCCTTCTTCATCGATTCTTGCTTACGGAATAGCACCTTCTTGCACTTTCCTCTTCATTTTATATCATTTGGTCCAGTAGCTTGAAAGCGATTTTTAACTTTATCAATTAAAGTCGGTTCTACTCGTATATTCGCCATCATCATGTGGGATCCTGGAGTCTTTAATTCTATCTTCATCCTTTGTAAGTCGTATAAAATGGGCCTTTGCGTTGACAATATTGCACTCGTACTTGCATATGATCTTCTACTCAATGCGTCAGCTACTACGTTCGCTTTTCCAGGATGATATTGAATAGTGTGATCGTAATCTTTCAATAGCTCAAGCCAGCGTCGTTCTGCATATTGAGTTCTTTTGGGTGAAGAAATATTTGAGGCTTTTATGGTCCATATAAATCTCCACTTTCTCTCCATACAAGTAGTGTCTCCATATATTCAACGCTTGAATATTGCATTGCTGCTAACTCTAGATCATGAGTAGGATAATTCCTCTCATATTCTTTGAGTTGTCGTGAGGCATAGGCTATGACTTTCCCATGTTGCATGAGAACACATCCTAACCCCTTGCCAGAAGCATCGCTGGAGATAACAAATCCATCAAGAACCAGATCTTTATTGTTAGAGCAGTGCGAAATGAGTCTCCTCTTGAGCTCTTGGAAACTCTTCTCACATTCTCCGCTCCATATGAATTTTGTATCTTCTACGAGTCGGTGAGTTAGCTGAGTAGCGATTCGAGAAAATCCTTCCACGAATCTCCGATAATAACCAAATTAAGCCCGTAAAGTCTGCGTCTTCGATCCTGCAAACTTTGGTTGCTCCCAACTTTGTATTGCTTCAATCTTGGCAAGGTCAACAGATACTCCTTATTTTGACACCACGTGCCCAAGGAATGCTACTTCCTCAAGCCAGAACTCGCATTTTTTCAACTTAGCATAAAGCTTGTGTTCACAAAGTCTTTATAGTACCAGCTTCAAATGGTGCTCACGATCTTCATGGCTTTTGGAATAGATGAGGATGTCATCAATAAAGACAACAACGAACTGATCCAAATATTCCTTGAATACACGGTTCATCATATCCATGAAAGCAGCAGGAGCATTAGTCAATCCAAAAGACATGACCAAGAATTCATAATGCCCGTATCGAGTCCTGAATGCCGTCTTTGGAATATCCTCAGTTTTAATCTTCAGCTGATGATATCTAGAAAGAAGATCAATCTTTGAAAAGAATTATGCTCCTTGTAACTGGTCGAACAGGTCATCAATGCGAGGTAGCGGATACCTATTCTTGATGGTGACATGGTTCAATTCTCGATAGTCGATATAAAGTCATATACTCCCCGTCTTTCTTCTTTCTGAATAAAATAGGAGCACCCCAAGGAGACGTCTTAGGGCCGAATGAAACCGATGTCTAATAATTCACGTAGTTGGACTTTTAACTCCGAAGTTCAATAGAGCCATTCGATATGGGGTTTTAGAAATGGGTTTTGTACCGGTTCAAGGTCGATAAAGAATTCAACATCACGTTAAGGGGTAAACCAGGAAGTTCTTCGGGAAATACATCAGGAAATTCTTTAACCACAAAAATATTATTCAAATCTGACTTGTCTTTATTCAAATCCATAACATGGGCTAAGAAAGCTTGACATCCGTTTTCAATAAGCGAATAGCTTTGTGGCTTGATATGACGATGGTGATTTTAGTGGTTTAGTGGTTTGAATTGCGTATGACGAGTTGGTTAGGAATATGAAAACTAACCACCTTACGAAAACAATCAATTTTGGCATGATGAGTGGTTAACCAATCAATTCCTAAAATCACATCAAAAGCAAGTATCTTTAAAGAGATAAGATCAACAGGTAATGTGATAGTGCCAACTTGGATCATGCAAGATTTATAAACTGTAGATGTAACGAAGGTTTCACCCAACGGAGTTTCAACAGATAAATCAAAATCTAATTTCTCCGGAGTCAAGTTTAAACGTTGAGCAAAAGCAGGAGAGATAAAAGAATGGGTAGAACCGGTATCTAGTAAGGTATAAACTTTGTAAGAATTCAAGATTAGCTTACCCGTGATCACCTCGTTCGGGTTCCTCATGTTTTGGCCAGTCACGACAAAAGCTCTTCCAGGAACCGCTGATTTTGACTTATCCGGGACAGCCCTTGGAATCACCACTCCCGCTGAACTTGGTTTCGCTATAGTACAATCTCGAGCGATGTGGCCTTCCTTTCCACAGTTGTAACATACCTTGGATTGTTGTGGACAGTTTGGGCTGATATGTCCCTCCTTCCCGCATTTGTAACATCTAACTGGCGGTCGTTCTCTTCCCCTAGCATTTGTTGTTGGCCCTGGTGCTGCTGATGATGTCTTCCCGTCATTGTTGAATCTTCTCTTTCTGAAATTTCTACTTGAGTCACCTTTCCTATTATCATGTCCACGATTACCACGAGTGGTTACCGCCTTTGTCCATATTCTTTCCTCCTCATTTGGTTATCATCGTTACGATGACTACCACAGTTGTGGTCCCTCGGTTGAGTATACTCACTATCTCGCTCTAATAAGCGAGCCACATTGACAACATCCGAATACGAGAGAAAACTTATGAGAGATAAGGTATTGACGAATCTCGGGTTTTAGACCTCTCGAAACATACGCGTCATTCGTTCCTCATTCTCCACCAAATGAGGGAGCGAACACGGATAACTCTGCGAACTTTTCCTCGCATCGAGAGACCGTCATGTTGTTACATTGAGTCTAATAAACTCTACCTCCTTCATATAGCGAATACTTTCGGAAAGTACTTGTCATTGAACGATTTCTAAAATCTTTCCCAAGATATGTTAAGTGCATCTGGTGAGTACGCTTCCATGATTCCCACCGATGTCTGCTTCACCACGAAACATAAAGGTGGCGAATGGAACCTTACATTCCTCCGTGCTCCCCAAGACATCGAATATCTTGGTAATTTGCTTGACCCACGTTTCTTCCTTGATCGGATCCGGCTTTCCATGGAAATCGGTGGTCCCAACTCCTTGAAGCTGTTTGGTTCAGGATGATCGGGCATTGCCATCATTTCCACCGTATTTTGTACACGAGTCTCCTCGTCGATTTTGCACTGAACCGCAAAAAGCTCCTAAACATTCCATCATTCATCGTTTGCTCGGTAGTGTTGTTTACGGGAGGAATATTGCTTTCTGTTAACGCGTTCTCCGGTTTTGCGACTAAAGGTTGTTCCACGTCTCATAAACTCCATTGTTAACGTTCTCAAATGACCATTCTTAACATCGCCATAAAACAAGGGTTAATTAAACAATTTAACATATCATATAATATTCCTATATTATGACGACCAACAAATACGCTTAGGTAGGACACCTTTAGCGAAGGATTTACTCGTCTCTCCGCCTTTAGTTCTATTCCCCGATCTCCATGGAGATCATATCCCTAAGCTCGATACCAACTGTGGCGCCCCAAAATAGGTATACAACACCCATTCGAGTCGCCAAAATACATGGTATGAAAGCAAACTACAACTTTGATAATACGGATGTCGTGTAGAATACGACAATCTGTTTGTGAGTTTAAATACAAATATTGTCTTCTAGACAATATACACACCCAAATAAGTCCTCATTAATTATTCATACACTATTTTACGAAATAGTGAGGACAAACTAAAACATCTTCCTAGAACCATCACTCCATACCCCTCACTCGATCCTCGCTTATGTTCTCACCTCCTCCGAGAAGAAAATGGAACAAAAAGGAAAAGGGTGAGCTCAACTAGCCCAAGATAAAGAATATTATGACTAAGATAATATACAACAAATTATCGTTAGTCTTCAACAGGAAAAATCTAATAGAATACAATAGACAACAAGTTTTAGATCAACAAATGCAGTGAAATAAAGCAATCCATTAGAAGAGTCACGAGAGAATGAATTCTCATCGTCTTCTAAGATTTAAAAGTCCATCATCAATATTTCATCCCTGTAACAACAATCAATATATATCTTTAATCATCTTTGCACTACAGGCCAAAGATATTCATTTGTATCACCAGTTGGTCATGTTCATCTCAACACCTGTTCATCTTTGCACTATGGGCCAAAGAGATTCATCAGTTTAATCATTCATCTTTGCACTACAGGCCAAAGATATTCATCAAGTATCACCAATAAGGACTGAGGATGATGAAAAACATTTTTAAGAACGAATCCAGTGATATAGAAGGACAAATATTAGGGATTAAGTACAACGGTTTATCCAAGATCAATAATACTTCATAATAAAGCGATTTTGAAGCAGAACTCAAAAATAACGATTAAAACATGGATCCAATCAAAGATAGTAGCCGAAATAGACATCTTGGACAAAAAGAAAAATTTTCATTTTTCGGTGAATAGTGCCGTATTTGTGAATAGTTCCGTATATGTGAATAGTGTCGTATACGTGAATAGTAACCCCGACACAAAAAGATAGAAATTTCACAAAAAACATCTTCACGCTTCGTGAATAGTAACTCGTGAATAGTAACTCGTGAATAGTAAGTCATGAATAGTAACTCGTGAATAGTAACTCATGAATAGTAACCCCGACATGAAAAAGTTCCAAATTTGATAAAAAGTTCAACAAAGATTTTGGCATAATGATATTGAAGAAAATAATATCATTTTATGAAAGAAATAACATCCCTTACCTCAAAATAACCGTAGTACTTGATTGAATTTAGTGATATAGTCTTGTGAAACTCGCATAGTATAGCAACACTCAAAGTATACTCACAAGAATACGCCGATAATATAGAGAGAGAAAGAGAAAACTTAGTTTACGGTGTGATTTTCAATTCTAACTTAGCCTCTATTTATAGGAAAATGTTAGAGCGCCAAAGGAGACTAAATTAATAAAATATATTATTATTTATTCCAAATTCCTACCCACATGTTTTGAAAACTCTAGCATGCCTTCTTTGGTCAAAAACATCAGCCACCCATGTGCCAACAACCACAAAAACGTTTTTCTTATATAAAATAATTAAAACTTCCAAAAATCAATTATTTTGGAACTCCGGAAATTCAATAATTCATGATAAATAGCCCTTTTGTCAGAAAATTCGAATCTCGCTTCTTTTTATAGGAAATTCAATTCTCTACAACTTTGCAGAAGGAAGTTTTTCCAAATTCCAAATGTAAATTGACCAAAATCTATAAGCCAAGGCGATTTTATAGATCTATAATAAATTTTGATCAAGAATTGTGTCCGAACACACACAAAACACATGTTAAACATTTAATGCCACAAAATACTCTACCTCCTCATATACTCATATATCCCACATTCATTATAAAAATATCACCAATTAATATATTATTAAAATAATATATTTAAATGAATTATTTTATCGAGAAAAAGATAAAATATTAATTTTCAACAATTGTCGCATTAAAAATTTTCTCCATCTATATCCACAAAAAATAAATATTTTCTTTATCATAATAATCAATAATTAATTATTTTAAAATAATATTACTGAAGAAGATCGATAACAACCGGTAGTTCGAGAGAGAGAGGGCTTTCAATAAGGATTTCTCTCTTGGCGGCCGCAATTAGGTGACCAAACCTCTCCTTGAGCGTAACTTTCTAGACATTGCCAATAATGTTATCTGATAATATTATTCAAATAATATGAATTATTGATTTGATAATGGAAAATACTGTGTAATGACAATTATTGAAACAACAGCGATACAAAATATCAACGCAGCAATTATTGAATCAATATAATATTGAGCAAATTCATCGTAACAATTATTGAGTAGTGCCTTCTTACGTAAGGATCAATAATTCAACAATACTGTGCAATACCGTGTGCTACTGTGCAACCACGCATATTACTGTATTTTAACCACCAGGTAACCCAACAGTGTTAACGGTAACAATTTACGCCGTTATTTATAAAACTCAATCTTTGTCGTTTTCTTTCATCCAACTGTTTTCCGTTATGGGGCCCACCATTGCTGATCAAGGTCGTGCAGAAATGGAGATTCCCGACAAAAAGAATATTCCACGACCAAACGAATATTCCCCGACAATAATGAATATTTTATAACCACTTGCTTATTTTGTAAATTGCACATTTCACCCATAACCAAAGAATTATATCAAATTAACCCTTATTAATTTAGAATAGTGAATAAAGGAAAATTCAATTTTATTTATAATAAGTTGGGGTCTTACATCTTTTCCCATTAATAAGTTAAGAGTGTTTACTAATAGCAGATGTTTTACCATTGTGTTGGCAGTTTTAGGCCTATGAGAGGCTCCAATGTTTGCGTCCTGTGAGTGTGTTAGGTTTAGATACCTATCCATGAGGACGACGATGGCACCATTCTATTTTGTCGGAGGTCCCTGTAGCTGAGGGCTTCGCTCACTGCCGTATGCAGCTGGAGTTGCTGACGGCTGACGCCATCACATGGATTCCCTACTCAGGGGAACATTTGACCATTGGTTTTGAGGATGGACACCCGACTGAAGTCGAGTATTTGATTTCCACCAGGAGAGTTCCTCTCCTCACAGATGGTGGCTGGGAGCTCTATCTAGGAGAACGTGCTATTAGGAGCACCACAGGAGAGATCTGTATATCGATCTTGCCTCCTGCCAGGCGTTATTGGCCCGTATCACAGACACCCGTCACTGATATTCCATTGTTGGGAGTTGACGATTTTGCTTTATCAGAGAGTCCATGTACTCAGGAGATATTCCAACGTTGGTGGCTCCCTCGCACTATTAGGCCCGATCCGTGCCACCTTTGTTTATGGGGACATGGTTCGAGGATCTTTGATGATGACGGATTGGGTAGCTTGTGTCCGAGCTCAAACTTATATTACCAGATTGATAGCTTGACCGGCAATTGGACCGAGCACATGTATTTATTCGGCATTTAAAGAGAGATCCAAATTAGGCGTAGTCATTTGTTCCTTCCATTTCGGGTGGCCCCTCGACGACCCATTTGGTTTGCTGGGTGCGAGATCCTCCTCTTTATAGGCCTGACATCCCTGTTGATAGAGATCCAGTGACTCAGGAGGAGTTACATCAGGTGGACAGGATTGAGGATGTGGACATCGAGACCCTGGTCTTCTTCTGATGTATATTCTCGTTATATCTTTTGATAGGCCTCTGTTAGATATTGGGTGGATGTTTCCCATTCTCGCTATATCTTTTGATAGGCCTCTATTAGTAGTAGGGCGCCTGTGCCCCATTCTCATGTATTTATAGCTGTACAGAGCTGATGTATTAGATGATGATATATTTAGGAATGTATGCACCATTTTTTCATTCCCTATATCATATTGCCATCCATTATCTGTAATGCATGTATCATGTTATGCATATGTATGTATGTCCAGAGATATTCAGCATTGACCCCTGGATGGTCTTATGACACGGCCCGCACAGATGTCTTCTTCGACAGTTAGCCGTATAGATCATACCCCACCGTCAGTGGTGGCATTGGGTATGCGATCGTGGTACGATAACATGTCACCTTGATGAGGGTGGATTGTAGATCTCATTGTTGCTGACAGATACCATGACCCTTTTTGGCTTTTCGGGTTCTGAGATTTGTAGAAGCGGGATCTTTAGAGCATTGGCTACCTAATAGGCAGGTATTCCATTTTGGCACCCATGAGTTGACTCCTACTCTAGAGGAGTATGCACGTTTGACGATGCTGCCCCTAGACAGACCTTGCGTGAACATGGCTTTGGGAGACATAAGTAGATGGTTCATGACTCTCATAGGATTGAGGCATAGAGTAGTGCAGGATGAGCTGACATCTGGCCATGTGATATCTCAGCGTTTTCTGTATGACAGATTTGGCACGGAGGATAGCTACTCATGACATTTTGGGGATTTCACTATGTCGGAGGATCATTGGCGTTTGGCCAGAGTTGATGTACTGATGCTATGTGTACTGTCATATGTGTACATGTCGCGGTATATGGATGAGATAGATATAGGCGTTATCATAGCCGTGAGAGCTCTCAGGGAGGGTCGTACCATTGTGCCTATGATCATAGCAAAGACTCTGCGGTCAGCATCCTACTGTTGTACTTACCCGTCAAAAGTGTTCACTGGGAGTTTGGTCATGTTGTATGTGTGGTTTATGTCACACTTGCGACTGGTTGGTACCCTTAGACGGCATGGGTATTATTTCTCCCATGACGTTGCCATGTCATACTCCTTTCAGCCGTCAGAGTGTATAGATGCTTAGTCCTGGTCCGCATTTTTGGCAGACATCAGAGATCCATTTAGCATATTGTTGTGTTTGGGGCTTTGCTCACCATACAGCTTCATTACTCACGCTCCGGGCATGGATTTCCTCCCTTTGGCTGGTTTGAGGGGCGTGACTACTTATCACCCACTGGCCGTGATGTCGCAGTTCGATCAGTTCCAGGATTTTCATCCTTTCGAGGGGGCGACAGGTCAGCGTTCGATATCTCTCCGCAGAGGACCGATCTCGTGTATACGCTTGCTGGGATCAGCGTGAGATAGCTGCTTTTTCTGTCAGTCATCTCGGTTATTCTGCAGAGTACTCCGCATGGATGGAGGTGGAGATTTTATCGGCTGCAGTAGTATTTGCAATACCAGAGAGTGAGTTAGATGATGTAGAGCCTATGGAGGACATTGATACCTACATCGAGGAGGAGCCGCTGCTGGGTTGCCAGCATTTCTTTCGGATTCTCCTAGTACTAGTACTTTTGTGATTCAAAGACTTTCGACAAGATGCTTAGAGCAGAGTCTTCATCTGATGACCTATGAGAGAGATCAGATTTAATCTATGATGTCGACCGCTGTTGATGTGAGGGACGCCGCCCTATTGGAGAGAGATGAGGCATTGGTTCGTAGAGATGTCGTCGTCGCTGAGCGTGATGAGGCTATATTAGCTAGAGATGCAGTGATAGTTGAGCGGGATAGTGCTATATCTTCCTGGGATGTAGTCGTCACAGATAGCACTGCAGTGAGTTCCCTTACCACTGGTATGATCGCAGAGATGAGCGCTTATATTGATGAGTATATGGTCATCATGCAGATGGCTCTGAGATCCGTTGGGTCGTGTGGATATTCTCGTCAGAGACCTGACTTCACCTCCATCTTCGGAGAGGGACGCCATGTTGGGCTTGTTAGCACGCATATACCCTGACTTGTAGATGAGCTTGTATTTACCTGCACAGACTAGCTTAGCCATTTTTTCATGCACAGTTCACATTGTATATATATCAAATAGCATTATATATGACAGGGAAATATATTTTTGGATCACTTCCCTTTTAGATATGCCTTGCTTTTTGCTTGATATTTTGTCTGCTGCTTCAGGGCTTGTGATCTTGATGTACTCTGAATTCTTCCTGGGTGGATGGACATTGAGTTGTCTCTGGATAGTTCAGAATGGATCAGTGATCTATGTATCCCTACCATCTTTGGTGTCTTGGGACTTGTTTCTGAATGGAGAATGTGGAGAGGAGTGTGGCTTTCCTCTCTGAGATTGACGGCACCACAGATGCTCGCCAGTACTTCTATTTAGGAGAAGCCTAGTTAATTCCACCTCTTATGGTTTGGTGTTTTCTCTTCGAGGTATGACCGCAGCTTAGATGGTCGCCGAATCTCCTATTTGGGAGGAGTTCAGGCAACTCCGTCCCTTTGGTCTGAAGTCGAATGAAATTTTGTGGATTGAAAGAGAATCCAAGTACCAATTGACAATGGTTTGTGTTTTGGTAGGGGGTGAGACCGCACCATGAATGGCTGCCTACGTACTCCTATTAAAGAGGAGATCAGGTCTGCGTAGTTCGAATCTGGTGTAAGAGGTTCAACGCTGCATATGGCTGACACGGTGTAGGAATGTTTTTGGTTGTTTTGTGAGGAAAATATGGTAGAAATGTTTTTGTTGTTTTTGTTTTATTGCGATCGGGCCATATGAAATGGTTGCCTACGTACTCCTATTGAAGAGGAGATCAGGTCGACGAAGTTCGCCCCTCAGGGCGAGACAAAAAGCATAATCCCATGTGCAGGTCAGAGTGCGGGGAGGAGAAAGTTTAATCCTAAGTTGAGGATAAACTGCAGGTATAAGAAGTTTGATCCCAGGTATGGGTAGCCAAACTGCAAGTGTGAGAGGTTCAATCCGCGGTGGGATGACCTAAGTTGTGTGAGCGCAAAGGAGAAAGCCAGGCTGCTGGCTTGAAGAGTATGTTTCCCTGAGGGGCAAAGTGTAGAAAAGTTTGTATGTGGTAAAGTATTAAAGAACCGGAATGACTGGTGATCTGATGGTCCGACACCAGGGTATTTGCAAATTACTCCAGACATAATACCGTTTCACAGCGTCTGAGTTGATGAGTTGTGGAAATTCATCGCCGTCCATTTCTTGCATTCTGAGAGCGCCTCCTGTCAATACTTCCTTGACAATAAACGGGTCTTCCCAGTTAGGAGCGAATTTTCCTTTAGCTTAATCTTGGTTGTCAAGAATCTTCTTCAAAATCAAGTCATGTTGTTTAAACTGCCGTAGCCAGACTTTTTTGATGTAGGATCTGGCGATCCTTTGTTGATATAACTGACCATGGAAGATAGCCGTGTTTCGCCTTTCGTCTATTAGAGACAATTGGTGATACCTGTCTTGTACCCATTGGTCTTCATCCAGCTGAGCGTCTATCAACACTCTAAGGGATTCCATTTCAACTTCTATGGGTAGCACTGCTTCCATCCCATAGGTTAATCCATAGGGAGTTGCCCCAGTGGAGGTGCGCATTGAGGTTACGTGAGGCTAATGAGTAAAGAGCAATAGGTCAGGCCATTCTTTGTGGTTGGCGGACATCTTTTGCATAATCTTCTTGATGTTTTTGTTAGCCGCTTCAACAACACCATTCATCTTCGGACGATAGATGACGGAGTTAAGATGTTTGATGTAGAATTTACTGCATAATTCCTCCATCATTTTTTTGTTGAGGTTCTTAGCATTGTCTGACACAATCACCTCTGGTTGTCCATATCGACAAATGACATTATTTTTTATGAAAGCAATGATGACTTCTTTGGTAACCCTGGTGAAGGAGGCTGCCTCTACCCACTTGGTGAAGTAGTCGATCATGGTGAAGATAAATCGATGACCATTACTGGCTTTAGGCTCAATGGGCCCGATAACGTCCATTCCCCACATTGAGAAGGGCCAAGGTGAACTCATGTTGTGGAGTTCCCGTGGAGGGGCGTGTATAGCATTCCCATGAATCTGGCACTGATAGCATCTTCTGACGTGGTCGTTGCAATCAGGCTTGAGAGATAGCCAATAGTGTCCCGTCCTGAGGACTTTCTTGACAAGGAGGGGGCCACTCATGTGGGGACGACAGACTCCACCATGGATTTCATCCATAAGCCTTTGTGCTTGATCTTTGTCTAGACACCTGAGGAGACCTAGTCCTGCATCTCTTTTGTAGAGCGCATCTCCACTCAGGTAGAACTTCATAGCAAGTCGATGGATCCGCCTTTTCTTAGTCGGGCTCGCCTCAGCGGGTGTAGATCCATCTCGAAGATATTCCTTGATATGCTAATACCAAGGAGGTTGGATGGGAGGTAGCTCATCCGATACTTCTCCAATGTAATTCCAATAGGCTAGGGCCTTGTTCAGGGAAATTGTGACGCTTGGCAAGTATTCCTTGTCTGATATGCGAATCATGGAGGCCAAAGTTGCTAATGTATCCGCGAAATCATTCCTATTATGAGGAATGTGTACAAAGGAGATTTCTTCGAACTCCAAAGATATCTTCAAAACCTGCTGATGGTAAGGCAGCAAATGTAGTTCCTTGGTTTGATAGATTCCGGTGGATTATCTGATTACCAACTCTGAATCTCCAAGGACAGTTAACCGTCTAATGCCCATCGAACGGGCAAGTTTTAGCCCCATGAGACAACCTTCATACTCAGCCATATTATTAGTGCTGACAAACTGTAATTTGACGGTCAATGGGATACTGCTCCCCCGTACCAGATACTAGAACTGCTCCAGCTCTAGAACCTTCCATATTAACAGCTCCATCAAAAAATATATATTCAATGATTGGTGTGTATCTTACTGATGGTGTTGCTGCACTGTCATTACTCCTTCATCAGGGAAATATGTTTCCAAGGGTTTGAAATCCCCTGAAGGTGCGGTGGCCAGTTGATCCGCGATTCCTTGACCTTTGATGGACTTTTGAGTCACATGTACGATGTCAAATTGTTGTAGGATCAACTGCCATCTGGACAGCCAGCAATTTAACATGGGTTTGTTGAACACGTACTTGAGAGGATCTACGCAAGATATGAGATGGGTGGTGTGACCATGGAGGTAATGTTGTAATCTCATGGAAGCCCATGCTAAAGCACAACACGTCTTTTCGATCAGAGTGTACTTGTGTTCACTACTGCTGAACCTTTTGTTGAGGTAATAGATAGCTCGTTCTTGGCCTCTATCGTCTTTCTGTCCCAGCATGCAGCCCATGGCATTGTCACTTATGGACAGATACATAAATAGGGGAATATCATCCCTGGGTGGTACCAAGATGGGAGCTTTGACTAGTTATTTCTTGATTGTAAGGAAGGCATTCTGGCACTCATCATTCCATTTCATGGAGGAGTTCTTCCTTAATAGCTTTAAGATTGGCTCACAGGTTGCTGTGAGTTGGGAGATAAACTGGCTAATGAAGTTGATTATTCCCAAAAATCCCCGTATTTCCTTCTCTGTCTGAGGAATGGGCATTTCAGTGATGGCTTGGAGTTTGGCAGGATCCAGCTCTATCCCTTTGTGGCTGACTAGAAATCCTAGCAACTTGCCTAATTTAACGCCAAAGGCGCACTTAGCTGGATTCAACTTCAAGTTGTACTTACGCAACCTGTTGAACAACTTTCTAAGATGGTCTATATGGTCATCCTCCTTTCGGGACTTGACGATGATGTCATCCACGTAGATCTCGATCTCTTTATGCATTAAGTCATGGAAAAGAGCCATCATAGCTCGTTGATACGATTTAGCTCCGCATATCATCCTCAGACGGACGGGTAGTCGGAGAGGACCATTCAAACTCTTGAAGATCTATTAAGACTCTGTGTCCTTGACTTCAAGGGAAGTTGGGATAAGTTCCTACCATTGGTGGAGTTTTCTTACAACAACAGTTATCAAGCAAGTATTGGCATGGCTTCATTTTAGGCGTTGTATGAAAGAAAGTGTCGTTCTCCAGTATGCTGGGATGAGGTGAGTGAAGCAACGTTGTTGGGACCGGAGTTGGTATGTATGACTATGAAAAAGATTCAAATGATCCGACAACATATAAAAACCTCACAAGATTGACAAAAGAGTTATGCTGATCTTCATCGAAAGGACGTGGAATTCGATATTGGAGATCATGTGTTATTACGTGTTGCTCCATGGAAGGGAGTTAAGAGATTTGGAAAGAGAGGAAAGCTTAACCCTCGATTCATTGGCCCATTTTTAATCATCGATCGAGTAGGGCCGTAGGCGTATAGACTCGACTTTCTGCCATATGTATGTCTCGTGTTCATAACGTTTTCACATATCTATGTTACGTAAATATGTGAAAGACCCGAACCACATTATGGAATTAGAACCAGACGAGATAGAGGAAGATTTAACGTATGAAGAGTTACCTGTTAAAATCTTGGACAAAAAGGATCATATTTTACGCTCCAAGGTTATACCTCAAGTCAAAGTTTTGTGGATAAACCATGATGTTGAGGAAATGACTTGGGAATTAGAATCCGAAATGAAATCAAGGTATCCTCACCTCTTCGACATACCAGGTATGCACCCTAATTTTGAGGACGAAATTTCATAAGAAGGGGAGGTTGTAAGACCCCAACTTTTTAAATAAAGATTAAATTTTCTCAAAATATATTTTTGAATATTATGGTGTGGATTTGATATAATGTTATAGTTGTGGGTATTATTTACAAGTTTTGCAAAGTATGCAAGTTGTTATATAATATTCGATTGGTCGGGGAATATTCGTTTTAGCAAGGAATATTCGTACAACGACACAATCATTGGTGGACCCCACAACGGAATTATTGTCGAATTGAGAAAACCACAAAAATACTTTATGAAAATAACGGCGGAAGTTTTACCGTTAACTGTTGAAACACCCGGTGTTAAAATGCTCTGATTATCTGGCATTGGTTGCATAGTAGCACACGGTATTGATTATTGATGCTTACGTGAGAAGTCACTCAGTTATACTCAATTATTGCTACAGTAATTGTTGCATCATATCTCTCATATTATTGATTCAATTATTGTCACAGTATCATTTGCATAATATTTTATATTATTAAATCAATAATTGAGACGACAAAGTTATTCATATTATTATTTGCAATATTGACAATGTCTGCAGAAGTTACATCGAGGAGAGGTTTGGTCACCTAATTGCACGCCAATAAGAAGAAATCCTTATCTAAAGCCCCTCTTTCACGGGAACGACACGGTTGTTAAATATTGTGAGTTATAATATTATGATGAATAAGTTGTGTTAATTAAAAATGAATTTTGATAGTTCCATTGTGTTGGGATTATTAGTGTTAGTGGAAATCGACATCTATTCCGATGATAATTGATGTCTAGGGGTTATATTGATAAATCGGGTAATTTATCTGATAAATAAGCAATTAATTGCTACTAATTCACATGCTTATATAACTATTTGTTCACATTATTTACTATTAGGGGAGGTGGTGCAAGTTTGATAATACTTGCAGGACTAAATTAAAAATATAGAAAAAGAGGAAGGTATTATACTGTAATATTTTGAGCCCCAAAACGTGCAATTATCGAAACTATATTTTCCTATAAATAGAAGCTCATTCTTCCTTCATTTCTCACCAATTCACAAAAGCTTTAGAGCAATTATTATAGAGAGAAATTATAGAGAAAGAAGAAGAGAAGTCCGCTACCTCACTATTCCAAAGATCCAGCTTTTTCCAAGGTAGGGAGTATTATTTCTTTCTTTTCCATGAAGAGAACTTACGTTATTCCATTCTTTATTATTCTATTGGAATAACTCAGATCACGCCAAGCTACCCTATACTTGGTGAAATTCTTCGTTATTTCACTCTTTATCATTCTCATTGGAACATCACGTCTCATGCGTTTACGCGGACACTGGTTCCATTATTTATCATTCTGTTGGAACATCCTCATCTCAGACGTTCTCATGGGACTGGTTCCGTCTTTATTATTACGTTGGAATATCATGTATCTGCATGCGCTTTACGCGGGACCGATTCGAATCTTTATTATTACGTTAGAATATATATCATCGTGCGCTTTTTCTGCGGACCGATTCCTTTATTTATTATTCTGTTGGAATAACTTGCCTGTGTGGTCTATCGAATGCCTGGTGATTTCTTTTGTTATTCCATTCCTTGTTATACTCAGTTGGTTAAAGTTTTGACTTCTATACTCCATGAAATTAGTAGAATATCCTTGATATTTGCGCTTCATCCAGTATCTTTTCATTGAAATATTCTTCAGAGCATTCTTGAATTTTACTCCATAAAGCAGTATTATGTTGACAATTTGGACATTATTGATTCCTGGATAAAATAATTCTTGAACTTGTTTTATTGAATTCTTATGTCATCATCCTCATGTTTATATTTTGTTGAAAGTCATACGTATTCAGTAGTGCATAGATGGACTTGGTATGATTATGACAGAGATTATTCGGTGTAATCATAACCGTAATTTTACAAATGATGTGGTAAAAGTCCTCATTGGCCCGTAGTGCATTGATGGACAGTTGTTGGCATGATCATAACCATTAATGAATACACAAATATTCTTAGCCCGTAGTGCATGGATAATTGTGGTCGTGATACTAAAGAATATCCTTGGCCGTATTACAGGGGTGATTCGGTGATGTGGATTATTTATTAATCTCGAGTCCCCAATGATAAAAGTGTTGAAAAACCTTTTAAATCATAAAAGATAGTAGATTTTATTCTCTACTTGACTCTTTTAATGGATTGCTTGTTCACCGCTGTGATTAAACTTGATGGTTGTTATATTATATCAGTTTAACACTATTGAAGGCTAACGATAATATATTCTGCATTATCTTAGTCATAATATTTCCCTCTTGGTCTAGTTGAGCTCACCCTTTTACTTTCATTGTTCTCTTCGTGAAATGAGAAGCGTAGCGAGGGACTAGTCGGGGAGCCCGGAGTGATGAACCGGATGATAACATTAGTAGTCCTCACTATTCAGTGAAATAGTGGGAAAATAAATGTAATAATATTGAATTTGAGTTTGTATATTATCTAGACGATAATATTTGTATTAAAACTCACAGCTTATATTTTGTCGTACTTTGCATGACAATTGTATAATTAAGTTGTATTTGTATTCTGTACCATGTATTTGGCGACTCAGAATAGGTGATGTATACCTGTTTTGGGGGCGTCACAAATCGAATATTATATAACCACTTGCTTACTTTGCGAAATTTGTAAATATTACCCACAACTATAACATTATATCAAATCAATACCATAATATTCAAAAATATAATTCGAGAAAATTATTCTTTATTCATAAAAGTTGGGGTCTTACAGTCAGCCACTTCCCGATCCTCCCCCATTGTAATTCTTCTTCCCCTGATTATCCGACCTCCTTGGTTATTGTCCGAATGCTGATAGGTCTGTTTGTCTCGGTCCCTGGACTTTTCATAAGACTGAGAGTGCGGCTTGAAGTTTCCCATAGCTTCCTCTATGGCGATGAACCCTTCGGCCCGATGAAAAGCTTCAATTAAATCTGCAGGAGGATTGATCACCAAGTCCTTCATTAGCTTCTTTGACCTTCCTATATCAAGACATGTCGTGAAAAATCCCAAGGCTTGAGGGGAATTCAATTCAGCCACCAACCCTACTACTTCTCTGAACTTCTTGACATACTGACCGAGGCTCTCATCTGAAAGTAAATGTATTTGAATTGATATCAAATCATAGATTGTGGTACAAACCAATGTTATTTAGTACAAATATATATTGATACTATTATGACCGACAGTCATACACTGACCCGGGTTTTATGACCGGCATTTATAGTAATGACCGGGGGTTAATTAAATGGATGATATGCATACTCCTAGATTGTTTGGTTGAGCGGATCAACCCGGGTTTCTAAGTCTTTATGACTGACAGTAACTCGTAATGTTCAAGGTTTGGCAGATAAACCTTAGTATATATATACCTTGAAAAACTTCTGAACTATATGTTTATCTATTTCAGTCATAGTGTGAGTATATAATACATATTGCTTAAACCTGTTGAGCCTTTAAAAGCTCATCCCTTGCAAATATTATTTTCCTTTGAAGTTGTGACTCATATTCCGGGAAGTTCAAGTATGCATTCTTGTGGCTAGAGAAGATTGTAATAGTTTAAGTTAATTTTGTTTCTGTAAGACTCAAATGTAATAACTCTAAATCTGGGATTGTGGATTATGTTTCAGATATATAACTGTTTAGTTTTTTTTCCTATCTGATTAAGAGCTGGAAATCAAGTACAACATTAATATTAACTGTTTATCTGAATGAGGGTATTTGATGACTAGTGAGTTCTGTAAAACCTGAGGTTGCGCCCTTCGGTTCCATGAACAATCTTGTCACTGATACTGTGAATGTCAGATGAATAGAAATTATTGATATGAAAGAAATATTTGTAAGATTATAAGTCTAGACATCTAAGTGATATTATTCATAATGATAATTGTTCTGACGAGGACTAAGATCTGCTATGAATATTATGAACCTTGGATTGATAGATATTATTTTCTTATAGAATATTTACGTGAGCACCAAATCCGCTATAGGAATTGTAGGGAGTTTGGGGGCGTCACAATTATAACCAGGGATTATTCGGTATAATCATGACCATTGATGATTACATGAATATCCTTGGCCCGTAGTGCAGGGATGATTCGATGATGTGGTTTATTTATAAAGTTGAGTCTCAGCGATAAAATTGATGATAAACTTTTTAAATCATAGAAGATAGTAGATATCATGCTCTAATTGACTCTTCTAATGGATTGCTTGTTCCGCTGCAGTTAAACTTGATGTTTATTATATTTTATTAGTTTAACACTGTTGAAGGCTAACGATAATTTATTCTGCATTATCTTAGTCATAATATTTCTTACTGGGCTAGTCGAGCTCACCCTTTGTTTTCATTGTTCTCTCGTGAAATGAGAATATAGGTGGGACTACTAGTCGAGAGCAGAGTGATTTGATCGAGATGTTTGCATTAGTAGTCCTCACTATTTAGTGAAATAGTGTGATAATAATTGTAATGAGGACTTTATCTGAGTTTGGATACTCTCTACGAGACATTATCCGTGTTGAAACTCTCAGCTACGTTTTGTCGTACTGTATAAAAGAAGTTTGTATTTAAATTATGTACCATGTATTTTGCGACTTAAGATGGTGATGTATACCTATTTTGGGGGCGCCACATTTCTATCACAAGATAATGGTCTAGCCGAATCAATGGCTTAGACAGCTTTTATAATACATTCAAGAACTATAAGTTCAATGCTTGCAATAATCGTCAAAATATATCAATGATTTTCGAATAGTAATAGATATTTGTTTGGAATAACTATGGTTGATAAGGTACAATTCGTATTATACAATATATATACAGTGTAAAGAACTTAGGAAACTTGCATTCAATATAAACATCAAATGAAGTTCGAGAACTTGCACAAAATCCAAAGTTGTGTAAGTTAAGAAACTTGCGTAATCATTGATTCCTTGCACAAAGTAAATGCATAGGTTAGGATACTTGCCTTACGCGTAGTTTACCAAGTATAGCTTATTAACACTTTTTGAATCCTATTATAACATAGGTACACGTATATGATATTCATTAGTTATATACATTCAATACCCATACTTGACATGTAAGTTTAAACGCATACATAAGAGTCTAAATTAGTCGTATAATCCCACATGTACATTATTACGTATCTTACATATATATAACACAAAATCAGTTTCTAAAGCACTATGAACATAATTCATAATCATCCTTTGACTTATGTTTGAAAGTTTATAAACACTTATCCAACATATGATTCTATCTTTAGCATGCTAATTGACACTTTAAATATTGTACCGGACATGTACTACAGATTAAGGTAACAATATAAGCATGCATCAACTCTCAGATCACAAACAAAATAAGTAGACTGCACAGCAGGGTGGCGCAATCGGGCTTGATTTGAACTAGGGAGTGACGTGGCCGCGCTGCTCCCAGTTCAAATCAGAGCTGAGAATGACCAAACTTGCACACACACATACAACTATGACGACACTTACAAAACATACATGTCATGATGTTTATAACTAAGTTCGATCCTATATTCTGTCCTTTACATGGTTCATTAACAAATCCCACCAAATCAAGGCTTTAAGTGTTCATTTAACAAAGTCTCTCATGTTTAGTAATTATATACATACAATGAGGTCAATAAGTTTCAACTATACATGCTCACGTTATCTTAGTCATGTATCTCAGTTTGTATAGTTCTAATTCATTTAGACTTGTTCTAACTCATACTCAACTAGTTTATAATGCATATGACTAACTAGCATGCATGTCAATCATGTCTACATGCACATTCATATACTAACATGATAGTAAAAATCTCATAATACATGCAAGGTTGTCATCAACCAAATTAGTTTCCCAAAATCTTATGTTTTCATTAAAAACACATATTAAACCAAGTTATGCAACCTATTATATGCAAGGCATTTTTAAACCACATCTCATACTCATTTGTACACATACTCAAGTCACGTACATAGGCTAGAAAGATCAGAACTTAAAGATACAAGGTTCATCATGCTTCGTGTTTCAAAACTTCAAGTTTTCTTTAAATTTCATACTAAAACAACATATCATATGTAAATCAACTTTGAATCACATTCCACACTTATTTGTGCTCATAACTAATCCATATACATGTTAAAAAGGTCCAAACTCAAATGACACAAGGTTTATCAAGTTTGGTTTTTGACTTCTAAATTTTCTTTCAAAAAGACTACAAAACCAAGTTTTAATAGCTTATTATGACCAAACAACATCAATCCATATGTTAGGGTCATTTATATGCATAATCAAACCAAAATAGTGTGCTCATTACAACACATGGCAACAAACTCATTTTCCAAAACTGGCAGTCAGCGCGGCCGCAAGGTTTTGTGTTATAGAAGTGGTGCGGCCACGCCACTTCGAGCAAAGGCAAAAAAAGTGGCTCTGCTTCTGCAGAGCCTCAACACAAACATTGTTTAACCTGCAACCCAAACCAACTTCAATACTTCTAAACATGCATATAAGCTCAGAAAACACATGAATAACAGTTACCAACCCAATTAGCAAGAAGTCATGTACATTCAAACATTAATCAAAATTGAATTAAGAATACAATGTCATGTTATACCTTTGCTTTGAATTGGATAGAGCTTCTCCTCAGAATCAGATTACTCCCTCAACACTCTCTATAACAACACTCACTGTGACAAACGAGATTTTATAATCTAATTTGAATATTTATTGAATCAAATAAATATTTTTTGATTATTTAATTATTGGATTAAATAATTAATTGATATGTGTTACATTGATTAAAATTAATGTGGAGAATTTTATTATTCAAAGTATGTATTTAATTGGGCTTATTGGATTAAATGAATTATTTAATAAGCATAATAATATTCTAATTAATTTAATAATTAATTAGAGATTTAATAATTTGACATAATTAATAAATGAGAAATTTAATTATGTGACTATGTGAATTAATGAGAAATTATTATATTTTATTTAAATTAAATAAGATATTTGATTTATTGTTTAATTGGGTGTGACGTTATTAAACTATATTATAAGAGATTTATTAAATTAAATGGAAAGAACCTTCTAAGTGCTAGCCAAACAAGGCCCTAATGGGAGTTGGGCAGTTAACCCACGATTGGAATTAATTGACCACAACGTTGCCAGTTATTATGCGCATCAGTCTTATTTTCTTATGTATGTTATTTTTCTAAAACAAAACTTTGAGAGCCCAGAGAGAATTCAGAGAAAAGTTAGAGAGGAATTGTGAGATTGAAGAAGAATTTGAAAGGAATTTCATCTCCTACTAATCTAAAGACACTAGTAGGGTAATTTCTTCAACCCAAACCTTATTTACGTTCTTAAAGTTTATTATAGTTCTCTGTAAACTAAAATTTATGGCCAATGTGTTAGGAAACTGATTATATATGTTTATTAGCATGCATAAATCAATTATATATGATTTGTATGTGATCAGAGTAATTGATTTCATGTAATCATGCTAAAATCAGAGTTTTCCATTAATAAGTGTTTTGAGTTCACTGTAAAACAAAATTTTAGTGATCAATGCATGAATTGTTGTTTGACTTGAAATTAACAGTAGATTATGATAGCACATGTTAAAACAAAGAAAACAAACTTTGAACGGACATATTCAAACTTATAACGAACTGTACTGTCAATTTTCATGTTTTATCTTCAAAACTTTCAAAAACACCAAGAAAAATGAAATTACATGATTTGATTCAAGTAATTGTATGTTTTAACTTGTTAAAATCATGCTAGAAAGGTTGGGTAATGATTGTATGTGTATTCTAGTATCTAGGTATGCTTAATTTAATGTGTGAATAAAGAAATTGGAAGATTTGTCCTTGTTCTGTATTTTTTTCGTGAATCGTAGATTTACAAATGAAGTGTCGCATAAAGCAGTGGCCTTGACTCTAGGTCTTTAAGCCACGTCGAAAGCGCCCACTAACCAAGATGTAGCAGTACCAAATTACCACACGTACGCCAAGGATAGCTTATATTGTGGTGCCACTAACAAAGATGTAGTGCCAGCCGCGCCACTATGCAGTTTGTCCAGAAATGAGAATTTTTATGGTTTTAGTCTAGGAAACGGAATTGTTACCTAATCTAATGAACATAAAAATGTGTTAGACATATAGTGAGATGTTAAAATAGATTCTTAACATGTCAATAAGGTATTTACATGTTTGATTGATTTGTTAAACACGTAGTTAGCTTGTCGTTCGTGAAGTCTAATATTATGTGAAAACAAGTGTTGTAATTTGGTTAGTATAATCATAATCAGAGTTTAGACAAAAGAGAATGAACTTGTGATGCTAGTGACGTTATAATTGACTAGTATTGTGAATATAAATGGTATATAGGATTAAATCAAGGAACGTGTAACCTACGCATAATGCAAGTTTCCTAACCATACTTGTTATCGTTATACCAGTTTCTAAACCTTACCCCTTTACATTGAGCAAATTCTATACTTATATTCTATATCGAGAAAGTTCTTGTTATTTATTGATCAAGTTCAATATGTTACATTAAAGGTTATCAATCTTTTAAAGCATGATTCCTATTATACAATACTTATTCCATTGTATATCTCTTGAGTTTATTATTCAAATTGAATATCAGTTATTGTTGAACCTTTTAAGACTAGCAAAACCTTATTAATTCGACTAGTCCATAGTTGATGAACGTTCTAAATTTCAGAACCCTTGTTGATCCAAACCAAACTTCCTTTGGTGCGGACTCTAATGTCAAACTGAGATGAACAACCCTGTTATAGGGGATTACTTATGCTTTAACGTTAAGATATTGTGCACAGTATGGTACTAAGGGCTGATCCCCCTAAGTACGAGAAGAAGAGTCCATAGTCTTATGACTACTAAAGGTTTCAAGTATAAACACTTGACAATCTAGGACATAATTCAAGGTCTTATGACCCTCAGAAGTTCTTTGGATTCTTGTTATTCATTCTCGATTCAAAAGTCAAATTTCTTATTTCAGAAGTCTTTGATTCACTCGTATGTTATTATATTGTTGTTACATTATTATATTTATGGGCAATCGTGCTCACTCTTGCGTAATAATAACATTGCAGTTAAGAACGAAAGGTCCGACGAGCCTTCTACTAGCAAAGGCAAGGGCAAGATTAATAAGTGATGAAGACTTGTTGTTTAATTGTTATGTTATATTTCAGACTTATATTTAAATTGTGTAAGACTTAATACTTGATTATGTTTCCGCATTTAAGATTTAAGGTTCGTATGACCTGGAATTGATGTATTTATTTTTAGATGTTGTAATTCCTTACGGAGAGGATTTATTTCTATATATTTTATGGTTTCATTTATTATGGGTAGATAGACATATGATGTTTGTACAGTGAACACCAAATCTCGTGGGAATTGAAGTACCCAGATTTGGGGGTGTCACACTCACTCTATAATTATACTTATCAGACAATTTTCTAGCAACTGAGAAATGAGGGAATGTGGCTGCTATTTATAGAGAAATGGATGCCCAGTTTATGGCTTTGCACCATGAATTAAACCAAGAGAAAGAAGAAGAATCCAATGGTTTAAGAGAGTTTGGTGAAAAGAGATCACCAACTTCATCTCCTCCATTCCCCTCTTCATCATCATAGCTATGCTAGGCATCAACTGTCGACTTGTGTTTACGTAATTAGAGTTAGGCTACTGTGAAATACTATTTTTGTCACTTATTTTGGGACAAGAAGTCTGATTGATACGTAATAACCAAAAAGGTTGCTAATTTACTTAAGTTTTAATTCCCTTTGAGTATACAACACAATTTTAATGAGGTAATATTACTGCATTGTGTTAAGTTAGGGTATGTATCCATACCCATAATTATATAATCCATGTACATTAATCTAGTCCAAATAATATTTAAATTGGGTTGGAATGTAATTTGTTGGATATTAATAATCCATTATTTCCATACAACTCTATTATTCCAATTAGACTTACTTATTAAATAATTATTAATTTGTAACTCATAGATTCATTCTAACTTAATATCACATAAAGTACATCTTTAATGTCCTCACACATACATGTTGTCACATAAGCAATTTATTCAATTTTACTATACAGTTTTATATATTATATAGTCACATAAAAGTCTCACACTACACTTCCTTTTTAATTGAATGTATGTACTATATATAATACTATTAAGTATCACATATCTTGCACACAACCATTAATTGAATAAATATAATTCTAATTATGTAAATTATTTTACTCATTAGTATTCTATTATTCACAATAACAATTAATTAATAATATGATATTAATTAATCATTCACTTCTTAATTCATTCATTTCTTAATTTAATTAAACCATCAAAATTTCCATTCTCATGCCACACAAGGCATTTCACAGGTCTCATCATATTTTCCCATATTTTCTCATTATCATAATTTCAATTTAATCTAATTGAGTTACTCATCTCATGACACATAAATATTTATATAAAATAAATATTCATATTCTCATTAATATCATTATTAAAAATTATTCATAAAGTTCACGGTTCTTACATCCTCCCCCCTTATAAAAATTATGTCCTCGGAATTGGTACAAAGGTTACACAAATAGATGGGGATAGTCCCTCGCCATCCTATTTTCTAATCCCCACGTGGCCTCCTCGGCGTCGTGGTTTTGCCAAAGTACTTTTACAGAAGATATAATTTTATTTCTTAATATTTGTTCTTTCCTATCTAATATCTGGACAGGAATTTCTTCATATGCCAAATTCTTCTCCACTTAAATGGGCTCGTAGGAAATCACGTGTTTGTAGTCAGGCTTGTATGGACGCAACACGGATATGTGAAACACGTTGTGGATGTGCTCCAACTCGGGGTGGTAATGTAACTTTGTATGCCACTTTGCCCACTCGCTTCAATATTTTGAATGGTCCTATGAACCTCAAACTCAATTTCCCCTTCTTGTCGAATCGTATTTTTACCTTCCAGGGAGATACTTTCAAGAAAACGTAACATCCAACTTCAAAGTCACAGTCTTGATGATTCAAATTTGGGTATATCTTCTGGCGATCTTGTGCAGCTACTAGTCTTGCTCTTATCACTGTCACTACGTATGCGGTTTGTGCACTAACTCTGGTCCCAACATTCTTTATTCTCCAACTTTGTCCCAACATAATGGCGTTTGACATTTTCTCCCGTAAAGAGCTTCGTATGGTTCCATGTCGATACTCACATGGTAACTATTGTTATAGACAAAATCCACTAGGAGTAGGTGATCATCCCGATTTCCCTTGAAGTCCATCACGCAAGTTCTAAGCATGTCCTCCAACGTTTGTATAGTTCGCTCACTTTGTCTGTCTATCTACGGATGATAAGCAGTACTCAACCTCAGTTGTGTTCCCATCCTCTCTTGTAAGCTTTTCCAGAATTTTGATGTGAAGCGCGGATCTCGATCGGAGACAATCAACATCGGCACTCCATATCATGAAACAATTTCCTTTATGTACAGGCTCGCTAACTAATTCAAATTATATCGGATCTTGATCGGTAGAAAATGAGTTATCTTCGTTAGTCGATCTACGATAACCCAAATGGCATCAAAACCTTTCTGCGTGACTGGAAGTTCCACCACGAAGTCCATGGTAATGTGCTCCCATTTCCACTCTGGTATTTCCAACAGTTGAAGTAGACCACTTGGCCTTTGGTGCTCTGATTTGACCCGTTGGCAAGTAAGACATCTACTAACGCACTTCATGATTTCTCATTTCAGATTGGGCCACCATAAATGTTGCGTCAAATATCGGTACATCTTTGTGCCTCCTGGATGAACAGAATACATCATATTGTGTGCCTCGTGCAAAATTTCTTCCCTCAACTTAGTTACCGCTGGCACCCACACTCTCCCTTCGAATCTCAAAATATTTTCTTTATCCATTTTGAATCTCTCTTCTTCATTTTATGTGATCCTCTTCCTAATTTTCTCGCATTCTTCATCCTTTTCTAGTGATTCCTTTACTATGTCCAACAAGGTTGGACAAGTTTCCACTGCAAATAATTTTCTTTAGACCTCCCCGGTCCCTTTACCTCTATTTCCAATTTCTCTACTTCCCTTATTAACTTAGCCTCCTGAGTTGTTAGTTAAAACAACATCTCCCTTTCGTTCTTGCTTAGCGCGTCGGCTATTAGATTGCCTTTCGCGGGTGATAAAGAATATCGCAATTTTAATCCTTGATTAATTCTAACCACCTTCTCTGACGCATGTTCAACTCCTTCTGTGTGAAGATATATTTTAGACTATTGTGGTCCGTGTATATCTCACATTTCTCTCCGTACAAATAATGTCTCCAAATTTTTAACACAAAAACTACTGCCGCTAACTCTAGGTCGTGAGTAGGGTATCATTTTTCGTAATCCTTCAGTTGTCGTGATGTATAGGCAATAACTTTTCTATGCTGCATTACCACACAACCAATTCCTCTATGTGACGCATCACTATACACCATAAATCCTCCCGTATCATCTGGTAATGATAATACAGGCGCTTCGCTTAGTCTCTTCTTCAGCTCTTGAAAACTTTCTTCACACTTGTCCGTCCACACGAACTTCACCATCTTCCTCGTTAGATTGGTAAACAAGGTTGCTATCTTAGAAAAATCCTGGAGAAATCTTTGATAGTACCCAGCTAACCTAAAGAAACTTCTTACTTAAGTTGGCATCTTTGGTTGCTCCCAATTACTCACTGTTTCTACTTTTGCAGGGTCTATTGAAATTCCATCCTTATCCACCACGTGTCCTAAGAATTGAACCTTCTTCATCCAAAATTCACACTTGGAAAACTTTGCATACATCTTCTCCTTCCTTAGCGCCTCCAAAACCATCTTCAGATGTTCGGTGTATTCTTCTTCCGTCTTTGAATAGATCAAGATATCGTCGATGAAAACTACTACAAATTTATCTAAGAATGGCTTTAAGACTCGGTTCATTAAGTCCATAAATGTTGTTGGAGCATTTGTCAACCCGAATGACATTACAAGAAATTCAAAATGTCTGTAACGAGTTTAGAACACCGTCTTTGATATGTCCTCCTCCCGTACCTTCAACCGGTGATAGCCCATCCATAGATCTATCTTCGAGAAACACTTCGCTCCCTTCAGTTGATCGAAAAAGTCATCTATCATTGGTAACAAATATCAATTCTTGATCGTTACTCTGTTAAATTCTCGATAATCGATACAGAGCCTCATCGATCCGTCCTTCTTTTTAACAAACAACACTGGTGCTCCCCAAGGAGACACACTCGGTCGAATGTAACCCTTATCTGGTAACTCTTGCAATTGTATCATCAATTCCTTCATTTCTACTAGCGCTATACGATATAGGGCTTTCGAAATCGATGCAGTTCCCGGTGCTAATTCTATTTTGAATTCGATTTCTCTGTCTGGCGAAAGACCAGGCAGATCGTCCGAAAATACATCTTGGAATTCTCTCACTACGGATATATCCTTAATTTTCACTCCCTTTTTCCGAGTATCAACAATGTAAGTTAAATAACCTACACATCATTTCCTTAACAATTTCTTGGCCTGCATCATCGTTGTCGACGTCGGGATTTTTTGATGTCCCTTTCCGTTACTTGTTCTTTGGTGTTCTCATTTTAGGTGAGATTTGTTTGAAAAAACAAGTGAAAAAGGTCCGACATGTATAATGTCGATGATGGATATTATTAAAAGTCGCATGATTGGTTTTTTAAATGGTTGTACTAACACAACCGAGAAAAGGTTTGCACAATTAACCCAGTGATGTGACACTGCTAAACGGGTCGGTGAAATCGAGATTCATTAGGGTCCGGAGACTTGGTTATGCGGAGGGAAGGTGTTAGGCACCCCCCGACATCCGTGTTACCACGGTAATCGCCTCTTTTCAAGAAACTATTATCTGAATGTGTGTGTGTGTGGATCAATGTGCTGTTATTTGGAAGTAGTGCGAGGCCTCGTCAGCTTTATATATTGTGGTTTGAATTTATGTAAAAATTCAATTTTTAAGCAAGATATGGCAGTGATGTTTTATAAAATAGGTTTTTCAAACCCTGATGTTCAATAGTAATTGAGACCTTTTACACTCTCATTTTATTAAGTGTTCGTCTTGATTGATTTTATTTTACAGATGCGAGGCATCCGTATTAAAATAATATACAAAATAATGTCGACTTCCTCATGGGTGTGGAAACCATCTGAGGAAATTCAGACACCGCATAATAATTTACAAGCTGCTTACAGCTGAAAATGTCCATCACGGGAACCGAATCTAGATCTAATGGGTTGAATCTGTGATCACATGATTCCTAGGCGCACAAGATACCGCAATTTGTATGAAAGCAGTAAGCAGGTATATATATAAAAGCTGTAAATATATATATATATATAGACATGATCACCAACCACGAAGCACCTCCATGGGGGATCAGAAATGTATATAAAGCTATAAAAGCTATCAACCGCCACAGAGGAAACTTCAGGCGGGACAAAACATAAATGAAGATATAAAGCTATCAACCACCATGGAGGAAACTCTAGGTGGGACAAAATGTAAATAAAGTTGTACAAAGCAATCAACTGCCACGAAGTAAACTCGAGCGAGACAAAAGCGTAAAGAAAGTCAGAAGCGATCAACCACCACGAAGTGAACTCCAGGTGGGACGAAAATATATAAATATATATATATAAGCAATAAACGCACCGGATGTAAAATCCAGGCTCATCGAACAGAGTTTGACAACAGTTCATATATATATATATATATATATATATATAAGCGAGTAAACGCACCGGATGTAAAATTCAGGCTCATCGAACAAAGTTCGACAACAGTTCATATATATATATATATATATATATAAAAGCAAGTAAACGCTCCGGATGTAAAATCCAGGCTCATCGAACAGAGTTCGACAACAGTTCATATATATAAGTATATATATATATATATAAAAGAGAGTAAACGCATCGGATGTAAAATCCAGACTCATCGAACAAAGTTCGACAACAGTTCATATATATATAAGCAAGTAAACACTGCGGATGTAAAATCCAGGCTCATCGAACTGAGTCCGACACACAGTTAATATATATATATATATAAATATATATATATATTAAAGCAGTAAACGCACCAGACCAAAGTCTAGGCTCATCGAACAAAGTTCGACACACAGTTAATATATATATATAAATGTATATATATATATATATATATATATATATTAAAGTAAATAAACGCTCTAGACCGAAGTTTATGCTCAATCGAGGCATAACTCGATAATGTTAGTCAATATATATATAAATATATATATAATATATGTATATATCTGATCGAAATGAAACCACGCTGAATAGAAGTCAGGGCAAAAGCAAGCAACACGACTCTCAACGTGTAGAAGGGTGTGTGCGAGTTGAAAGAAAGACTCTAAAGTGTGTGAGAAGGCTTACGGTGAACGCCAAAGAAGACTTCTATATCTTTAGAGTGGGTAAACACTGGCTTTTGTACGTACAAAAGAGGATATATATGAGCTCATAGGTGTTTAAAAGGGGAAAGTACACTGCATGGGGTGAGTGCAGAGCAAATTGGGCAGGGCTTCCTCGCCGTTTTCTCTTGCAAAATGGCAACCCCAAGCCCTTTATTTATAGAGGGTGGGCCACAGGTGTAACAGAGGCAACCCGGGTGGGCTCGGGTTTCTCGAGTCGGGTTGCCTCATAGTGCGTGCACTCGGGCACTGTAATGTCCGCTTTAATTTTTAGAAGTGCAATCCGGGCATCCGATTGAGGTATACAGGACCTATTTTGGACCGCCGTTGTCGAGAGTTGTACAATGGCATGGGATTAGAGTTTGTACGAAGTCATTGAAGATGGGACGATGCCCTCGGGTCTTCAAGCTTCAAATTTCATCCGTTACCCCGCACAATAGTCACTCGGGATTGGTTATCCCTGATTCTTGTGGGACATCATTGTGTAGAGATGTGTATGAAATGTTGAGATGACGTGGCATGGCATCGTGTTGGCGAGATGACGATGTTGCCCCACCGGTGTTATTACCGGTTTTAATGACTCAGCGACGTTGTTCTTTGGATTCACCGAGATTGACTCTTTGTAATTTGTTGAAGGTCCTCAGTGTCATCTTTGAGGTGTGCCTGTCCTCCTGGTGTTATCTCCGGGTTGGTACGGAGTATCTCATTGTGAGTGCCGAGATTGAAGCTGGTTGCATTTGAAACAAGCATTTCTGGGGTTATCGCCGAAACTGCATTCCTTGGGGGTGATCACCAAGGTTGGTGTCTATTCCCATGATTGGGACTGAGACTTGATACCTCGGGGTTATCTCCGAGATTAATCGATCTTCTCCGGTGTGTGTTCCGGTATTGGATCTACATGCCTCGGGGTTATATCCGAGGTTGGAATTGTTACTCCTAGTGTGTGTTCCGGGGTTGATGCTGAACTTTCGGTAGTATCCGGAATGGATATGGATTGTCTTTTAGGGTTCCCTCTTAAAAAGGCTAATCATCTCCCTCTGTAATGTTAGTGACAAGAGGTCTGAAATTTCAAGTGTCTCTGAGATGCCCTCTTTATCATACTCATGCATGGCGATGCATGGGTAGGATAAAGAATCCTAGACACTAGAAATGCAACAAGACAAACATGGTACTATATGTAGAAACATGATGCAAATGTATGATGTATGTGTATGGGGTTGTAGCCCAACATGCTGGGGATCATTGTTAGCTCCTTGTTGCTTCAACTAGGGATTGGCAATGATGACCAGATTTGATGTGTAATCCGAATCTGTCAGGATGTTGATGTTGGGGTTATCACCAAATTCCTATGTCCTTGGTAACGACTTAATCCTGAAGATGTATCTCTTATGCATAAGAGATCTGTGGGGATAAAGCGTGGTCTATTTGAGGATATGTATAACATATTCCATCATCTATCCTCTTTGATAACATTGTCCTTTCCTGGTTGGTATCGCTAGGACATATCAAGATTCTGTTGGATTTACTGCCAACAGCAAATGTTGTCAGGGATGCCTGACCTTCGTTGATGTATACTTCACCGACATGTGAATCAACGGCTGAAAAACCCTGTGGGATAGACTGTCAAGGTTGTTTGAGCTTCACTGACGTGTAAATCAACGGCTAATACTCTGTGGGTAGATTGTCAAGGTTGCTTTACCTTCGCTGACTTTTGAATCAACTGAACACTGCGTTGTGACCCCCGCCGGGGATCCGCTGGGGAATATGAGTAATCGAGCATGAAATCCTCGAATAGCTCTAGAGCTCTGATAGGTTTAATCTCCATCGGCTGAGATAACGTCAAGGCTGCTTGACCTTCATTGATATGTGTGTCAACGGCTTGAATTCGCATTGTAATCCCCTTTCGGGCTTCACGTTGTAACCCCCGTCGGGGATCCATGTTGTAACCCCCGTCGGGGATCACGTTGATCTTTTTAGGGTAATGACCCGGAGTTGGCGGCATCGGACTTGTACAAGGTATTGCCGAATGTGATTTGTGACAAATGAGATCATTGGCAGGGTATACCTCGTGTTCGGCTGACTACCAATGAGTGATGTACAGATTCAAAGTTTCATCTGAGAAGACCAGGATTGCATGCTATTTTGCTCAATCGCGTAGTGTTTTTATTCCCGATTTGACCTATCTAGTCCGCAAGAACTCCTTTGTAACTCGAACTGGACCAAGCCAGAGGGGTGGGGCCCATTCTTGCTATCTCTTTTAATATGCCTCTGTTTGTAGTAGGGCGTCTGTGCCCCATTTCCCTGTATTTGTAGCTGTACAAAGATGATGTATTAGATGTTGATATACTTAGGAATGTATGCACAGTTTTTTTTTTCATTCCCTATATCATATTTCCATCTATTATCTACTATGCATGTATCATGTTATGCATATTTATGTATGTCCAGAGATATTCAGCATTGACCCCTGGATGGTCTTATGCCACGGTACATGGATGAGATAGACATAGGTGTCATCATGGCCGTGAGAGCTCTCAGGGAGGGTCGCACCATTATACCTATGATTGTAGTAGAGACCCTGCGGTCAGCATCCTACTACTGCACTTATTCGACAGGAGTGTTCACGGGTACCTCGGTCATACTATGTGTGGTTTATGTCACACTTGAGACCTATTGGCACTCTAAGACGGCATGGGTACTGGTTTACCCATGATATAGACATGTCGTACTCTTTTTAGCCATCGGAGTGTACAGATGCTCTGTCTTGGTCCACATTTTTGGTGGATATCAGAGATCCGTTTAGCATATTGTCGTGTTTGGGGCTTAGCTCACCATATAGCTTTTTTACTCATGCTTCGGGTATGGACTACCTCCCTCTGGCTGGTTTGAGGGGCGTGACTACTTATCACCCGCTGGCCGTGATGTCGCAGTTTGACCAGTTTCAGGACTTTCATCCTTTCGAGGGGGCGATAGGTCAGCGTTTAGCTTCTCGATATCTTTCAGTAGAGGACCGATCCCGGGTGTACGTTTATTGGGATCAGCGTGAGATAGCTGATTTTTCTATCAGTCATCCAGGTTGTTTTGCAGAGTATTCCGCATAGATGGAGACAGAGATTTTATCGGCTGCATCAGTATCCACAGTACTGGATAATGAGTCAGATGATGTAGAGCCCATGGAGGACATCGATTCCCACATCGAGGAGGAGCCCGCTGCTAGGTTTCCAGCATTTCTTCTAGATTCTCCTAGTACCAGTACTGTTGTGATTTAGCACTCGGCACAGTACCTTGAGTAGAGTCTTCATCTGATGACCTTCGAGAGTGATCATGCTCGATCCTTGATGTTGACTGCCCTTGATGGGAGAGACGCAGCTCTATTAGAGAGACACGAGGCATTAGCTCATAGAGATATCGCTGTTGTTGAGCGGGATGAGGCCAGATTAGCCAGAGATGCAGTGAAATTTTAGCGGGATAGCGCCATATCTACCCGGGATGTAGCTGTCACGGATAGTAGTGCAGTGAGGTCCCTTACCACTGGTATGATTGCAGAGATGAGCGCTTACATTGATGAGCATATAGTCACCATGCAGATGGCTGCAGATCTGTTAGGTCGTGTAGATATTCTCATACAGGAGACCACAGCTTCGCCTCCTTCTTCTGAGAGGGATTCCATGTTGGGCTTGTTATCTCTCATATACCCTGACTTGTAGATGAGCTTGTATTTTCCTGCACTGACTAGCTTAGCCATTTTGTCATGTACAGTTTACATTGTATATATTAAACAACATTATATATATGACAGGGAAATATATTTTTGGATCACTTCCCTTTTAGATATGCTTTGCTACTTACTTGATATTTTGCATGCTGCTTCAGGGCTTGTGATTTTGATATATTCTGAATTCCTCCTGGGTGGATGGACATTGAGTTGTCTCTGGATAGTTCAGAATGGATCATCGATCTGTATGTATCCCTACCATCTTTGGTGTCTTGGGACTGGTTTTTGTATGGAAATGTAGAGAGGAGGGTGGCTTTCCTCTCTAAGATTGACCGCACCACAGATGGTCGCCAGTACTTCTATTTAGGAGAAGCCTAGTTAATTCCATCTCTTATGGATTGGTGTTGCTCTTCAAGGTATGACCGCAGCTTAGATGGTCACCAAATCTCCTATTTGGGAGGAGTTCAGGTAATTCCATCCCTTTGGTCTAAAGTCGAATGAAATGTAGTGGATTGACAGATGATCCCAGTACTATTGACAATGGTTTATGTTTTGGTAGGGGTGAGACCGAACCATGAATAGCTGCCTACGTACTCCTATTGAAGAGGAGATCAGGTCTGCGTAGTTCGAACCTGGTGTAAGAGGTTCAACGCTGTATATGGCAGAAATGGTGTAGGAATGTTTTTGGTTGTTTTTTTTTTTGTAAGGGTAGAAATGTTTTTGTTGTTTTTGTTTAATTACAACCGGGCCATATGAAATGGTTGCCTACGTACTCCAATTGAAGAGGAGATCAGGTCGACGTAGTTCGCCCCTCAGGGCGAGAAGAAAAGCGTAATCCCATGTACAGGTCAGAGTGCAGGGAGGAGAAAGTTTAATCCTAGGTTGAGGATAAACTGTAAGTAGGAGAAGTTTGATCCAATGTATGGGTAGCCAAACTGCAAACGTAAGAGGTTCAATCTGTAGTGGGATGACCTAGGTCGTAGGAACGCAAAGGAGCCAGGCTGCTGGCTTGAAAAGTATGTTTTCCCTGAGGGGCAAAGTGTGGAAGAATTGTATGTGGTAAAGGGTTAAAGAACCGGAATGACTGGTGATCTGATGATCCAATACCAGGGTGTTTGATGGTTACTTCAGACATAGTACCGTTTCACGGCGTCCGAGTTGATGAGTTATGGAAATTCATCGTCGTCCATTTCTTGCAATCTAAGAGCGCCTCCTATCAATACTTCCTTGACAACAAACGGGCCTTCCCAGTTAAGAGCGAATTTTCCCTTGGATTGACCTTGGTTGTCAAGGATCTTCTTCAAAACCATGTCATGCTGTTTAAACTGCCTTAGCTGGACTTTTTTATTGTAGGATCTCGCGATCCTTTGTTGATATAACTGACCATGGAAGATAGTCGTGGTTCGCCTTTCGTCTATTAGAGACAATTGGTGATACATGTCTTGTACCCATTGGTCTTCATCCAGCTGAGCGTCTATCAACACTCTAAGGGATTCCATTTCAACTTCTATGGGTAGCACTGCTTCCATCCCATAGGTTAATGCGTAGGGAGTTGCCCCAGTGGAGGTGCGCATTGAGGTTCTGTAGGCTAACAGAGTAAGAGGCAATAGGTCAGGCCATTCTTTGTGGTTGGCGGACATCTTTTGCATAATCTTCTTGATGTTTTTGTTAGCCGCTTCAACAGCACCATTCATCTTCGGACGATAGATGACGGAGTTAAGATGTTTGATGTAGAATTTACTGCATAATTCCTCCATCATTTTTTTGTTGAGGTTCTTAGCATTGTCTGACACAATCACCTCTGGTTGTCCATATCGACAAATGACATTATTTTTTATGAAAGCAATGATGACTTCTTTGGTAACCCTGGTGAAGGAGGCTGCCTCTACCCACTTGGTGAAGTAGTCGATCATGGTGAAGATAAATCGATGACCATTACTGGCTTTAGGCTCAATGGGCCCGATAACGTCCATTCCCCACATTGAGAAGGGCCAAGGTGAACTCATGTTCGAGTTCCCGAGGGCGTGTATAGCATTCCCATGAATTTGGTAATCGATAGCATCTCCTGACGTGGTCATTGTAATCAGCTTTGAGAGATAACCAATAATGTCCTCATCACGAGGACTTTCTTGACAAGGAGGGGGCCACTCATGTGGGGGCCACAGACTCCGCCATGGATTTCATCCATAAGCCTTTGGGCTTGATCTTTGTCTAAACATCTGAGGAGACCTAGTCCTGCATCTCTTTTATAGAGCGCATCTCCACTCAAGTAGAATTTCATAGCAAGTCGATGGATCCGCCTTTTCTCAGTCGGGCTTGCTTTCGCGGGTGTAGATCTATCTCGTAGATATTCCTTGATATGCTGATACCAAGGATGTTGGATGGGAGGTAGCTCATCCGATACTTCTCCAGCATAATTCCAATAGGCTGGCGCCTTGTGTAGGGAAATTGTGACACTTGGCAAGTGTTCCTTGTCTGATATACGAATCAAGGAGGCCAAAGTTGCTAATGCGTCTGCAAAGTCATTCATATTACGAGGAATGTGTATAAAGGAGATTTCTTTGAACTCCAAAACCATCTATAAAACTTGTCGATGGTAGGGCAGCAAATGTAGTTCCTTAGTTTGATAGATTCTGGTGGATTGTCTGATTACCAACTCTGAATCTCCAAAGGCAGATTAACTGCCTAATTCCATTGAAGCGGAAAGTTTTAGCCCATAGAGCGACCTTCATACTCATACTTTGTATTGTTGGTCTTGACAAACCGCAATTTAACGGTGATGGATATCGCCCCCCTGTATCAGATACTAGAAGCGCTCCGGCTCGAAACTTTCAGATTAACGGCTCCATCAAAATACATCTTCCACGATTGGCCAGTATTATCGATGGTGTTCGAATCTATCATTACTCCTTCATCGGGGAAATATGTTTCCAAGGGTTTGAAATCCCCTGATGGTGCGGCGGCCAACTGATCCGCAATTCCTTGACCTTTGATGGACTTTTGAGTCACATATACGATGTCAAATTGTTGTAGGATCAACTGCCATCTGGACAGCCGGCAATTTAACATGGGTTTGTTGAACACGTATTTGAGAGGATCTACGCAGGATATGAGATGGGTTGTGTGACCATGGAGGTAATGTTGTAACCTCATGGAAGCCCATGCTAAAGCACAACACGTCTTTTCGATCAGAGTGTACTTGTGTTCACTGCTGCTGAACTTTTACTGAGGTAATAGATAACTCGTTCTTCGCCTCTATCGTCTTTTCACATAGCATGCATGACCCATGGCATTATCACTTATGGGCGTGTACATGAGCGGGGAACATCATCCTGGGTGGTACCATACTTGAGAGCTTTGACTAGCTATTTCTTGATTGTGATGAAGGCATTTTGACACTCATCATTCCATTTCATGGAGGAGTTCTTCCATAATGACTTGAAGATTAGCTCACGAGAGTTCACGTGAGTTGAGAGATAAACTCGCTAATGAAGTTGATTCTTCCCAAAAATCCCCGTATTTCCTTTTCTGTCTGAGGAAAGGGCATTTCCTTGATGGCTTGGATTTTGGTAGGATCCAGCTCAATCCCTTTGTGCCTGACTAGAAATCCTAGCAACTTGCCTGATTTAACGCCAAAGGGCATTTAGCTGGATTCAACTTCAAGTTGTACTTACGCAACCAGTTGAACAACTTTCTGAGATGGTCTATATGGTCATTCTCCTTCCAAGACTTGACAATGATGTCATCTACGTAGATCTCAATCTCTTTATGCATTAAGTCATGGAAAAGAGCCATCATGGCTCGCTGGTAGGTGGCTCCAACATTGATGAGGCCAAATGACAACCGTCTATAATAAAAAGTTCCCCAATGCGTGATGAAAGCAGTTTTCTCACGATCTTCCTCAGCAACCCTGATCTGATGATACCCAAAGTAATCAAGAAAGGAGTACATGTCGTATTCATGAAGATTGTCAATAAGAATTTGGATAAATGGCACGGGAAAGCTATCTTTTAAGCACGCTTTGTTCAAGTCCCGGTAATCCACGCAAACTCGCACCTTCCCTCCGGGTTTAGGCACGGGGACAATGTTGGATATCCACTCTGGATATGTAGACACCATGATGATGCCAGCTTGAAATTGTTTCACAATTTCTTCTTTCACCTTTAAACTCCATTCAGGTTTCAATCGCCTAAGTTTTTGCTTGACTGGCTTAAATCCCTCTTTAATGGGAAGGCGATGAAGGACAATGTCAGTGGACAAACCCACCATGTCTTCATGAGACCATGCAAACACATCCTGGAATTGGGTTAATAATGTAACCATGTCATTCCTTTGGTTTGGGGTAAGGTCTGAACCAATCTGGATTAACTTAGGGCTTTCTAAGGTTCCGTGATTGAAAGAAGTGGTTTGATCAAGGTTGGGTTTAGGTTTGTCTTTGACCCATTCTTGAATTTTTGGAGGCACCTCAATGTCATCCTGTATTTCCATCAAGGCTGAATTCATCTCCACATCAAAGGTACAATCCTTGTGGAGAAGAGGCACCGTATCAACAAGTACATGCACATCTAAATTCAGGGTCCTGAAACAAAATATGCTTTCACTTAGTATATATGAAATGTTTTGATCATACACAGTGTTAGCATATACTGACAAAATAAACTGCTAATATTGTATAGAAAAGTAAGCAGTTATTATATCTACAGGCGAAAGAGTTACGCGTTTTACCTCGACGACCAATGCAAGGAGAGTGTTGTTCAATTAAGCAAGGGCAAAGTCCGGGTGGACTGCAGTGATGGAGGGATTGTCATCATCCTCCCTGTCCCGAATGATGGCCATTATGTCTCGGCAATCATCGTCTTGGGTGTATCTATTTGTATGTTCATCATGAACAATGATGCATACGCCTGACATCATTCGGATGATGTCTTGCTTGATTCTTCGTTCCTCCTCTTCCACTGCGGGATTTGGAACAAAGACTTCTTTCCTTTACTGCATCTTGGCTTGGGAAATAACATAGCCATTACATTGGGCGGCACCTTTACTGGGAGGTTGTGCGGACTCGAGTTTGAAGGCGAAGATAAACGCCGCATGGTTGAAGTCAAGGAATCATTGATGTTTATGAGGATTCCTATGACTAGAATGGCGCGAATAGCCTAGCCCAAATTGCTCCAGGTTTGCTTGGTTAATCGAATTGGGTACTTGATACCCTGGCAATCTTTACTCTGCCCTTGTCCCGGTTTATGACCCAATGACATCATTTCTTGAGTAGCCGACATTACCTCGGCAGAAATCTTGGGTTCGGGTAATGGCATTCCAATAGTATGGTATTGGGTATTGCTTACTTCCAAGGCATGAAAATTGAACGGTTCAACATCTGCATTGGCATTGATGAATGGCATGTCCCCGTGTTAAGGACACTTTGGTTCAGCGTTGACCGTGACTAGGCTATTGTTGATAATGTATTTTAACTGTTGATGAAGAGTGGAGGGGACTGCCCCTGCCATATGGATCCATGGTCGTCCCAAAAGTAGGTTGTATCCCGAATCTATCTTGAGTATATGGAAAGATACGCAGAATGTATGAGGACCAATTTCGATTGGCAGCTCAATTACTCCGACCGAATTTTGGCGGGCTCCATCAAAAGCTTTGATGGTATGGCTACTCTATAGTCGGTTGAGATTGATATTCATCTTCACCAAGGTAGCATATGGATAGATATTAAGATATGAACCTCCATCTATCAAGACTCCAGCTAGCATTTATTCGGAGGACAAGACCGCAATGTGCAACGGCTTGCAATGACCGGTCCCTTCGGGCGGTATGTCATCATTAGTGAAGGATATCACATTGTTGTTGAAAATGTGATCAACCAGATGTTGAAATTTTTCCATATCAACTGATGCTGGTAGATAGGCTTCTTCCAAAACCTTCAACAAGATCTTCCGATGATCCTCGGAAGTTAGGACCAAGTCCAAAATTGATATTTGTTGTGGAGCTTCTTTTAAGCTTAAAACCACCTTGGCTTCGTTATGACCCATAGTGTGGAGGAATCTTTCAATCTTCTCCGTGGGTATTTTCCCCTTTGATTTGATGCTAGACTTCATCACCCGTTTGGGAAGATACGGTGGATTTTCCTTCGACATCGAAAGCGATTGTATGTGAGGTGGATCCTTCACCTTCTCCATAATTCCACGTAACTTTCGCTGAAGCTAACAATAGGATATTGTGCTCGCGCTGCTTGCAAGTTGATTGGCTCGGGAGTGGCCACTTTCAAAGGATTGTTGCTTCCCTTGAGTTGAATTGTTGGCATTGTGAGTAATTTGTTAGCCCCATCAGTTTCAGTGGATATGACTGCTACCACACTCTTCCACTTAGTAGGACCTGTATTCTTACTTGCACGTAACATAGTATCATCGTCCGCTAGGTGCAGGACACCAATGTCAATTAGATTTTGGATAAGGTGGCGCAGTGCCCAACATTCTTTTGTGCTGTGACCGCAAGACTGGGAGTGATATTGACATACTCCATCTGAATTGTACCGTCCTAAATGGGGGTTGATTGGAGGTAGAAGGGAACTGATCCTTCCTTCACTGATCAACATCTGAAGGATTTCCTCCATAGGTTGGCCTAAATAGGTGAATTCCCTTTTGTTGGCAAAATCCCGACGAGCTATGGCATTCGCTCTTTTTGTCACTTTGTCTTCTAGCATTTCATTTTTTGAAAGTGACGAGGGAATATCCATGACAAGGGGTAGGAGACTAGCATGCCCCTGGCTGATTAATTGATGTGTCACTTGATGCTGATAAGTCACCAGTTCTGCCAATTATTCAATTTGCTTGCACAGAGCTTTCATCTTTTGTTCCATTGTAAACTGGAACTTGGCATAATCCCATTTGTCATCACCATCTTTGAGGGTCTGGGAGGATTCACAGTTGAAATTGGAACACTTTACGTTGCTCCAATTGATCATGTTGACCTCTTCTTCTTTGTGTTGAGGAAGAGGGTTGTCTTGAATGTGAGGTTGATCTGGTTTGGTGACAATGATTTCCCCATTGTCTATCAAGTCTTTGATCTTGTGTTTCAAGGCCCAACAATCCTGAGTATCATGTCCAGGTGCCCCGACATGATAAGCACATTTTTGAGCAGCATTGAAACCCCGTCCATTAGGGCTAGTTGGTGGAAGAAGATGCGTCATTTTCTTCTGTGTTGTCAAAAGAGTGAGAATGTTCTCGAGGGTATCCCCTAAGGGTGTGAACACTCGAGGGCGTTTGACTTCTCCACCTTTTGGTATTGGAGTGTTCGCAGACTGTGCTTGAAAGGGAGTGTAGTTTCTCTTTTGAATAGGCATGTTCTGATTGCCTTTTTGACCCTATAGTATCAGGGAAACATCTTCCTCTTTCTTTTTATGGACCCTCTGGGGGTTGTTTCCATAATTTCCGGATTGGATGTGATCAGCAACAGCTTTAAGTGCAGCTAGGTCTTGAATTTTCCTGGACTTCAATCCCATCTCAGCCATCTCCCCATGTTTGACCATTTCAGAAAATGGTTTGCCGATGCCGGCTAAAACTCTTTCATAGAAAGGCGCTTCTTATATGTCTATGAAAGTCATTACCATCTCTGATTCTGTCATGGAAGGACTAACTTGGGCAGCCAGATGTCTCCACCTTTGAGCATACTCTCTGAATGACTTGTTACTGTTTCTTGATCTTGGTAATTTGATACTGATCAGGAGCCATCTGAGATTGAAAGTTGTATTGAGTGAGGAAAGCATGTGCTAGCTCTTCCCAGCTATGGATCTTTGAGTTATCTAATCTTGTGTACCACTTAGCGGGCTTCTCGAGTTAGACTTTTTCCGGAACAATTACATTACGAGCTTTTGCCTTCTGCATAAGATCCAAGTTCTCCAATAAACACCTTTAAATGTGTGTAAGGATCTCCTAACCCATCATATTTTTCAAAATCAGGAGTTTTAAATTTTTCTGGATAATGAACACCAGGGAAAATGCAAAGATCAGCATATGAAACACTCCCGTGTGTTCCAATTCCTTTAATAGCATGAAGGGTCTCTTCTATTAGGAGGACTTTCTTTTTGATGTCACCAGTGTCTGGATCTCTAGTGGGATGGGAAGCATCATGAGTTTTGTTGGTCGTATCCAACTGCAATTCAGGTATTGTAATGACCTGGGTTCCCCCTTGTGTGGAGGATTTTATATGCACGGGTATTTTTGGACCCTAATTGGACTGGTATAGTTCTTTGAGTAGAACAGCCAAATCTATAATTTGTTTGCTTAATTCGTCGAATTCTTTGCGAGAAACTGGATTATGTTCAGTCTGGTCTGATGACGACATGATTGACTATAGGCCTGTAGCCTTTTTAGATTTTGAGCGGGTAGTAGGTTCGATTGGTTCCCTGCGAAAGACTTGCATAGTTTAGTCTTTAGGGAATGTATATAATAACATGCTATGTGATGTGCCCATTTTAGGAATTTTATCCTACAAAACGGATGTCAGCTATTTGTAGCATGTTAATTAAATATGTATGTGTACACATTTCTTCATATTTCTTATTACATGGAGATAGATATGGCATGAAATTACAAGTAATTGTGTTTACAAGTAATTGAAATGAGAGAGTATAAAGAGACTTTCCTCCATTTTGGGTTTATCAGAGGCTGACCTATCTTAGGTTACTCTCACGGCTTTTTGGCATGAAGGTTCCCAAATCATCGCAATCTACTTGACGGGAAATTAATCCGGTCTTTCAACTTGAGCGAATTTGGGTGGTGCCTTTCCTGAGCCTCGGGGAATTAGTCTTTCCACGAGTCCAGTAATCAAACACCGATGGGATAGCCTCCTGGTGGAGAGACCACACAACATACATTCAAATACATCACGTCTCACCGTATGAAAATGATGACATGTGCGAAGCACTAATATCACAAGCAGTTTATGGTGCGAGGCACTAAGTACAATAAGAAAATGCATTCGTACACATTCATCATAAATGTAAATGCAACATCCACACACAAACAGATAACAATTTTAAAAAGATTGTAATAGCAGCTTAAGTCCTCTTACTGGAGTCCCCAGCAGAGTCGCCACCTGTCGACGTCGGGATTTTTAGAATGTCCCTTTCCGTTACTTATTCTTTGGTATTCTCATTTTAGGTGAGATTTGTTTGAAAAAACAAGTGAAAAAGGTCTGTTATGTATAATGTCGACGATGGATTGTTAAGAGTTGCCAGTTGGTTTTTTAAATGGTTGTACCAACACAACCGAGAAAAGGTTTGCACATTGACCCAGTGATGTGACACTGCTAAACGGGTCGGTGAAACCGAGATTCATTAGGGCTCGGGGACTTGGTTATGCGGAGGGAAGGTGTTAGGCACTGCCCGACATCCGTGTTACCACGGTGACCGCCTCTTTTCAAGAAACTATTATCTGAATATGTGTGTGTGTGTGGATCAATGTCTTTGTTATTTGGAGTAGTAGTGCGAGGCCTCGTTAGTACCTATATATATGTGGTTTGAATTTATGTAAAATTCAAATTTTAAGCAAGATATGGCAGTGATGTTTTATAAAAGAGGTTTTTTAAACCCTGATGCTCAATAGTAATTGAGACCTTTTACACTCCCATTTTAATAAGTGTTCGACTTGATTGATTTTATTTTACAGATGCGAGGCATCCGTATGAAAATAATATACAAATAATGCCGACTTTCTCATGGGTATGGAAACCATCTGAGGAAATTCAAACACCGCATAATAATTTACAAGTTGCTTACAGCTGAAAATGTCCATCATGGGAACCGAATCTAGATCCAATGGGATGAATCTATGATCACGTGATTCCTAGGCGCACAAGATACCGCAATTTGTATAAAAGCAGTAAGCAGGTATATATATAAAAGCTATAAATATATATATACAGACATGATCACCAACAACGAAGCACCTCCATGGGGGATCAGAAATATAAATAAAGTTATAAAAGCTATCAACCGCCACGGAGGAAACTCCAGGATGGACAAAACGTAAATGAAGTTGTAAAGCTATCAACCACCACGGAGGAAACTCCAGGCATGACGAAATGTAAAGAAAGCTGTAAAAGCGATCAACCACCACGAAGTGAACTCTGTGTGGGACAAAATATATATATATATATATATATATATATATATATATATATATATATATATATAAGCAATAAACGCACACGGATGTAAAATCAAGGCTCATCGAATGAGTTACAACAGCATTCATATATATATATATATATATATATATATATATATATATATATATATATATATATATATATATATGTATATATATATATATATATATATAAGCAAGTAAACGCCCGCATGTAAAATCGAGGTTCATCGAGCGAGTTGAAACAACAGTTCATATATATAAGTATATATATATATATATATATATATAATTTAGTAAACGCATTTGGATGTTAAATCTGAGGCTCATCGAACAAAGTTCGACAACATGATTTATATATATATATATATATATATATATATATATATATATATATATATATATAAGCAAGTAAACGCTCCGGATGTAAAATCCGGGCTCATCGTAATGTAGTCAGACATTACGTTAATATATATATATATATATATATATTAAAGTAATAAACGCTCCAGACCGAAGTCTAGGCTCATCGAACAAAGTTCGACACACAGTTCATATATATAAATATTTATATATATAAGCAAATAAACGCTCTAGACCGAAGTATAGGCTCAATCGAGGCATAACACGATAATGTTAGTCAATATATATATAATATATATGTATATACAAACTGAAATAAAACCACGAACCGAAGTTTGGGCAAACGCACGCAGCACGACTCTCAACGTGAAGAAGGGTGTGTGCAAAGACGAAGAGAAAGGCTTTAAAGTGTGTGAGAAGGCTTATAGTTGACTGCCAAAGAAGACTTCTATATCTTTAAAGTGCATAAACACTGGCTTTTGTAGGTACAAAAGTAGCTATATATGAGCTCACAGGTGTTTAAAATGAGAAAGTACACTGTATGGGGTGAGTGCAGAGTAAATTGGACAGGGCTTCCTTGCCGTTTTCTCTTGCAAAATGGCCACCCCAAGCCCTCTATTTTATAGAGGGTGGACCTGCGGCTGGGCCGCAGGTGTACCAGAGGCAACCCGGGTGGGCCCGGGTTTCTCAGGTCGGGTCGTCTCGTAGTGCATGCACTCGGGCACTATAATTGTGACACCCCCAAATCTAGGTACTTCAATTCCACGGGATTTGGTGTTCACTGTACAATTATCATCTATCTATCTACCCATAAAAATGCAAGCCATGCAATAGATAGAATAAAAATCTTCCCCTTAAGGGTTACAACATCCGAATAATAATAATACAATCCCAGGTTAAACTAACCTTAAACATCTGTGCGGAATCATAAACAAATAAGTCTTAAACAACATCATTAACTCAAGTCTTAAACATAAATGCATCATCTAATAAAAATAACAAGTCTTCATCACTTGTTAACCTTGCCCTTGCCTTTACTAGTGGAAGGTTCATCAGTTCTTTCTTTCTTAACTGCAATGTTATTATTAAGCAAGAGTGAGCACTATTGCCCACAAGTATAATAATGAAATAACAGCATAATAACATGCGAATAAATCAAAGACATCTGAATAAAAGCTCAAATTTTGAATCAAGAAAGAATAGCAAGAATCAAAAGAATTCTGAGGGTCATAAGGCCTTGAACTATGTCCTAGGTTATCAAGGGTTATACTTGAAACCTTTAATGTCATATAAGACTATGGACCTTTCTACTTGTACTTAGGGGATCACCCTTAGTACCATCACGTGCACAATATCTTAACGCTAACGCATAAGTAAATCCCTTTGCGAGGTTGTTCATCTCGATTTGACATTCGAGTCCGCACTTTCAAAGGAAGTTTGGTTTGGATAATTCATCAAGGGTTCTCGAAATTTAGAGCGATCATCAACTATGGACTAGTCGAATCAATAAGGGTTCGCTAGTCTAATAAGGTTCAATAATAATGATATTCAAATTGAATAATAATCTCAGGAAGTATACAATAGAACAATTATTGTATAACTGAATCATGCTTTGAAAAGATAATCAATCTTCAATATAACATTTGAACATGAATAATAGTAATGATAATTTACTCGAGGTAAATAATAATCTTGAACAATAATGACAAGTAGGGTTAGGAAACTTGCCTCGTGCATAGATTACACTTTAACTAAGCACGTTCTTTGAATTTAATCCTACATACCATTCACATTCACGATACCAGTTAATTATAACTTAACTAATCATCAAAACTCATTCTCTTTGTCTACTTTGATTATTAACTATACTTAGTCAAATTATCACATTTACTGTCACATAATATCACTTCATGAATAATAATTTAATTATGTAATCAATAATTCAATCCACATGTAATTATGTTATTTACATGCTAAGTATCTATTTTAACATCTTATTATACTTATAACATAATTTTATGTTCATTACATCAAGTTGCTATCATGTTGCTAGACTTGAATATTAAAAATATTTCATTTCTAGACATTCTGCAGAGTGGTGCTGCGGCACCACTTTTGTACTAAGTCTTCACGCATGACGACGTGTGCTTATATGGGTGGACATCCGTCAATGACTATATTGTGGTGTATGGTGTTGGCCTTAAGGCATTGATTTGCGCATGCGAGCGAAGCTGCTACGCAATTCGCGAAAATTGCGAATGTACATCAAAAACTCCAATTAAATTACTACTACACGAAATTAATCATACCCACATGTTATAATTCATGCATAAACATAACCCAACATTTATAGAATGGTTTTAACCCATTAAAACACATAATCACAGAGTTAAAAATCTATAATTTCACTGACTTTGATGTTCTTGAAGGTTTTGAAAAAAAAACATGAAAATTGATACTACGGATTCGTTATAACACCGAATCTATTCGTTTAAAGTTTGGTCTCTTCGTATCAACATGTATAATAATATACGAGTGTAAAATTTAGGGATAATATATGATCAACGCATTAAATACCACTTATAGGGCCATAAGGCCAAAACCCATACTCTATAATTTTGAAATAACAAGTCATCGTATAACGACATGTTTTATGATACTGATGATATGGTCTACATAGTAAACATGTTATACTACTCGAATTATTACACATATTCTTATAAAAATCATCATTTCCCAATTCACGAGACTTTACGTAATATATGAAAGCCATTTTATAAAAAACTAAATGACGTAACTTTAAAATTTGGGAAGAAGGGATTACCCTTGAATACTCTGCTTAGATTACACATGGTGACAAAAATTCCCAATTTCTCACACTTCTTCTCCTTTAATCACAGTATTACAATCTCTCTCAAAGTTCTCAAACTCTCTTTGTGATTTCTCTGGCTCTCAATTAACTAAAATGAAAAAAATACGTAAGTTAAACTCAATTGAGCCTTTTTGATACAGAGTTGAGGTCGATTATTCCATTCGTGGTTTAAGCGCCTTAACTCCTCCTAAGGCCTCATTTGGCTAACAAACTAAGTTCAAAGCTCTTTATTTTAATAAAACTTTTTATCATATAGTTACAATAATGTCACACTCCTTTATAAATTAAATCAATATCTTATTTAATTTTTTTAAATAAAATATAATAAATTCTCATAAATTCACATAGTCACATAATTAAATTTCTCATAAATAAATAATGTCAAATTATTAACTCTCTAATAATTAAATTAATTAAAATAACATCATGCTAAATTAAATATTTCATTTAATTCAATAAGCTCACATAAATACATATTTGAATAATAATTATTCTCTACATTAATTTAATAAATGTAACACATATAATTAAATTAATCTACCATAATTACATCAATTAATTATTTAATTCAATAATTAAATCATCGAAAAATATTTATTTAATTCAATAAATATTAAAAATAAATTTACAAAAATCTCGTTCGTCACAGTAATGTCCGCTCGAACTTTCAGAAGTGCAATCCGGGCATCCAATTGAGGTATACAGGACCTATTTCGGACCGCCGTTGTCGAGAGTTGTACAATGGCATGGGATTAGAGTTTGTACGAAGTCATTGAAGATGGGACGATGCCCTTCGGTCTTCAAGCTTTAAATTCCATCTGTTACCCCGCACAATAGTCACTCGGGATTGGTTATCCTTGATTCTTGTGGGACATCGTTGTGTAGAGATGTGTATGAAATGTTGAGACGACGTGGCATGGCGTCGCGTTGGCGAGATGACGATGTTGCCCCTCACCGGTGTTATCGCCGGTTTGGGCTAATAAAGCAAACGTTGCTCAAGGCTTCGCTGAGATTGGACTGTTACAATTTGTTGAAGGTCCTCAGTGTCATCTTTGAGGTGTGCATGTCCTCCCGATGTTATCTCCGAGTTGGTACGGAGTATCCCGTTGTGAGTGCCAAGATTGAAGCTGGTTGCATTTAAAACAAGCATTTCCGGGGTTATCGCCGAAACTGCATTCCTTGGGGTGATCACCAAGGTTGGTGGCTATTCCATGATTGGGGATCGAGATGGACACCTCTGGGGTTATCTCAAGAGATTAATCGGTCTTCTCGGTGTGTATTAAGTATTGGATCTGCATGCCTCGGGGTTATATCCGAGGTTGGAATTGTTACTCCCAGTGTGTGTTCCGGGGTTGATGCTGAACTTTCGGTAGTATCCGGAATGGATATGGATTATCTTTCAGGGTTCCCTCTTAAAAGACGAATCTGTCCTCCTACAATGTTAGTGACAGTAGTACAGAAAATTTTGAGTGTCTATAATCGTAAGGCAACACGATTGCTTAAGCAATTAGCTACCATAAAATACTACCTTAGACTTATTCGGAGTTTGAAGGTTTACACATTTATTCTGACAATCAATTATCACAGCATGGTTATACAACTAATCCATTCCCAATATTACGTTAAACTCTCCCAATCTTATCGGAATGAAGTCTACACTTCGTTTATGATCTCTAATATTTGCGCGACAATTTCTGTAAACATGTTCTTTGGGGATTACTTCCTTATTCGCAACTTCTACGTTAAAGGGATTTCCTAATCGTTCTCGGGGTAAATTAAGTCGACTAGTAAATTCCTCATATACAAAAGAACAGGTGGCACCCGAATCAAATAATACATAGGCATTTATATCATTGATTGGGATAATACATGACACCACGTCCTTCGCAGATAATGCATCATGGACGGTCATGTTAAAGGTCCTAGCAGTTGGGCGGTTGGATTGCGTTCGTCCTCCAATCATCAGTTTGTTGCCTCCCCCTTGCTGGTCGTTTCCTCCGCCGCTCCCTTTCTTTGGGCAATATTTAATCAGGTGGTCCGCCAAACCACAAGTGAAACAACCCTTGATTTTCTTGGGCTTCGAGCAGTTGGATGAAATATGTCCCTCCTGGCCACAGTTGTAGTAGGTATTGCGCCTCTTCCAGCACTCACCCTGGTGATTCTTTCCACACTTCGGGCATCCCTCAGCTCTCTTCTTAACATCTCCACAAAACTTCCCCACTTGATAGTTGTGATTTTTGTTATATTTGTTATTCTCCCATTTCCTCTTTCCTAAATTACTTCCCCCACTATTGCTTCCTCCACGGCTATCTCCTCCTGTGAGACCCCGGATTTTATGAATAAAGATTTAATTTTCTCGAAATATTTTTTTGTATATTATGGTGTGGATTTGAGATAGTGTTATAGTTGTGTGTAGTATTTATAAATTTTGAAAAGTATGCAAGTTTTTGTATAATATTCCATTGGTCGGGGAATATTCGTTTTAACAGGGAATATTCGTACAATGGCACAATCATTGGTGGACCCCACAACAGAATTATTTTCAGATTGAGAAAACAACAAAAATATTTTTATGAAAATAACGGCGAAAGTTTTACCATTAAAACTATTGAACTACTAGGTAGTAAAAGTACAGTAATACGCGTGGTTGCATAATAGCACACGGTATTGATTATTGATGCTTACGTGAGAAGTCACTCAGTTATACTCAATTATTGCTACAGTTATTGTTGCATCATATCTCTCATATTATTGATTCAATTATTGTTACAGTATCATCTGTATAATATGTTATATTATTAAATCAATAATTGAGACGATAGTTATTCATATTATTAAATTGCAATATTTACAATGTCTAGAAGTTTTGTCAAGGAGAGGTTTGGTCACCTAATTGCGCGCCGATAGGGAGAAATCCTTATTGGAAAGCCTCCTCTTTCCTACGAACGACCTGGTTGTTAACTATTGTGAGTTATAATATTAATGATGAATAAGTTCGTGTCGATTAGAGATGAATTTTATAGTTCCATTGTGTTGAAATTATTTGTGTTAGTGGAAATCGACATTTATTTCGATAAGAATTGATGTCTGGAGGTTATATTGTTCAATCGGGTATTTGGGGCACTTTTCATGTCGGAGTACTAATCACGAGTTACTATTCATGAGTTATTATTCACGAGTTACTATTCACGAATTACTATTCAGTCCATTCTCCTATAAATAAAAGCTCATTCCTTCATTATTTCTTATGAATTCACTAAACCTCTAGAGAGAGAAACTATAGAGAGAAAGAAGAAAAGTATTTTGCTACTTCACTACTCCAATATCCAGTTTCTTCTAAGGTAAGGGAAATTATTTGTTGTACTCGTAGGGGATATTATTTGTTGTACTCGTAAGGGGTATTCTTTCTTTCTTATTCATGAAGAGACCTTCTGTTATTCCATTCTTTATTATTCTGTTGGAATAACCTGTATACGCGGGATACCCTATACATGGTGAAATTCTTCTGTTATTCCATTCTTTATTATTCTGTTGGAATAACCTGTCTATGCGGTCTATCGCATGCATGGTGAATTTTGTTGTTATTCCATTCTTATTATTCATTGGAATAACTTTGTTTATCGCAATACCGCATACATGGTGAAATTCTTCTAATATTCCATTCTTTATTATTACGTCGGAATATCACTGTGTGCGCGTTTACACGGACTGGTTCCATTATTTATTATTCGTCGAAATATCATGTATGCATGCGTTTCTTTGGGACTCGTTCCATTATTTATTATTCTGTTAGGAATATCCCGTCTGTGCGTTTACACCGGACCTGGTTCCATTATTTATTATTTTGTTGGGAATAACCTGTCTATGCAGTCTATCGTACACATTGTGAATCCTTCTGTTATTCCATTCTTTATTATTCTGTTAGAATAACCTGTCTATGTGGATTACCACATGCATGGTGAATGATCCTGTGTATTCATTCCTTATTAAATTGTGGAAATGATCTGTATACGTGGATTACCGCATGGCGGATGAAAATCCATTTGCAGTTTCATATATTCTATTATACTCAGTTGGTTAAAGTTTTGGCTTCTATACTCCATGAAATTAGTGGAATATCCTTGATAGTTGTGTTTCATCTAGTATCTTTTCATGGAAATATTCTTCTGAGCATTCTTGAATTTTACTGCATAAAGAAGTATAGTGTTAACAATTTGGACGTTATTGAGTTCAGGATAAATTAACTTATAAATCTGTAAAATTTATTCTTGAACTTATTTTATTAAATTGTCATCATCCTCATGTTTATATTATGTTGAAAGTCATCTTTGTCTTACGTGCATAGATGGACTTGGTATGATTATGACCAGGGATTATTCGGTATAATCATGACCGTAATGTTACGAATAATGTGGTAAAAGTCCTCATTGGCCTGTAGTTCATTGGTGGACAGTTGTTGGTATGATTATGACTAGGGATTATTCGGTATAGTCATGACCATTGATGATTACATGAATATCCTTGGCCGTGGAGCAGGGATGATTCGATTTTATTTATTAACCTGAGTCTCAGCGATAAAAGTGATGAAAAACCTTTTAAATCATAGAAGATAGTAGATTTTATTCTCTACTTGACTCTTCTAATGGATTGCTTGTTCCACTGCACTTAAACTTGATAGTTATTATATTTTATCAGTTTAACACTGTTGAAGGCTAACAATAAATTATTCTGCATTATCTTAGTCATAATATTTCTTACCGGGCTAGTTGAGCTCACCCTTTCTTTCACTGTTCTCTTCAGGAAATGAGAACGTAGCTGGCACTAGTCGGGGAACAGAGTGATGGTCCTAAATGGTGCATTAGTAATCCTCACTATTCTATGAAATAGTGTGATAATAAATGTAATGAGGACTCCATTGAGTGTGGATATTGTCTAGATGATAATATTTGTACTAAAACTCACAGCCTATGTTTTGTCGTATTTTTTACATTAATCGTTGTATAATTAAAGTCAGTATTTGTATTCAGTACCTTGTATTTGGCGACTCAAGATGGGTGATGTATACCTGTTTTGGGGGCATCACAGTTGGTATTAAAGCTTAGGCATATGATCCCTGGCTGAGATGTGAGACAAGAACTAGGAGGGGAGAGACAGGGAATTCCTTCGCTAGTATGACCTACCTAAGTTTATTTGGTATTTATTTGGTCGGGCAGAGTATAGGGATAATATGTGACATGTCAATTAACCCTTGTTTTGTGATATGTTATATTTGTGTATAATCAAGTCCAGCTGGGATGGTGGCACCATAGGCGGATAAAGAACAAAACAAAGTCAGTGGTTTCAGGAAGAGCGTTTTTCATGACTTCTCAAAAAGCGAGTAACCCGAACGAAGTTAGCACGGGTTAGTTAATTATAAATTCTTACGAAGTCTATACCTTATTAGATACTGGTTCTACCCATTCTTTTATCTCTCTTGCTTGTGCTCAACGTTTAAATTTGACTTCGGAGAAATTAGACTTTGACTTATTTGTTGAAATTTCGATAGTAGAAACCTTTGTTCCCTCCACTATTTATAAATCTTGCTGATTCAAATTGACACTTTCACGTTACCTGTCGATCTTATCTCTTTGAAAATACTTGCCTTTGATGTGATTTTAGGAATCGATTGGTTAACTATTCATCATGCTTTTCGTAAGGTTGTTAGCTTTCATATTCCTAATCAACCTGGTATGTGAATTCAAGCAACTAAACCACTAAAGTCAATCATTGTCATATCAAGCCATAAGTAAAGAGCCTCGATCCTTTCGTTCTTGACTTCCTTGTGTGAAATGCATCGAAGCAAGACTTTCTGTAGGCGACGTCGTGAATGACGATGGTAAGTTGATAGGTATCAATGTGATGTATTATCCAAGTCTTGGATGAGGGTCACAGTTTTGAATGATATTTCTATTGTTAATAAATTTCCTGACGTATTCTTGAAGACTTCTTAGCCTACCCCTAGAGCGTGAAATCGAATTTTGTATTGACCCCAGTACAAAACCCATTTCTAAAACCCTCAAATATTTCTTCAACTAAAATGAACGTAACATGCGCCAAAGACGTTGACTTGAGTTGTTGAAGATTACGATCGCACCATTCAATACCATCGTAGGAAAATCAAACATGGTAGCTAACGCGTTGAGTAGAAGATCGTATTCAGTTACAAGTGCGAATATACGAACCCACGTGAAGATAACGAATATACAAGTAGAATCGACTTTAATCGATGTTATGTAAATATGTGGACGACCCGAACCACATTATTGATTTAGAACTGGACGAGATAGCAGAAGATTTAACGTATGAGGAGATACGTGTTAAAATCTTGGATAAAAAGGATTATATTCGACACTCAAAGGTTATACCTCAAGAATTAGAATCTGAAATGAAGTCAAGGTATCCTCACCTCTTTGGCATACCAGGTACGTACGTAAATTTCAAGGGCGAAATTTCATAAGGAGGGGAGATTGTGAGACCCCAGATTTTATGAATAAAGATTTAATTTTCTCGAAATATTTTTTTGTATATTATGGTGTAGATTTGAGATAGTGTTATAGTTGTGTGTAGTATTTATAAATTTTGAAAAGTATGCAAGTTGTTGTATAATATTCGATTGGTCAGGGAATATTCATTTTAACAGAGAATATTCGTACAAAGGCACAATCATTGGTGGACCCCACAACGAAATTATTGTCCGATTGAGAAAACGACAAAAATATTTTTATGAAAATAACGGCGGAAGTTTTACCATTAAAACTGTTGAACTACTCGGTAGTAAAAGTATAGTAATACGTGTGGTTGTATAGTAGCACACGGTATTGATTATTGATGATTACGTGAGAAGTCACTCAGTTATACTCAATTATTGCTGCAGTTATTGATGCATCATATCTCTCATATTATTGATTCAATTATTGTTACAGTATCATCTGCATAATATGTTATATTATTAAATCAATAATTGAGACGACAATTATTCATATTATTAAATTATAATATTTACAATGTCTAGAAGTTTTGTCAAGGAGAGGTTTGGTCACCTAATTGCACGCTAATAGGGAGAAATCCTTATTGGAAAGCCCCCTCTTTCCTGGGAACGACCTGGTTGTTAAATATTGTGAGTTATAATATTAATGATGAATAAGTTCGTGTCGATTAGAGATGAATTTTATAGTTCCATTGTGTTGAAATTATTTGTGTTAGTGGAAATCGACATTTGTTTTGAGAAGAATTGATGTCTGGAGGTTATATTGTTCAATCGGGTATTCGGGGCACTTTTCGTGTCGGAGTACTAATCACGAGTTACTATTCATGAATTACTATTCACGAGTTACTATTCATGAGTTACTATTCAGTCTATTCTCCTATAAATAGAAGCTCATTCCTTCATTATTTCTTACGAATTCACTAAAACTCTAGAGAGAGAAACTATAGAGAGAAAGAAGAAAAGTATTCTGCTACTTCACTACTCCAATATCCAGTTTCTTCTAAGGTAAGGGATATTATTTGTTGTACTCGTAGGGGATATTATTTGTTGTACTCGTAAGGGGTATTCTTTCTTTCTTATTCATGAAGAGAACTTCTGTTATTCCATTCTTTATTATTCTATTGGAATAACTTTGTATCTGTGGGATACCCTATACATGGTGAAATTCTTTCGTTATTCCATTCTTTATTATTACGTTGGAATAACTTTGTCTATCTGATCTATCGCATGCATAGTGAATTTGTTGTTATTCCATTTTTATTATTACTGTTGGAATAACTTTGTTTATCGCAATCTTGCATACATGGTGAAATTCTTCTAATATTTCGATTCTTTTATTATTTCGTCGTAATATATCACATGCATGCGTTTTTTCTGGGACTGATTCCATTATTTATTATTCCGTCGGAATATCCTGTTTGTGCGTTTATCTGGGACTGGTTCCATTATTTATTATACATTGGGAATATCATATGCCGTAATGCGTTTCTTGGGACTGGTTCCATTATTTATTTTTTACATTGGAAATAACTTTTGTGCATGCGAGTCTATCACACGCATGGTGAATCCTTTTGTTATTCCATTCTTTATTATTTTGTTGGAATAACCTGTCTATGTGGATTACCACATGCATGGTGAATGATCATGTGTATTCATTCCTTATTAAATTGTGAAAATGATCTGTATACGTGGATTATCGCATGGCAGATGAAAATCCATTTGTAGTTTCATATATTCTATTATACTCAGTTGGTTAAAGTTTTGGCTTCTATACTCCATGAAATTAGTGGAATATCCTTGATATTTGCGCTTCATCTAGTATCATTTCATGGAAATATTCTTCTAAGCATTCTTGAATTTTACTGCACAAAGCAGTATCATGTTAACAATTTGGACGTTATTGAGTTCAGGATAAATTAACTTATAAATCTTTAAAATTTATTCTTGAACTTATTTTATTGAATTGTTATCATCCTCATGCTTATATTATGTTGAAAGTCATCTTTGGCTTACGTGCATAGATGGACTTGGTATGATTATGACCACGGATTATCCGGTATAATCATGACCGTAATGTGACGAATAATGTGGTAAAAGTCCTCATTGGCTCTGTAGTTCATTGGTGGACGGTTGGCCGGTATGATTATGACCGAGGATTATTCGGTATAGTCATGACCATTGATGATTACATGAATATCCTTGGCCGTGGAGCGAGGATGATTCGATTTTATTTATTAAGGTGAGTCTCAGCGATAAAAGTGATGTAAAACCTTTTAAATCATAGAAGATAGTAGATTTTATTCTCTACTTGACTCTTCTAATGGATTGCTTGTTCTCATTGCTTGATTAAACTTGATAGTTATTATATTTTATCAGTTTAACACTGTTGAAGGCTAACGATAAATTATTCTGCATTATCTTAGTCATAATATTTCTTACTGGGCTAGTTGAGCTCACCCTTTCTTTCATTGTTCTCTTCAGGAAATGAGAACGTAGCTGGGACTAGTCGGGGAATAGAGTGATGATCCTTGATGGTGCATTAGTAGTCCTCACTATTCTGTGAAATAGTGTGATAATAAATGTAATGAGGACTCCATTAAGTGTGGATATTGTTTAGATGTTTGTATTAAAACTCACAACCTATGTTTTGTCGTATTTTACACGACTGTTGTATAATTAAGTTGTATTTGTATTCAGTACGTTGTATCTGGCGACTCAAGATGGGTGATGTATACCTGTTTTGGGGGCGTCACAGTTGGTATCAAAGCTTAGGGATATGATCCTTGGCTGAGATGTGAGACAAGAACTAGGAGGAGAGAGACGGGGAATTCCTTCGTTAGTATGACCTACCTAAGTTTATTTGGTATTTATTTGGTCAGGCAGAGTATAGGGATAATATGTGACATGTCAATTAACCCTTGTTTTGTGATGTGTTATATTTGTGTATAATCAAGTCCAGCTGGGACGGTGGCACCATAGGCGGATACGGACAAAACAAAGTCAGTGGTTTCAAGAAGAGCGTTTTTCATGACTTCTCAAAAAGTGAGTAACCCGAACGAAGTTAGCACGAGTTAGTTAATTATAAATTCTTGCGAAGTCTATACCTTATTAGATACCGGTTCTACCCATTCTTTTATCTCTCTTGCTTGCGCTCAACGTTTAAATTTGACTTCAGAGAAATTAGACTTTGACTTATTTGTTAAAATTTCGATATTAGAAACCTTTGTTACCTCCACTATTTATAAATCTTGTTGATTCAAATTGACACTTTCACGTTACCTGTCGATCTTATCTCTTTGAAAATACTTGCCTTTGATGTGATTTTAGGAATCGATTGGTTAACTACTCATCATGCTTTTCGTAAGGTTGTTAGCTTTCATATTCCTAATCAACCTGTTATGAGAATTCAAGAAACCAAACCACTAAAGTCAATCATTGTCATATCAAGCCATAAGTAAAGAGCCCTGATCCTTTCGTTGTTGACTTCCTTGTGTGAAATGCATCGAAGCCAGACTTTCTGTAGGCGACGTCGTGAATGACGATGGCAAGTTAATAGGTATCAATGTGATGTATTATCCAAGTCTTAGATGAGGGTCACAGTTTTGAATGAGTGAATATGTCTTCTATATATTCCAAAACAATATTACCATTCCCAGGTTCTTTGTAACCATTACATGTGTTCTTTGTCATAATATCAAATAATTACAACATTCATACTATACTATTACAAAGGCAACTTATTTGTCTGCCTTAGCCTTCCCTTTATCTTTAATAGATCCTTCAGTCCGTTCGGTCTTAGATACATTCATATGGTTCAAGCAAGAGTGAGCATAACTAGCTCAGCAAGTATGACAATTTCATTTAAGCAATAGGTTTGAATCATATGAATCGTATATCTTCTATAACTGAATCAATAGTTATGAAGTACTATAGATAATTCAAAATAGCACTTCTCTTTTCTTTAAAACGTTTCACAATGAACAACATTTGTTAAACATAAATTTTGGTACAAGACCTTGAGCATTTCATTCTTTCTTTGAAAAGGACAACCCGGCACCAAGTCAGTAAGTCTAGCATATCTTACAAGCACGTCTAGGTGATCAGCCTATAGTACTCTATGTTGTACAACACTACTTCTTTAAACGTATCTATGTTTAAGATTTTGCAACCTCACGTGCATGTCGTTTGACGATAAAACATTTGTTTATTCATACTCAGTATTTCTTTGAAATCCATACCAAAATAGTTTGGCAAAAGATAGCAACATTGACAACATTTTGATAGATTATCAAAAAATCTACAAAACACATTAAGTCTAGCCAAAGGAATTGGCTTCGTCTTCGTTATACATCAATTCATGCGTAAGATACATGAATTACAAAGCTTATCCAAGAGAACATAGACAAGGGTTTAGAACACTTTCCTTCAGCGTCTTCTACAGCTAATATGTGACGCCACCAAATCCGGGTATCTTACAACCCGACAGATGGTGCTACACGGTGCTACAGTTCACACAAACATTCCATTGAAATGCCTCAAAAGAACGAATATGTCTTATATATATTCAAAATAATATTAACATTCCCCCAGGTTCTTTATAACCGTTACATTTGTCCTTGTCATAAGATAGAATATTATCATTACAAAACCTATACTATTACATAGTTAATCTACGGGTTCGCCTTAGCCTTCCCTTTATCCTAACCGGATCCGTCGATCCGTTCGATCTTAGCCGCATTCATATGGTTCAAGCAAGAGTGAGCCTAACTAGCTCAGTAAGTACCACAATTCTAGTAAAATAGCATGCTTGAGACATAGGAATTGTATATCTTCAATAACTGAACAATAGTTATGAAGTACTATCGATAATTCAAAATAGCACCTCTTTTCATCCAAAACATTTTACAACAATAATATTTAGTAAAACTTCAATTCCGGTCCAAGACCATGAGCATTTCATAAGTACTTTGAAAAGGACATCCTGACACTAAGTCCGTAAGTTCGGCATAGCTTACGAGAACGTCTAGGTGATCAGCCTATAGTACTCTATGTTGTTCAACATTACATTCATTAAACATGTATATGTTTAAGTTGTGGCAACCTCACGTGCATATCGTTTGATGACAAAATAATTTAGCATACCCAGTCTCCTTTTGAAAACCACACCAATATTAGTTTGGTAAACTCTTGTCAATACTTGATAGATTATAAGAAATCCAACATAGCATAAGTCTAGCCGAAAGAATTGGCTTTGACTTCATCAGACATTAACTCATGCGTAAGAATACATGAATCACAAAGCTTGTCCAGATCGAATTGGAACAAGGGTTAGAGTACTTGCCTTTAGCGTCTGCTACAGTTTATAACACGTGTACTTTAAGTCTTTAAGGTCTCTACAGTAAATGATAACATCACATAGCACATTAGGGCATGAATAAACATACATGTTTCCTAAGAATCTTACCCTTCTTCTCAATCTAATTACGTATTAGATTTGTTATTATTGGTTCCAGCTTTCTATTATGTCAATCTTATAGCACATGCAATTAACTTTTTTTAACCCTAGGTGATCATACATAAGGCTTAAATATGTCTTAACTATGTTACATTAAGATCCTTAGTTAAGTGTTCATCAATTACCATACATGCTCAACATAAAAACATTCTTCATTATCTATACTCTAAGGTTGGTATTTGTGGCTGCTTTCTTCTCTCGTGTCGCTACTGGCACACATGCTAAAGGTTAATAAGTAGGACTAAAGACGCTTGGCATGAGTCCCTTCATTATGGGTCACGCTGCGGCGTGACTCTCCAGGGGCTGAGGGCCATTTTGGCACTACGGCATGGGCTTATTGGCCTTAAGAAATGTGGCCTTGACTCTGTGCACTGTAAAATTTTTTGGATGATTTTTCAACTTCAGGAGATTTCCTTACTCGTAACTTCTTCGTTATAAGTCCGAATTGGCCCGTTCAAGAGCCTACGGTTCACAAATTACATACTCTACATGTTCATGCAAGAATTTTATCTATTTGACTTCGTTAGCTAAAAATTCACCTATTAGTCCATTTTTAACAAAAATGATAAACGTTCGTGAACGTTCAACGCTCGTTTCTTCGTTCTAAGTCAGAATCCGGTCATTTTTGAGTCCGCAACTCTATAATGCCAAATAAGACTTGTCTCCATCAATAACTAACGTTTCCGAGTTCAAACACAAATCCAACTTCCATTCGGAGAATTTCACGAATTTGACGATTATCGTCTAATCGTGTGAATTCTGGCAAACTTCATTACTAACAATTTGTTCATCATTCCAAATGGATTCATTTCATTAACTAGACATCTCAACCAACATATTACAACAACTTATCTTTAAATTAGGTTATGGCTTATTTCTTATAAGTTCATAACTTAACAAATTCTTCCATACAATATTTCCTTTCTTTATGACTTTACTATTGATTTAAGTTCTTTAAACAATATCTTTACATCTCATGAATCATACTAACTTCTTAAAGTAATCATATGACAAGTTTATCCATGTTCTTCACAAGTCATAACTTATTTAGGTTTGACTTGCTTATTCCTTACTTATTCGGCTTAAGTCCATTGATTATCCATCTTTATAAGTTCTTAACATACATGATCATTAAGTTACACTTCTCTTATCACCCTACAATGATAGAGATGGAAGATATAAGATCATTACCTTTGTTGGCTAACTTCCTTCTTGAAAATCTAATCATGTTTGACTTAAAAGTGCTCATCTTCTCTAACAATTAAGTTTCTTTGTGTTGGATGAGAAATAACAACCAACAAATGAATTGTGAGCTTCCTATTTATAGGACTTCTAATGTTAGGGCAATATAGTCATTAAGACATCCCACCTCCTTAATTAACCTACTTACTATTCATGACTTAATGCCTAAGTAAACTTTCTCTACTCCCAAATTACTTGGCCATTACACTTTTTCCTTGGTCATTACTCAAAAGTCTTGGTCACCAAGAATAACCACATCAACATGGTTTGCCCCATGGGTCACTACAACCAATGGATCCTAGCTTTGGGCTTGGATTTAATTAACTTTAACTTTGGGCTTGCTTTAATAAACTCTTGGCTTAACATTCCTACCACTTGGGCTTGCCCCTTAATGCTATTGGACTTTACACTTCATACAAGATTACACAGGTCCATTTCATTAGACCTAAATTCTTAATGTTTTTAATTTTAAGTCCGCATGCGAAATATTGCGTTTTCCATACTTGAATTATTATTACATAATCCATCTCACATTGATATTATAACGTTACGTATTTCTCGGAAGTTCAAAAATAATTCCCGAGCGGAAAATGGTGAATAGTGTTTTTTTGAAACTTTCTCGGAAAGCTTTATTTTCGTCTTGGAAATTCAAACACTTTAATTCCTTCACGTAGTTACAATACTACGATGTTCCAACGTTTCTAGGTTATAGAATGACATTCATCTACTAACTCATACTAATAACAATTAATATTATTTTATTCATTATAATTCTATTTACAAAAGGTTCGATTTTCTGGGGCGTTACACTCTCTCCCCCTTATAAGGATTCTGTACCCAGAATCTCGCTACAAAAGAAAATTACACAAATAATTGAGGGTAATTCTTCTTCATCTTTTCTTCCAATTCCCACGTTGTTTCTTCGATATCGTGGTTCTTCCATAATACCTTTACAGACGGTATAACTTTGTTCCGAAGAACTTGCTCTTTTCAATCGATGATTTGAATTGGCATCTCCTCGTAAGTTAAGTCTTTCTCGATATAAATTGGCTCATACTGTATTACGTGTTTGTAATCAGGCTTATAAGGACGTAACACATGTCTGGAGGTAATGCTACCATGTAAGCTACCCCTCCCAACTTTTCTAATATTTCAAAAGGTCCTATAAACCTGGGACTTAACTTTCCCTTCTTTCCAAAGCGTATCTTTCCTTTCTAGGGAGATACCTTTAAAAATACATATGAGCCTACCTCGAACTCCCTATTTACTCGATGCAAATCTATGAACTTCCTTTGTCTATCTTGAGCTGCTACCAATCGCATTCGTATTAGCTTCATTATATCCATTGCATTGCACCACATCCGGGTCCTAGCATTCTAAGATTCTCCCACTTCATCCCAATACAATGGTGTTCGGCACTTCCTTCCATATAAAGCTTCATAAGGCGGCATACCTATGCTTGCATGATAACTGTTATTATACGCAAACTCTACTAATGGTAAATGGTCATCCCAACTACCCTTACAATCCATGACGTAAGATCTTAACATATCTTCTAACGTTTGAATTGTCATCTCGCTTTGTCCATCAGTTTGTTGATGATATATCATACTCAACTCCAACTGCGTCCCCAACTGTTCCTGAAGACTTCTCCAAAAGTTAGACGTAAATCGTGGGTCACAATCTGACACAATCAAAACTGGTACTCCATGTCTGGAAATAATTTCCTTAACATAAATTTTAGCTAATTGATCTAAGTTATACTTAACCCGAATTGGCAAGAAGTGAGCCGACTTCGTCAACTGGTCCACTATTACCCAAATTGCATTATACCCCTTCTAAGTAGTCAGAAGTCCCACCATAAAGTCCATCGTGATATGCTCGCATTTCCATTCTAGAATCTCTAATGACTGTAACAAGCCACTTGGTCGTTGATGTTCGGCCTTAACTTTCTGACAAGTCAAGCACCTACTCACATACTCGGCTATTTCTCTCTTCATGTTTGGCCACCAAAAACTTTGTCGAAGGTCTTGATACATTTTGGTGCTACCAGGATGAATCGAGTACCTTGAAGTGTGAGCCTCTTATAAAACTGTTCCTTTAATTTCATCTCATTTGGAACCCAAATTCTTCCTTCAAATCTTAATAATCCCTCATTATCAAGACTGTATTTTAAATCTTTTTCATTGGTTAACCTCTTCTTTATTTTGTCACACTCATCAGTTTTGAGCTGCACCTCCTTAACTCTCTCTACGATGGTAGATTGCATCTCCGTCGCAAACATTCTATGCCCCGTTTAACTCGGCTTCTTCACCTTTATCTCCATCCTAGCCATCTATGTTATTAACTCAGTTTGAGCCATTAACATAGACAACTTTTCTTGACTCTTCCTACTTAAGGCATCGGCAACTACATTGGATTTTCCAGGGTGATACAGGATTTCACAGTCGTAATCCTTTATCAACTTCAGCCATCTCCTATGCCTCATATTCAACTCCTTCTGTGTGAAGATATATTTTAGACTCTTGTGGTCCGTGTATATCTCACATTTTCCCCCGTAAAGATAATGTCGCTGGATCTACTGAAATCCCTTCATGGTCAATGACATGACCTAAAAACTGTACTCTCTCTAACCAAAATTCACACTTAGTGAACTTCGCATATAACTTCTCCTTCCTTAGTGTCTCCAACATTATTCTTAGGTGCTCAGCATGATCTTCTGGCATCTTAGAATAGACTAGAATATCATTGATAAACACCACGATGAACTTGTCCAAATATTGTTTAAACACTCTGTTCATCATATCCATAAATGCAGCTGGTGCATTAGTTAACCCAAATGACATCACCAGAAACTCGTAATTACCATAACGAGTCCTGAATGTCGTCTTCAGTACGTCTTCATTTCTAACCTTCAGCTGATGATACCCCGTCCTTAAATCTATTTAGGAAAAATATTTTTCCCCTTTCAACTGATCAAAAAGATCATCGATCCTTGGGCAATGGGTACTTATTCTTTATCGTTAACTTGTTCAACTCTCGGTAGTCGATATAAAGTCTTAACGATCTGTCCTTCTTCTTGACAAACAGTATCGGTGCTCCCCACAAAGAAACACTCGGTTGTATGTACTTCCTGTCCAACAGTTCTTGCAACTGTACCATCAACTCCTTCATCTCCACTAGCACCATACGATACGGTGCCCTGGAAACTGGTGCCGCTCCTAGCACAATGTTGATCACGAACTCCGTCTCCCTATCCGACGGAAGACCTGGCAATTCACTTGGAAATACATCCATGAATTCACTCACTATAGGTATTTGTTCCATGGTCGCTCCCACTCTCTGGGTATCTACAACATGGCACAAATAACCTACACACCCCTTTCTTAATAGTTTCCTAGTTTGTGTCATGGTAAGACAACACGAACGCCCTGGTGATTTATTACCGTAAAATACTATCTAAAGTTGTCTTAATGTTTTAATATTTATGCTTTTCTTTTGACAGCCTATAATTGCTCCATGGTTAACCAACCAATCCATTCCGAGAATCACGTCGAATTCTCCTAACTTTATCGGTATTAAATCTACCGATAATTTACAACCCCGTATGTCTACGCAACAACTCTTATGAATATCTTCAACAGGAATTATCTCTTCGTTTGCTACCTTAATATTTAAAGGTATAGGCAACTTTTCAGGAAGTAATCCTAATCGTCTAGCAAAATCACATGCGATAAACGAACAAGTAGCACCCGAGTCAAACAGCATGTAGGCATTTAGGTCGTTGATCGGAATAATACCTGCGACTACTTCCCCTGAGGCCATCGCATCTTGGACGGTTATATTAAAGGTACAGGCCATCGGTCTACCCGGCTGTGTTGGACCTCCAATAGCTAACTTACCGCTATTGGCGCCCCTGTTCCTGTCCGTCCCCTTCTTCGGGTAGTTCTTTTCCATGTGGTCAGTTGACCCACATACAAAGCATCTGTGGTTCTTCTTTGGACTTGGGTAGTTAGGCGCAATGTGCCCCTCTTGTCCACAATTGTAGCATACGGCCTTACCCTTGAGACAGACTCCTAAATGAGTCTTCCCACAGGTCTTGCAGGCCTCCATCCTCCTCTTCGGATCTCCTTGTTTCACTCTGGTATTCCCAGAGCTAACCACCTTCCGCTTATACCCTTTGCCACTCCCGCTGGCACCCTCGATCTTCACTCCCACGTCCACTTTCCCCTTATTCTTCTTGTCTTTGTGGTACTGGCTCAACGCCTCGCTACCACCTTCGGTGATTATCGCCTTCTCTAAAATGATTCCAGAGGAAGTACTTTGGAACACGGATATGCAGTTATAGAGCCAGGGTTTCAAGCCCTACTCGAACCGTCTAGCTTTCCTGACCTCGGTGTCCACTTGGTGTGGAGAGAACCTCGCCAGTTCGTTAAACTTGGTGACGTATTGGGGAACCGTCATGTCCCCTTGCTTCAATTCTAGAAACTGCATCTCCATCCTCCCCTGCATGCTCGTGGGAAAGTAGTTCTCGAAAAATATCTCTTTGAACCTTACCCACGTTAGAACTTCTATCTCGGCACTAGCTTGATTGGCCTCCCACCAAAAGTTTGCCTCTCCCTTCATCATGTAGGTTGCAAAGGAAACCTTTTGGGCCTCATCGACATTTGCTATGACAAATGCCTTCTCAATTTCTTTCACCCACGTTTGGGCTTCGATAGGGTCCGTAGTTCCTTTGAACTCTGGTGGACCCACGCTTTTAAAATCCTTAAACGTAGTAGCTCATGCTACACCAGGATTTACGGGGATATTAGCCCCAGTTCTATTAAACGCTACTGTTAAAAGATATACAAACTCCTGCATGGGGTTAACCGGACCTCCTTCCGGTTGATTTACGTTCGCACCTTGATTACGTGGTACTCTTCTTGGCGACATTTTGCTGTTACAATAAACAACGAATTTCATTATTATTCATTTCCTATTAATTAGTTATTATTCAATTTTAAACAATAACTGAACATTCTTTACTCAACATATTCCGAAAAGACTTATATTAATTCATTGTAGTATAGCACTACATCGGTAACATTATACAGCCTATGCTGACTACATTACTTTCCCACAATTACTTTCCAAAAATTGGGATTTACAAAAGACTACCCTTTGTTATACAAAAGAGGGTTTTACGTCACTACTAGATACAAAATATTTATATATCTAAACTACTATAGCTACTACTACATTACATCTGCCTTAAGGCATTCTCAAAATCCGCCTTGGCAAGACTGGCGATAATATCACGGCTGACAGTATGCCGCGTCTGCCCTGATTCCACTGGATAACGAGCTACCTGCAGCTGGAAGTCTGCATGAGAACTCCGATGGATGTAGGACATTCTCCCTATCTTCTGTTTCTTGGCCTTTAGTTCCCCTTGAGCTCAAAGACCTCCTGTTTCAGCTCATGGACCTTATCCTTAGCCAAAACCCTCTCATCATGCTCCTGCTCCCACATGGACTACACATCCGTCTTATCTTCTATTACCGCCTAGAGCTCTGCTTTCAGGTCCTTAACCTCCTAACAGTAATGAATGTTTCTATCCAACACTGACATGAAAAGTGACATCATTGACTCCCCCGGAGCCATCTCTACTATTATAGCTACTAGGTTGAAGGACACCACCTCCACCTTATCCTCCAGTATGCCGTCGAACACGGACATGAGGTCTAAGCTCTCTGAGTCCCCAGACTCAACAACTACTACCTCGGGATCTGCTACTAGGGGGTTCGATATGATCTCTATCTGATTAACCGACCCTTCGCTGACTACCTGTACGTCTCTATTTTCTCCTGACATCTACAACAACACAAATAAGTTAGATTAGTACATGTCAGTAGAATAATAAAAACACATGACGTATATAATGCATTTTTATAAGGTTAACTTCCATCTTTTACTTCTTTGACTTTTCTTAAGGTTATGACTTAAGGTTTAAATCCCCCCCTTAAGTTTTATAACCTAATGCTTTGTTATCAACCTGTGACGCCCCCAAATTCGGGTATCTTACAACCCGACAGATGGTGCTATACGGTGCTATAGTTCACACAAACATTCCATTGAAATGCCTCAAAAGAACGAATATGTCTTATATATATTCAAAATAATATTAACATTCCCCCAGGTTCTTTATAACCGTTACATTTGTCCTTGTCATAAGGTAGAATATTATCATTACAAAACCTATACTACGGGTTCGCCTTAGCCTTCCCTTTATCCTTGCCGGATCCGTCGGTCCGTTCGATCTTAGCTGCATTCATATGGTTCAAGCAAGAGTGAGCCTAACTAGCTCAGCAAGTACCACAATTCTAGTAAAATAGCATGCTTGAGACATAGGAATTGTATATCTTCAATAACTGAACAATAGTTATGAATTGTATTTCTCGGAAGTTCAAAAATAATTCCCGAGCAGAAAATGGTGAATAGTGTTTTTCGTAAACTTTCTCGGAAAGCTTTTATTTTCGTCTTGGAAATTCAAAAATTTTAATTCCTTCACGTAGTTACAATACTATGATGTTCCGACGTTTCTAAGTTATAGAATGACATTCATCTACTAACTCATAATAATAACAATTAATATTATTTTATTCATTATAATTGTATTTACAAAAGGTTCGATTTTCTGGGGCGTTACATAATATACTTTTCCTTTGAGTCTTTAAGGATTCTACAACACATGATCACATAACATACCACATTAGGTCATAAACAATCATGTATGGTCACTAATCTATCTTACCCTTCTTCTCAATCTAATCATTCATTAGATTGGTTAACATTCATTACAGTTTATCGTATTACCTTGTACTTACGTTCAAGTAATCTTACGTCAACCTTTAGTTGTAATTCTTAAGGTTATATTCATCCTTAAGGATGTTACTTCAAGTTAATTAAAGTTATAATTTACTTTCAATCAACTTCCATAGGCATTACCTTCATGTTCATTTCTCATTGTCCCTTCTCTAGTGTTGGCGCTACGGCACCAGCTTTCATTATAAGGCTCGCTCTGTAGCGCGAGTTCATAGTGTCTATGACTAGGCCTCGGCGCTACGACGCCAAATTCCTATATTAAGGTCGCGCTATGGAGCCACTTTACAGTTGGTAAGGGCTTGTTCTATGGCTTTATACTTGTCAGCGTGTCATGCACATGGCCACGGCCTATGCCTCGTAAAATTTTTCACAATTATTTTCTTCTACAACTTTTCCAGGCTCATAACTTATTCATTATAAGTCGGAATTGGATCGTTCAAAAGCCGTTAGCTCACCTATCACGCGTACTATAATTTCATTAGAAAATCTTACGTTTTCAAATCTGTTTACATGGAATTCACCTATTAAGTTTTTTATTACGCGTTCGTTAAACGTTCGTGAACATTCAAAGCTCGTTTCTTCGTTCTAAGTCAGAATTTGATCATTTTCGAGTCTGCAACTCTAAAATACAAACTTAGACTATACTCCATCAAAAACCAATGTTTCCGAGTTAAATAGTGACTTTTGACTTTCATTCCAAGAATTTCATGATTTCGACGATTATCATCTAATATCGTAAATTTCATCATAACTTCGTTACTTGAGATTTTTACACCATTCAAGATGGATTCACTCCATATATCTATCATCCTAACCAAAAATATTTCATCTAATCCTATACATGATGGTTTTAAACTTATCCATCAACAACAAAATGACAATTCTTCAATGTTCTTCACTAGTTCATAACTTATATGATTATGATTCACTTCCAACATGGTTTGTTAAGGTTTAAGTCCTCTAATAGCCATCCTTGTTCCTCCTTATAATACATGCTCCACCATTATTCACTTCTCTATCAAACTATAATTGAAGAGATGAAGAATCATGGTCTAGGATTCCTTACCTTTGATGTTCTTAACTTTCTTTCTTCTTCTTTACTTCTTGAATTAGCAAAGTCTAGCTCTTCTCACTTTTCTCTCAATATAATCTAAGATGTTGGTGGAAATGAACAAGGCAACAAATGACAATCCTAGCTCTCTATTTATAAGATTTCCAAGGTGAGGGCATAATGGTCTTTAGGCCATCCCACCTCCATACTTTCCACCTCCTTACTATTCATTTCTTATTCCCCATAACACTTATCCTTTGCTTGGCCACCAAGTGGCCTACCATGACTCACCTATTGGGGCCCACATGGGTTACCCCATGGGTTTTACTAATCCTGTTACCCATCGGTTCGATCCACGGGTCTGGTTCTTGGTTCGGGCTTTAGGTTTAATTACTTTGGGCCTAACGTTGGGCTTGCATTAATAATCTTTGGGCCTTAACAAGATTTCACTTGGGCTTGCCCAATTCCTACATAAATACTACAAGTCCATTGCAATAGGATTACAGCGTTAAACGTATAATTCTCGTACTCTTTACGTATATAAGTTCGTATAATCATTCACCATATACATCATACTATCTTTCATATATACTTGTACAATACTTCGTATCAAACTCGTATTCATTGCTTCGTATAATACTTGTTTATTATACGATCATCATTTATTCAATCTTTACTTTCCTTAACCTTCTCAAACTTAGTACGTAGGCAACAAACTACATTTGTCATAACTGAATTATTATTACATAATCCATCCTCTCTTATTATTCTATCATTACGCATTTCTCGGAAGTTCAAAAAAAATTCCCGAGCAGATATGGATGAATAGTGTTTTTCGGAGAATTTCTCGGTAAGCTTTTATTTTCGTCTTGGAAATTCAAACACCTTAATTCTGTCACGTAGCCAGAATACTATGATATTACGACACTTTTAGGTTATACAACAACCTACATCTTGTTTACTCAATATAATAACATATATTATAATTTTATTCATTATTTAATCAAAAAACATTATTTTACAAATAATCCAATTTTCTCGGTCGTTACATGCAATAACGGCCTTCTCCAGCAATGTTGCAAATGAATCAATCTAAAGAACTGACACCTTGTTGAACATCTAAGGTTTCAGTCCCTGTTCAAAAGGTCTAGCTTTCCTCTCTTCATCCCCTACCTGGTGTTCTACAAACCGGGCTAGCTCATTGAGCTTAGTCGCGTAATGCGCCACCGTCATATTTCCCTATTTAAGTTTTAAGAACTTCACCTCTATCCTGTTCTTCATGCTTTTTGGGAAGTAGTTCTCCAAAAATAGAGTCTTGAATCTCTCCCATGCTATTATCCCTTCTCCTGCTCTTTGCTGATTCGTCTCCCATCAGTAGTTCGCCTCGCCTCTCATCATGTAGGTGGAAAACACAGTCTTCTGGTATTCACCCACACGAGCGATGGTGAAGGCCTTCTCCATCTCCTTGATCCATGTTTATGCCACGATAGGATCGATAGTACCCACGAATTCTGGAGGTCCTACACTTCTAAAGTCTTTAAAGTTCATAACCGGTACCGCCTGGGGATTGGGTGGTACTGGCTCGTTGTTTCTTCCCCGAAGGGCCTCTCCTAGAAAATCTACTAGTATTTGGATAGGGTCTACTTGTTCTCTCTCATTATTGACTGACTCTTCCGATGTCATTTGGTTCACGTCCTCATGGCATTTTTCAGATTACAAAATTTTCATCTTTATTATCTAATTATATTATTTAAACATTTCCCAAATAAAAAAGGAATAAGATTTCATAACACGTTTCTAAAATAAGATCATTTATATTCATATGTCAAATCATTACATCAACATGATTATCCCTAGCATACTTCTATAAATGTCAACACATATCCTCTAGTATCACCAAAGATGTGGACAAATACTAACATACTACCCCTCTAATATTTTTCAAAAGTTTGGGGTTTACATAACTATCCCATAATTCTCACAAAAGATTGGGATTACAACAACAGATCATAGATGACTTCCAACTACTACTACTAAATTATAAACACCTAGACCTCAATCTAACATTTAGGGCTCCACAGCGCTCTTGTACTCCATTTGAGTTATGTGAGCCACCAAATCTCGGCTTATGGTATGTCGAGTCTATCCCTGCTCTACTGGGTAATGATATACACTATCAATTAATCACTCCATGGTCGTGCGCAAAGCATAGCAAATCTTGTTCATCTTCCTCCTCTTGCATCTCACCTCATCTTCTAGGTCTCCTGCCCTATCATTAGCTTCTTCCCACTTCTCCTCGAAGTGGATCCTCTCCATCACTTCCATCTCCAGTTGTGCCCGAAGAACCTCTTTCTCAGCTTTCTCACTAAGCTCCCGCTGCTCAGACTCCTCTAGTTTACCTGCCAATTCCACATTCCTAGCTATCGAATGGTGAAAAAGAGTGCCCATTTGTACTCCTACTTCCTTGTGATACACAAGTTCTACTTCCAACTCCTGCATCTTCAGTCGCCTCTCATGAGCCTCTGTAATAACCCGAGATTTTCTATATAAAATAAATAAGAAATTTTGCGTATAATTTTTTTTTTTTTAATGATTTAGACTAAGTGTCAAGTAAAGTGAACGATAAATGCGAATACATTTATTACTTGAAAAATTAGAAATAATTTTGGAATTATTAATTACCACAAATTATATGGTAATAAATTTCGTAGTCGAAATATTTTTATTAATTATTTCCCATGAAAACATGATTGGAAATAATATATGATGTGATAATTAGATTTATATAATAAATATTTTATTTTATGAATTGTTCGTAATATTTAAATTAATTATTTTAACTTGATTATTGATGATGTGTACGAAGAATAAATCAGACATGAGATCCAAACCCTGGATTGGGATTGTGATCAAGAGATGAGAATAATAATATTATATTATTTTACGATTACCATAATTATGTAATTGGGTATGTGTGACAGATAATATTGAGTAAACGACTACCAATTAGGTCATAGCATATTACGCGGTCGTGAAACCCTAATTATTAAACTCGGTTATGGGATATTTACGAGTAGTAATCGTGTATATGAAGTTATTGTGAATAAGAATATCGATAATTAGAAGAAACCCTAATTATCGTTGTTGACGTCGATAATTAGGACAAACCCTAATTATTATAACCCTAACCTAGGTTGAAATTAGAAACCGAATCTAATTGTGTTAGTAATATACACGATAATTAAAGAACCACTAATGGTCAATTAGAAACCCTAATTGATGACGTTGAGAAACCCTAATTTTAATTCTTTGGGTTTAATTTCGATGTTATCAGATAAGTGTTTTAATTTACCAAAGGATAGAAGTTAATTGGTAAATTATAAGAGTTAAATCTAGTGATTAAATATTACATTTAATTGCCTTGTACTAAGATTGCCCATACACTCTTAAACAAAGCCCAACCATCACCCATAACAAATCGAAGCAAGAATCAAGAATTTTTGGCAAAAGGGTATAAGAACACTAAACCTAGAAATCCTTTGATTCAATGTTATTTGATGCAATTGTTTGTTTAAAGTTGTGTAATAGAATGTTAATTGATGATATGGGTTGATAAATCAAAGACCCATAACATCAAAGTGCATTTAATTTGAAGATTTAAGCAAGTTGGAAAACCGAATTTCGTTATTTTTTCACCAAATGTCGAGGCCATAACTCTTTGCTCGATCATGAGTTTTGATCTTCAAAAGTTGTTATGTGTAGCCTGATATGTGGTCTTTAATCTGCAAAAAGAATCAAGTCCACATCATGTATAGATTAGAAGTTATAGATGGTCAAACATGGTTGACCGATCATGATAAACTGTTTTTGGGCAGTCTGTAATGGGGGAATTCTCGTCCACTTTTAGTGCTTTAAAAGGTCTGGACTTTTGATATGTTGTAGTGCACTGAGTTAGGAAGCCATAGGCTTTGGAATGACCTCATTCCGACCTCGGATGAGGGAATTACGGTGATTGGAAGGAAATGTGTCAAACCGAAAGTAAGCAAATGGGATGTGCTATTCGGGACACTATTTCGATCAGTTAATGTTTTCAAACCCTTCTGGGCTTTTGGTATGTTATATTACACCGAATAAGCTTTCCATAGACTCCGAAACGGACTAAATCCGATATCGGAGGAGAGAGTTATGACATTTCAAAGTAGTAGTGTCAAAACTTCCCAACAAGTGCGGTGCAGTCCATTTGAACGGAATTTCTGGGCTGATGTGTTTGGAATTTGGAAATGGTCAAAGAATAAAAGTTGTAGCCCCAGAAGTTAGCTTCATGGGCTCAAGAATCGCTCAAAAATGTTTTAAAATGAAAGAGTTATGACTGTTTTAGCGGAAGAGGGTAAAGCTGAAACGAGATTGAAAATCATTATGAACGCCCACTTTTGACCTTTTGCTTGGGCTACCCAATGAACCCGAATTGGGTAATTCGTATTTTTAAAAATAGTCTTACATACCATGTACAACATATCCAAAAATCAGATTAATCGGAGTTATGAGCAATGCGTTAGAAAATTGCAAAGTGAGCTATTGAAAATTAGTATAAACCAAGTCCCACATCGACTAAGTTGAGAACTTCACCATTTTCTAAACCTATAAATAGAAGGGCTTGGCCTTTTGTTTCATTCACCAACAATAAGGCCTCCAATTTTTTTGAGAAAGCTTTGTGTTGGGAGAACTTTTTATAAAGATCTCCTTAGTTAAATTTTTTGGCGTGGAAGTGCGTATTAGAAATTGTGGAATTCGTATTTAGGGTATGTTTCTTATTTAATTTTTGTAATGTTATTATTTTTAATTGTTAGTTAAAGTTTGAATTTTTGAAGTTTAGTTAGTGTTGTTAATAAACTAGTTAGTTTACTATGTTTATTTTGGCTTAGAATCGGTTATGTAAATGAGTTATTTGTGATGACTTTTAATATTTTGTGATGAATTTTATTAATTAATTATTATTAATGATATTAAAGTTATTTAATGATTATATTAAATAATTTAGTTTAAAAATAATTTTAATATTATAAAAATCATTTTAAATGAAAATAAGGTATTTAAAAATATTTTAAGTTATAAAATATAACTTTTAATATTTAAATGATAATTTCATTAATAATTAAATATTAATGATATTAAGATAATATTAATGATATTTAGTTTATTTAATAATTATTATTAAATAAATAGTTTAAAATGGTTTTACTTATTTAAAAACCATTTAAAGAGGATATTAAGGATTTAAAAATATTTTAAGTTATAATTAATGACTTTTAATATTTGGATAAATAGTACATTAATATTTAAATATTAATGGTAATTATTTAAAAATGATTTTTATTGTTTTAAAAATCATTTAAGGGTAATATAAATGTTTTAAAAATAGTTTGAGTTATTATAAATAACTTTTATATTTTAGCAATGGTTTCATTAATAGTTTAGTATTAATTAAACTATTAATGATAATGGAATTGTTTAATGTTTAAATCATTTAATTATGATTCCGATAATTGAAAGTTATAAATTACCAAACTAAGTGACTTGAGAACCGATTATGAAGTTCTAAATTTGAAGAAGAACACCTATAAGAATGAGTTATATCACTATAGGCCCTTTAGTGATGTGATTTGAATTATTTTTAAATTTTCAATTTACGAAAATTTTGAAAATGATTAAAAATTAAGATGTCGATATTTACAGATGTTGAGGTATAAAATAAGAGTCTTAGACTCAAGATTTACCCGATAAAGTTGTCAGATGCAGCAAACAAATGTCGTAATTCTATAATAGAAAGAAAAGGCTATCTTTGTAAGAGCATGGATGAGATATTTGAAAAATGTATAAAAATATTTCAAGTATAGAATAGGAACTAAAAGTATGATCACTGTGATTATGTGATTAGACTATGTGCTGACTGTAATAGACAGTACTATGTGTTAAGATATATTGTTCTAATCGAACGAATGATCTGATTATTGATAGGTTGTGATAAAGAGATAAAACCTAAGTTGAGATTTGTAATCAGCGAATCAGGCAAGTATCCTACCTTTGCATTTTCTTTATGCAATGGACATGAGTAAGAAGTTTTAATTATTCTATTCTGCATGCAGATTATGTACGCTTTGATTATCAACATGTTAGCTCTGATATATATTCTGTTAAGTTGATTTCTAAATGGTTATACAAGTGTCCCCACTTGGATAACCATGGCATTTATTCACATGTTGATATACCTCTGTCAATTACCCGTATACATATATGTTGAATTACATATTATTGTTGAGCAAGATTAAAAACCTTCGGGTTTGGAACCAGGCATGTATGAACATCCCTATATGGGAAGATTTTTTTTGTTTCAGGGCGGATAGAGTGAGCGATGAATTTCGTTCAAGTTATGTAGTATTGATCAATACAGGGTACAACGGGGCTGATCACCCTCCGTGCCCGTAAGCTAGAGCGATTTGCGGATGGATTTCTGCCAAACCTTTTCGAAAATGAAAAGAATGTTCATAGTATGATTCTTAAACCCTATTCATGGGTAGAGCCAGAGCCAAATTTAAATAATTTGGAAGAGATTTGTTATGTGAATTTTTATCAAGATGTATTACTTCACAACTTTCGATTCGTTGTAGAAGTGTTATGTAAAGAGAATACTTATATTCTTTCAGCTTATATATATAATTGCTATTACTTGCTGGGCACTCAAATGCTCATCCTTGCTTAAATTAAATGTTTTCAGTTATGTATGAGCAACCTGAAGGCTCAGGCACGAACAAAGGAAAAGGAAAGCTGATCGAATAAGTGTGTATCATGAGTTAATGGTTATAGTTGTATTGGTATCTATTCAAGTATTATAAGGAATGTATTTGAAGGTCACGTACCTGGGGAAGTAAACTTTGATGTATGTAAATTAAGTTCGAATGTATTATTATTTTAGTATTATTCAGCTTAAAGAAATGGTATCGTGGAGAACCGAGTTCGGGTTTCAAGTACCTGGATTTGGGGTCGTCACAGCCTCAGCCTCTAACTCCTCGACTCTACATCGTAACTCCAAAATCTGCTCCTCATACTCACTCAGCATATGATCCTCAAATGTAGTCTCATCGGATCCTCTGCGGGCTCATCCTCCATAGGTTCCTCCTCTAGATCCGACTCTACGGGAAATGGCTCCATCTCCTCCTCACCCAAATCATCGATAGGAGCCACTGCCAAAATGGGTGCAGCTATCAATGGTGCCTCATACACCACGTGTTTGTCACGCGGCTCCTCCTCTATCACTCTACTAGGTCCTCCCAAGTCTGTCATCCTACAACCACCAACATAAGAAAAAATAAATAACAACTCCATTAGAATGTTAAATAAACATAAGTTCATTGTATATAATGAAATTATATTTCATAACACACTAAGTCTATCTCTAGGAAAACTCTACATGAGTTTCATCCCTTCCTATATTCTAAGTTATAATTTAAGGACTCTCGTTCCTAAGGTTTATAACTACAGCTTTGATACCAACCTGTGACGCCCCCTAATTTAGACCACTCACGTCTCGAATTTAGTTCACCACGTGCTATAAATCTAATGACTAAATAACATCTCATGCAACAGAAATAACAGAATAGATTACATTTATTTAATATAATCATTCACGTCCCAAAGTTTCGTAACTTAAAACATCTCTTACATAGCTTAGACATAACTAATACATAACATAATTTATGTCTTTACATATTCATAATATTTCTAAAAACATATGAAGTTACTCCGTAGATTCAATATTCAATAAGATTCAACGCCTAATCAATTCGAGATTTCAAAGTAATGAATATTGAGCAATCACTAAGGACTATGAACTTCTACTCGAATTAATAGTAATATACTAATAATCCAATAAAAATGAGTACAACAGGTGATCAGCCTAAATTACCTTACGTTATGCATAACATTTAATCATACTCATGTGCCAATGTTGGTCTCCCAAAATTATATAGTTTCCCCTTCAAGGAGGGTTGTTCATCTCAGTCAATTATCAGAGTCCGCACCAAGTTAATTTTGTTTGTAGCTTTCTATCATACGATAATGGTCTAGCCGAATCAATGGCTTAGACAACTTTTATAACACATTCAAGAACTATAAGTTCAATGCTTGCAATAATCGTCAAAATATATCAATGATTTTTAAATAGTAATAGATATTTATTTGAAATAACTATGGTTGATAAGGTACAATTCGGATTATACAATATATACAGTGTAAAGAACTTAGGAAACTTGCATTAAATATGAACATCAAATGATGTTTGAGAACTTGAACAAAATCCAAAGTTGTGTTAGTTAAGAAACTTGTGTAATCATAGATTCCTTGGATAAAGTAAATGCATAGGTTAAGATACTTGCCTTATGCGTAGTTTACCAAGTATAGCTTATCAACACTTTTTGAATCCTATTATAACATAGTTACACGTATAGGATATTCATTAGTTACGTACATTCAATAACCATAATTGACATGTAAGTTTAAACGCATACATAAGAGTCTAACTTAGCCGTATAATCCCACACGTACGTTATTACGTACCTTACATACATATAACATAAAATCAGTTTCTAAAACACTATGAACATAATTCGTAATCATCTTTTGACTTATGTTTGAAAGTTTATAAAAACTTATCCAACATATGATTCTATTTTTAGTATGCTAATTGACACTTTAAATATTGTACCGGACATGTATTACAGATTAAGGTAACAATACAAGCATGCATCAACTCTCAGACGTAAGACCCCAACTTTTATGAATAAAGATTAATTTTTTCTCGAAATATATTTTTGAATATTATGGTGTGGATTTGATATAATGTTATAGTTGTGGGTAATATTTACAAATTTTGCAAAGTAAGCAAGTTGTTATAAAATATTCGATTGGTCGGAGAATATTCGTTTTAACAGGGAATATTCGTATGATGCCACAATCATTGGTGGACTCCATAACAAAATTATTATCGGAGTTAGAAAACGACAGAAATATCTTTTGATAAAAATAACGGTGAAAGTTTTACCGTTAAACTGTTGAAATACCCGGTGGTAAAAGTTCAGTAATACGCGTGGTTGCATAGTAGCACACGGTATTGTACAGTATCTTTGATTATTGATGCTTACGTGAGAAGTCACTCAGTTATACTTAATTATTACTACAGTAATTGCTGCATAATATCTCTCATATTATTGATTCAATTATTGTCATAGTATCATCTATATAATATTTTAATATTATTAAATCAATAATTGAGACGACAAAGTTATTCATATTATTATTTGCATTATTGACGATGTCTAGAAAGTTTTGTCGAGGAAACAGGTTTGGTAACCTAATTGCGCGCCAATAGGGAGAAATTCTTATCGGAAAGTCCCCTCTTTCCTGGGAATGATCTGGTTGTTAAATATTGTGAGTTATAATATTAATGATGAATAAGTTCGTGTTGATTAAAGATGAAATTATTGATAAAAATATTTCCATTGTGTTGGGATTATTAGTGTTAGTGAAAATCGACATTTATTTGGATAATAATTGATTTCTGGATGTTAAATTGACCAAACAGACAATTAATCAGATAAATGAGCAATTAATTGCTATTAGTTCACATGCAAATTACTGTTAGTTCACATGTATGGAACTATTGATTCACATGCAAGTACTATTAGGGGAGGTGGTGCAAGATTGATAATATTTGAAGGACTAAATTAAAAATAGAGGTATAGATGAAGGTACTATACTGTAATAATTCGAGCCCCTAATCGTGCAATTATCGAAACTATGTTTTCCTATAAATCGAAGCTCATTCTTGTTTCATTCTCTCCAATTCACTAAGACTCACAAGAGCAATTATAGAGAGAGAAGCTATAGAGAGAAAGAAGAAGAGTATTCTGCAACTTCACTATTCTAGTATCCAGTCTTCTTCTAAGGTAAGGGATATTATTTTTGTTCAATATTCGTATGAAATAATCTTTTCTTCCATACTCTATAGTATGTAAGTAATATTATTTCATCTCGTATTCCTAATTATACCCTCATTTTGTTAAAGTATTACTTCTATACTCCGTGAAATTAGTATAATATCCTTGAAATTTGCGCTTCATCTAGTATCGTTTCACAAAGATATTTTTCTGCACATTCTTATTAAATTTAAGCTTTTCATGTCGGAGTACTGTTCATGGGTACTATTCATTTATATGGTACTATTCATAAAGTACTTTTCATGGGTACTATTCACAAAGTACTATTTATGAAGTACTATTCACGGGATACTATTCACTCAGGTACTATTCACCCGGAGTACTATTCATGACAAAAATTACTTTTTTTTGTCCAAATCATTTTTGATACAATATTATTCTTGAATTTTACTCCACAAAGCAGTATCATGTTGACAATTTGGACATTATTGAATTCTGGATAAATTAAATTATAAATCTTTAAAATTTATCATTTGCTTTCATTTAATTGAATTCTTATATCATTGTCATCATCCTCATGATTATATTGTGATGAAGGTCATCTTTGGCCGTAGTGCATAGATGGACTGTTGATTGGTATGATTATGACCAGGGATCATTCGATATAATCATGACCCGTAATGTTACAAATGATGTGGTAACAGTCCTCATTGGCCTGTAGTGCATTGATGGACAGTTGTTGGTATGATTATGACCAGGGATTATTCGGTATGATCATGAACATTGGTGATTACACGAATATCCTTGGCCCGTAGTGCATGGATAATTCGTGGATGTGATACTAATGAATATCCTTGACCTGTAGTGCATGGATAAATCAATGATGTGGATTATTTATTGAGCTGAGTCTCAGCGATAAACTTGATGATAAACTTTTTAAATCATAGAAGATAGTAGATATCATGCTCTACTTGACTCTTCTAATGGATTTCTTGTTCCGCTGCAGTTAAACTTGTTGTTTATTAGTTTAACACTGTTGAAGGCTAACGATAATTTATTCTGCATTATCTTATTCGTAATATTTCTTATTGGGCTAATTGAGCTCACCCTTTTACTTTCATTGTTATCTTCAAGAAATGAGAACGTAGTCGGGACTAGTCGGGGAATGGAGTGATGGTCCTAAATGGTGGCTATAGTAGTCCTCACTATTTTATAAAATAGTGTGATAATAATTGTAATGAGGACTCTTTTTTTAGTTTGAATACTGTCTATTAGACAATATTTGTGTAAAAACCCTCAGCTACATTTTGTCGTATTGTATAAAAGAAGTTTGTATTTGATTTCTGTACCATGTATTTGGCGACTCAGAATGGGTGATGTATACCTATTTTGGGGGCGCCACAGTTGGTATCAAAGCTTAAGGATATGATCCTTGGCTGAGATGTGAGACTAGAATTAAGAGGGGAGATACGGGTAATTCCTTCGCTAGTATGACCTACTTAAGTTTATTTGTTATTTAATTGGTCGGTCAGGGTATAGGGATAATATGTGGCTTGTCAATTAACCCTTGTTTTGTGGCAGTGTTAGAAAATGACATCTGAAAATCAAGAGATGGACTCATATAGAGTTTTAAGTGATGAATCGAGGAGATTCATTTAAAGAATAAATATTGGAGTATAATATTTTGTTATAATAAAGATTTTATTGGGGAGTACTAATTAAGTTATTAAACTTGATTGTAGGATGTCAGGCGAAGAAGAAATTAGAGATATCCATGTGGTGAGTGAAGAATTAATAGTTGCACCCGAGCTAGTCGTAGAGGTTGCAGCTGAGGGTGAGGAAGAAGAGGAACCTGAGGAAAATTTATTAGGAGAACTTTATGATCGAAATATAGAACTGGAAAATCGTATTCATGAGTTAGAAAAGCAGGCTGAAGAACGGCAGTCGGTCGTGGAGCAAAAGGATGCAACGATTCAAGCTTGTGTTACCTGATATGTGATGCTTGAACAGAAGCACTCTTTGGCAGAGTATAAGATGATAAAGCTGGAATCTGAGAATTCAAATGTCAAGGATCAGTTGAAAGAAGAAACAACTGAACGAGTGAGAATGAAGGATGTATGGGTAAATGCTACACGACGCGTTGATATTGTGGAAAGAGAAGTCCGATCCAAGAAGGCTAAAATAGATGATATGTATTTCTCTTTTTGGACAGCAATTGGGAGAACCCAACATCGAGTTTTGAATTACCTTGTACATTGCGATCAACCCCAATTCGATATGGATCGAAGATTAATGATTCAGATCATAGATCAGGAGTACGACAAAGCAGTTAAGGGTGGAATATGCCCTATAGCAAAAGTCAATTCCAGCGGTAATGATGACACCAAAGGCTGTCCCAGACAAGTCAAAATTAGTGGTTTAAGTGAGAGCATTTTTCGTAACTTTCCAAAAAGCGAGGAACCGAACGAAGTTATCACGGGTAAGTTAATCATAAACTTTTGCGAAGTTTATACCTTATTCGATACCAGTTCTACCCACTCTTTTATTTCACATAATTGTGCTCAACGTTTGAACTTGACCCCAGAGAAATTAGACTTTGACTTATCTATTGAAACTCCGTTGGGAGAAACCTTCATTACATCCACTGTTTATAAGTCTTGTTTGATTTATATCGGCAAATGCACGTTACCTGTCGATCTTATCTCTTTGAAAATACTTGTATTCGATGTGATTTTAGGAATTGATGTGTTAACCACTCATCATGCTAAAATTGATTGCTTTTGTAAGGTTGTTAGCTTTCATATTCCTAACCAACCTATTATGCGAATTCAAGCAACCAAACCACAAAAGTCAATCACTGTCATATCAAGCCATAAAGCTATTCATTTATTAAAAAACGGATGTCAAGCTTTCTTAGCCCTTGTCATAGATTTAAACAAAATACGTCAGATTTGAATGGTATTTCTATTGTTAATAAATTTCCTGACGTATTCCCTGAAGAACTTTTTGGCCTACCCCCAGAGCGTGCAATCAAATTTTATATCGACCTTGAACCCGGTACAAAACCCATTTCTAAAGCTCGATATCGAATGGCTCCTATTATGACACCCCCAAATTCGGGTTACCTGACCCCCCGAGTTTGGTGCTCACGATCCATAATATAATACCATCTAACTACCCATTCATATTGAAATAGTAATACATATCACATTACCATATGTTGTTAATACATTAGTCCCAAGTTTTCTAACCTTAACATTACAGACATACCCTTTAGATATACAAAAAGGGTTTACAAATACAATATATTCATAATGTTTATAAAAACTAATCATGTATTTTTCCTTTGCCTTTGTTCTTCTTGGATCCGTTGGCCTCTTCGTTCCTAACTGAAATGTTTTATTTAGCAAGGGTAAGCAACAAGTTTGCCCCACAAGTTAAGACATACAGTAAATGTATATGAATAAATAATAAGTCTTCTCGCATTCTATACAACAATAATCTTAATATGAAAGAGTACAACGCTTTCATGGTTTTCTACGATATTCAAATGAATAATCAAGAATTAATTCTACAAAATAGCAAAGTGGAATGTTTTCCAGATTTATGTTGAGCGATCCGTTGGATCTTGAACTTCTCTTCTCGAGTATATATTAAAGTTTTACTTTGACATATACGCAGGTGTATCAGATAACCATAAAGATTAAATCATACCCCTCTGCAACTACTTAGAGCCGGCCAACTCCTTGTACCCTATATTATGCATAATACTTAAGTCGCGCACAATGGTCGAATATACGACTAAAAATGTTCCCTTTATACAAAAGGTTGTTCTTCTTAGTCTCAGAATTAAGATTTGATTTATCAACGAAATTCAATGATTTCAATATCTAATCACTTCTCTTCTCTTCTCTTCTTATTAAACATATCAAGTTTTCTTTTTCGATCTAGCCGATACAACTAGCATTGATCTATCAATAATAATTTAAATTATCTTCTCTTCTTTTCTCGAATCAAGTTCTAACAAATATTCGTCTAGCCAGAATAATTAGCTAAGACATTTCTAAACATAATTCGACAATAAACAGGAATTATATGTACTGTCAATTCTATCTTCTACGAATATGAATATCCAACAACAGTTATTCTACAAATGTATATTTTTTGAATCAGTAATTCAATTTGAATTATTAAACATGCACTAACTGTGAATAATCAACAATAAATCCCTGGACGTGGTATAATTAGCAATAATTAACCACTATAATAATTGAATGAATATAACTCAAGGTTGAGTTAGGAAACTTGCCTTCCGCGTTGATTACAGCTACACAATATACTTATCTACTTTCGAAAGACCTATAACAAATAATATCAGTCTCACAATTAGCATAATAATTTATAATCGCGTAACACTGTATTCTACGGTCAAACTTCTCCTAGGCACATTACCACATAGCCACATTAGTGTTTATAACCTATATAAACACCTAACAAGTCTAACTAGTTCGGTCTGGTTGGACTTCGGTCCATTCTCGGTGTTCTAGTCACCTTATCCGACAATTAACATAGTTATTGTCAATTAAATTCGGTTTCTAAGCTTCAATATTAATTTAGATAAGTCATAAGTCATTTATAATATTTTTCGAAAGCTTTTAATAATTAATAAACAATTATTATAATTTATAATAATTTTTCAAACACTCAAATCATTTTTAAATGATTTAATTATCAAATAATCTTATCATTATTAATATTTAATAATATAAAAATATTAATGTTATATTTGTCAAAATATTAAAGTTATTATTAATAACTTAAAATATTTTTAAATCATCAATATTCTCCTTAAATGGTTTTTAAAATAATTAAAATCATTTTTAAATCATCACCATTAATATTTAAATATTAATGAAATTATTATCCAAATATTAAAAGTCATTAATTATAACTTAAAATATTTTTAAATTATTTTTCTCATTTTAAATGATTTTAAATCAATAAAACCATTTTTAATTTATATATTTAATATAATAATTAAATAAATCTAATATCATTAATATTAATTTATTAATGAGAATTCTCAAAAATATTAAAAATAATATTTTATAATTCAAAATATATTCTAACACTTTATTCTCAATTAAAATGACTTTTAAATTAATAAAATCATTTTTTAACTTATTTATTTAATTTAATAATTAAATAAATCTAATATCATTAATATTAAATTATTAATGAAAATTCTCTAAAAATATTAAAAGTTCAATTTTATAACTCAAAATAATTTTAAATACTTTATTCTTATTTAAAATGATTTTTATATAATTAAAATTATTTTTCTCTAATTTATTTAATACACTAATTAAATAAATTAAATAGCATTAATATTCAAATAATTATAATTATTAACGAAAAATATTCCAAATAATCAGAAAGTATTTTTCATAATTTAAAATAATTTTTAAAACCATTTTTGGTAATTTTATAATTTATTTCTATTTTTAAGCATTTTCCGGAATATTCAGAAAATAAAATAAATAAAATCGTTGCTAAAGCCTATAGCGACACTTGTCTGTTGTCTTAGGTGTTCTTGAGCTCAAGAACACTGTCAGACCCGAGTTCAAGCTTATTCATTTGACCACTTATGATTCTTAATCCAAACATGATTTAGGCTATCTTAGACACTGATCATGTAGTGGGAATGTAACTCTACAATATCCAATCAAAATCATGGTCATAAAACAAACAAACAATTAGATCTTGCCTCTCAAAGTCACTGTCAGACTTAATCTGGGTTTTCTGGGTAACCCAGAAACCCAGACAGTCGCGAGGTACCATTTTGTGGTTCATTTTTAGCTTAGTTCTGATCATTTTATTGGTGGTTTCTTGTAACGCCCCCAAAATAGGTTCATTCCATCCAACTCATTCTGAGTCGCCAAATACATGGTACAGGAAACAACTATAACTTTATTACAACAATTGTCGTGCAAAATATAACAACACATATGTTGTGAGTTTTGATACTAAAATATACCAACTGTGACTCTGGACACCAACTTGGATAGCACGTCACCATGACATCTTACATAAAGGTACAGTCAAAAATTGTTTTAGAAATTAAAACCTTTGGGAAGTTCTCAAGGAAACCTTCGTACATGGGAGGCCATGCGTCTAGGTCATTATAGATATCATATGCCCACAGAATTATCCTTGGTTGACCCAATAAACCCCAAAGAAAAACGAGAAGATTATTATCATATTCTTCCCAATGGTGAGTCTTCTCTTGCCATATTATTATCTCCACTGTCTCTAATTGGGAATTAAACTCCAAACAAACACCAAGATTATATAGGTAGTGCTTGTAAATATACTCAGCAAGTGAATGAGCACAACCCTGTCTTATGATGACACGAGGTTGTATGTCATTAGATATCTTGTATGATAGTGGCAAAACACCCTTCCAAGTTAAATTCACCTCACCCTCAACATCTATAGACCACCGTTCTATTCCTGTTATTATTGACTTGACCGGCTACACTTTTATTACCTAAAAGGAATTGTGAAGGAAAAGGGTGAGCACAACTAGCTCAGTAAAGAATATCATGACTAAAGCTAAATAAATTATCAATAGCTTTCAACAGTAATAAATCAGAGATTTAGAACATATGGTAGATGATAAAACTTTTCAACCATAGTTGCAGCGGAATGAGCAATCCATTAGAAGAGTCAAATAGACCATAAAATCAATTATCTTCTCCATGTTAAAAGTCCACCAATAATGTTTTATCCCTGTAACATCAATCAACAATTCATGTCCACAATCACGTGTATAACTCATAATCGTAATTGTAGTTCTAAATTCCTTTTCTCATCCAGGACAAAGATAATTTTCATCACCTGAAACATCAAAGATTATGGGTATACCAAATCACAGTTTATGTTCATAATCCTACTAATAAATTCATCTTTACACTACGGGTCAAAGATATTCATCAACAAGTCATCTTTGCACTACAGGCCAAAGATATTCAACAACAGGTCATCTTTGCATTACGAGCCAAAGATATTCATCAGAAATCATTCATCTTTGCACTACAGGCCAAAGATATTCAGTTATATCATCATTTAGGGTCGAGGATGATGAAAAATATTTTAAAGAAAACGAATCCAATTGAAACAAAAGAATAAATATTAAGGATTCAGTATTTTGACTATTCCATGTCTAAAATACCTCATAAATAATCATAGTGGAGTAAAATTCAAGAATGATCAAAACATGGATACAATCAAAGCTAGTATCCAGAATAGATATTTTGGACAAAAAGAAGAAAATTTCATTTCTCGGTGAATAGTGTCGTATTCGTGAATAGTCAGGTATCGTGAATCTTTGTTGTATACGTGAATAGTAACTCTGACACTAAAAGATAGAAATTTCACAAAAAACATCATCATTCTTCGTGAATAGTACTCGTGAATAGTAACTCGTGAATAGTAACTCATGAATAGTAACTTGTGAATAGTAACTCATGAATAGTAACCCCGACATGAAAAAGTTCCAAATTTGATAAAAGTTCAAACCAATATTTTAAGATAATGATATTGAAGAAATAATATCATTTATGAAGAAAATAATCTCCTTACCTCGTAAAGAAAGAATGGTACTTACATGCGAAATCTTGGATATAGTGCTAAAAGAACTTTGCTTCAGTATAGCAATACTCAAGTACTAAAATACACACAAAATACGCTCGATATTATAGAGAGAGAAAGAGAGAGAAATCTTTAGTTTCTGGTGTGATTTTCAATTCTAACCTAAGCACCCTATTTATAGGAAAATGCTTATAACACCAAAGTAGAAAATTTAATAAAATATTATTATTATTTAATAAATTTCCTACGCACACCCAATACATCAGATTTCAGCAATTAACATGTGCAACCAACTTGTTAAAAACGTTTTTCTTAAAATAATTAATTAAAACTTCTAAAAATCAATTATTTCGGAACTTCGGAACTTCAATAATTCATAATAAATAGCCCTTTTATCAGAAAAATTCGAATCTCGCAACTTTCTATAGGAAATTCAATTCTCTACAACTTTACAGAAGAAAGTTTTTCCAAATTCCAAACAAAAAATGACTGAAATCCATAAACGGAGGATTTTATAGGCTATAATCAAATTTCAGTCAAGAAATGGGTCCACCAACATTTTTAACATGTTTTAAACAACTTTTGCAACAAAAATACTCTTCCTCCTCATAAACTCATATATCCCACATTCATTGTAAAAATATCATCATTATTGTATTATAATAATATAATAAAATATTATTTTATCAGAAAAGATAAAATATCGATTTTCAACAATTGTCACTTTAAAAATTTTCTCCATCTATATCCACATAGAATGAATATTTTCCTCATCATATAAATCAATAATTTAATTATTCACAAATAATATTACAGAATCACAATATTGACAACCAAGCGGTTCGAGGAAGAGGGGCTTTCAATAAGGATTTCTCTTCTTCTATGGCGTAATTAGGTGACCAAACCTCTCCTTGGGCGTAACTTTGTAGACATTGCCAATAATGTTATCTATTAATATTATTAAAATAATATGAACTATTAATCGATATTGAAAAAATTGTGTAGTGACAATTATTGAAACAACAATAATATAAAATATCAACGCAAAGCAATTATTGAATCAATAAAATAAAATCTTGAGCAGATAATTCTTCGTAACAATTATTGAGTAGTGCCTTTTACGTAAGGATCAATAATTTTAAAAATCTTGTGTAATACCGCAGTGTCTTCTTTCGCAACAATGCGTATTACTTTACTTTCTTGACCGGGTATTCCAACGATTGTTAACTTGGTAACCACTACTGCCGTTATTTATAAAAAACTTTAATTTGTCTTTTTTCTTCATCCGACAGTTATTCTGTGATGGGGCCCACAAATGGTTGCGCCATCGTACGAATATTCCCCAACAGAAAGAATATTCCACGACCAAACGAATATTCCCGACAACAATGAATATTTTATAACCACTTGCGTATTTTTGAAAAAAATTTCATATATCACCCTTAACTTTAACTTTTTATCAATTTAACCATTTACTGAATTGTAATTATAAGAAAAATTAAATACTTTTATTTCATAAAATTTGGGGTCTTACATTTCTTGGTTCATAGATCTAGTACATATGTCAAGGAATGTATATACATTAGCAAAACATTTTAACAATAACAGAATCAAAAGTTATGACTCGGTCAATCTCTGACCAAAACTCGGTTCATAAGTTTTCTGGAAATTCCAGAAAACAGACATTTATGCCAAGTAGGCTACTTTGACCGCTTGCTACATTCGATCTATTGATCAAATACATGATATAAAGCCATTAATCTATAGTCAAGATAACAGGCTACACATCTGTTCCAACAACAACAACAAAACTTGTAAACACTGACAGATCTAGTCATTTGAAAAGCTTGTCAGACTCCGGTAAACCGTTTCTGGGTTGCCCAGATTTCACCCGGTCAACATCGGTCAACGGGTTTTGACCGTTAATAACTTCCAATCCAGACATCTAATGGCTATACTACCAGTTGCAGATTAAAGACAACCTGACAAGCTACAGATTCAAAACTTAAAATAACTAAAATCATTAACGAACAAAGATCTGTGGCCACTGACATTAGCTTGTCAGACCACAAACCATGTTCTTGGGCAGTTTTTAGAAAACACTATTTTAAAGCCATTTGATGCTATGGATCCATCATGGATCATCATAGATCAACTAAAAACAACTTCTACCACAAATATAAACACATAATCACAAAATTTTACAAAGCATACAAGATCAAAATGAAATTTAGGGTGTATACCTTTATGTTCTAGATTTTGATCTTTGATCTCCAATATGTTATTAGGTGACCTAGGGGCTGATTATATGACTGAGGAACTTTAAGAATTCAGAGGTTTTTGAGAGAAGATGAGTTGGTGAGAGCTTGAACACAAAATAAGCCAAATACTAGACTTTCTCTCTCTCAAATCTATATATATATTGCTTGATGAAATGTTCAATTTAATGTGTTGGCCGATTTTTGTTGGATTTCTAGGTCATCAAGTCAATATAGTGGTTCACCAACTAAAGTTGCTAGCAATTTCTACAAGTTACATAATAAAGTAAGTAAAAAGGGCATTTGGGTCTTTAGCAAAATAAATGTAATGGCATACTTGGAATTTGCACAAACCCTTAGGTTCTAACCCTTAGGTTTTAAAACATCCAATTCTAGAATTTTCTAATTAGGGTTTAAAAATAGAAAATTAAGAATTTTGAAAATGTAATTAGGGTTTTAAATAGAAATTAATATTTCTAAAGTATAATTAGGGTTTCCTAATTATATTAACACATACTAATCACTTTAGGTTTGCTAATTAGGATTAGGGTTTCCTAATTTAGGGTTTAGGAATCCCGAATATAAAATTAGGGTTTCTCGGCTTTTGATTAGGGTTTCTAATCCTGAGATTAGGGTTTCTAATCTCTTATTAGGATTTCTAATTTTAAACCTTATCCGATCAATCATTGATCAATAAATCTCTTCGGTACAAACATATACTCATTAATATATTTATATTAATTATATTTTCTATCGAATCCCTTTCTAGAAATTAGAGTTAGGGTTTCTAAAGCAGTTAAGCACAACTCTACTCTAAATTTATTAGTCAATACACAAATTGACCTTCTCGAGACTCGCATCACAGATACTTGTCACAAAATTGATAATCAATATTAATATTAAATAAATAAAAAAATTATTCGTAAAATTTTGATTATTCGAAATCCCGGGTTATCACACCTATTGTACTTCAGGAGTAAAAAACCCAACTGTAAGAATTGTTAGACATCTGTTTCATTCGTCCTATTACGTCTCCTTGGGAGCTCATGTTCTATTCGTAAAGAAGAAAGATGGAAGTATGCGACTTTGTATTGATTATCGAGACTTGAATCATGTCACCATCAAAAATAGGTGCCCATTGCCTCGCATTGATGACCTGTTTGACCAGTTGCAAGGCGCCAAATTCTTTTCAAAGATCGATCTTCGTTCCGGATATCACCAGTTAAAGATTAAAACCGATGACATTCTAAAGACTGCTTTCAGAACTCGGTACGGGCATTACGAATTCCTAGTCATGTCTTTTGGATTGACTAATGCTCCTGTTGCCTTCATGGATGTGATGAACCGAGTGTTCAAGGAATATTTGGATTACTTTGTGGTCGTCTTTATTGATAACATCCTTATATATTCCAAAATCCGTGAAGATCATGAACAACACTTGAGGCTGATACTCCAAAAGCTTGGTGAAAAAAAGCTTTATGCCAAGTTGAAGAAATGTGAGTTCTGGCTTGAGTAAGTAGCATTCCTTGTGCACGTGATATCAAATCATGGAATATATGTTAACTCAGCAAAGATTGAAGCAATTCAAAGCTAGGAGCAACCTAAGTCAGTGACCAAAGTACGTAGCTTTCTGGGCTTAGCTGGTTATTATCGGAGATTCATGGAAGGATTTTCTCAAATCGCTACTCCATTAACTCAGCTAACTCGAAAAGATAAAAAATTCGGTTGGAGCGAGGAATGTGAGAAATTTTTCCAAGAACTCAAGAGGAGACTCATTTCAGCACCTGTTCTGACAATACCATCTGGTTTAGAGGGATTTGTCATATACATCGATGCTTCAGGCAAAGGGTTAGGATACATGGGAACGTCATAGCCTATGCCTCATGATAACTCAAAGAATATGAGAGGAATTATCCTACTCATGATCTAGAGTTGGCAGCTGTTATTTTCACACTTAAAATCTGGAGGCATTACCTGTATGGGGAGAAGGTGGAAATCTATACGGATCATAAAAGCCTCAAATATTTCTTCACCCAAAAGGAACTCAACATGCGACAACGACGTTGGCTCGAGCTGTTGAAAGATTACGATCATACCATTCAATACCATCCTGAAAAAGCGAACGTGGTAGCTGACGCATTAAGTAGAAGATCATATGCGGGTATGAGTGCGATATTGTCAACGCAAAGGTCCATTTTGTATGACTTACAAAGGATACAGATAGAGATAAAGACTCCAGGGACCCACGTGATGATGGCAAATATACGAGTAGCGCCGACTTTAATCGATAAAGTTAAAGTTGCTCAAGCTACAGATCTGGAGTTGATGTGTATGAAGAAGAAAGTACAAGAAGGTGCTATCTTGGAAGCAAGAATCGATGAAGAAAGAATAATTCGAGTTAACTCCAGACTTTGTGTTCCTAACGACCCTGATTTAAAGTATAAAATCATAATGGAGGCGCACAACACACCGTTTGCAATCCATCCTGGGAGTACCAAAATGTATCGTGATCTTTGACATACATTTTGGTGGAGAAATATGAAAAGAGAGATCGCGAAGTTTATCTCAAGGTGTCTAACTTGTCAACGTGTCAAGGCGGAGCATCAAGTGCCAAAAGGTCCATTACAACCACTTGAAATTTTAGAATGGAAGTGGGAGCACATTTCCATGGATTTCATTACTGGTCTTCCCAAGGTTTCTCAAGACATAGATGCAATTTGGGTCATTATTGATAGATTGACCAAGTCTGCTCATTTCTTACCTATACGAGAAACTTATACACTTGAACGTCTTGCTCGTATGTACATAAATGAGATTGTAAGACTGCATGGTATGCTAGTATCCATAGTTTCTGATCGAGACCCAAGATTCACTTCATGATTTTGGCTTAGTTTGCAAAAAGCTATATGTGGGCACGGATTTATGATTTAGTTCGACATATCATCCTCAAACGGACGAGCAGTCGGAGAGGACTATTCAAACTCTTGAAGATCTATTAAGACTCTGTGTCCTTGACTTCAAGGGAAGTTGGGACAAGAATTCTCCTACAACAACAATTATCAAGCAAGTATCGGTATTGCTCCATTTGAGGCGTTGTATGGACGCAATTGTCGTTCTCCAGTATGTTGGGACGAGGTGGGTGAAGCAACATTGTTGGGACCAGAATTGGTACATATAACTACGGAGAAGATTCAAATGATTCGGCAATGTATAAAAACCTCACAAGATCAACAAAAGCGTTATGTTGATCTTCATTGAAAGGACGTGGAATTCAATGTTGGAGATCATGTGTTGTTACGTGTTGCTCTATGGAAAGGAGTTACAAGATTTGGAAAAAGAGGAAAGCTCAATCCTCAATTTATTGGGCCATTTGAAATCCTCGATCGAGTAGGAACTGTGGCCTATAGACTTGCCTTACCGCCAAGTATGACTCGTGTTCATAACATTTTTCACATATCTATGTTATGTAAATATGTGAAAGACCCGAACCACATTATTGATTTAGAACCGGACGAAATAGCGGAAGATTTAACGTATGAAGAGGTACCTGTTAAAATCTTGGATAAGAAGGATCATATTCTACGCTCCAAGGTTAAACCTCAAGTCAAAGTTTGTGGAGAAACCACGATGTTGAGGAAATAACCTTGGAGTTAGAATCTGAAATAAAGTCAAGGTATCCTCATCTCTTCGACATACCAGGTACATACCCTAATTTCGAGGACAAAATTTTATAAGAAAAGGAGGTTGTAAGACCCCAACTTTTATGAATAAAGATTAATTTTTTCTCGAAATATATTTTTGAATATTATGGTGTGGATTTGATATAATATTATAGTTGTGGGTAATATTTACAAATTTTGCAAAGTAAGCAAGTTGTTATAAAATATTCGATTGGTCGGGGAATATTCATTTTAACGGGGAATATTCGTACGACGGCATAATCATTGGTGGACCACACAACGGAATTATTGTCGGAGTTAAAAAACAACAGAAATATATTTTTATAAAAATAACGGTGAAAGTTTTACCGTTAAACTGTTGAAATACCCGGTGGTAAAAGTTCAGTAATAAGTGTGGTTGAATAGTAGCACACGGTATTGTACAGTATCTTTGATTATTGATGTTTACGTGAGAAGTCACTCAGCAATACTCAATTATTGCTACAGTAATTGCTGCATAATATCTCTCATATTATTGATTCAATTATTGTCATAGTATCATCTGCATAATATTTTAATATTATTAAATCAATAATTGAGACGACAAAGTTATTCATATTATTATTTGTATTATTGACAATGTCTAGAAAGTTCTATCGATGAAAGGGGTTTGGTCACCTAATTGCGCGCCAATAAGGAGAAATCCTTATCGGAAAGTCCCATCTTTCCTAGGAATGATCTGGTTGTTAAATATTGTGAGTTATAATATTAATTATGAATAAGTTCGTGTTGATTAAAGATGAAATTGTTGATGAAATTATTTCCATTGTGTTGGGATTATTAGTGTTAGTGGTAATCGACATTTATTTAGATAATAATTGATTTCTAGATGTTAAATTGACCAAACGGGCAATTAATCGGATAAATGAGGAATTAATTGCTATTAGTTCACATACAAATTATTATTGGTTCACATGTATGGAACTATTGATTCACATGCATGTACTATTACGGGAGGTGGTGCAAGATTGATAATACTTGAAGGACTTAATTAAAAATAGAGGTATAGATGAAGGTACTATACTGTAGTAATTCGAGCCCCTAATCGTGTAATTATCGAAACTATGTTTTCCTATAAATAAAAGCTCATTCTTCTTTCATTCTCACCAATTCACTAAGACTCACAAGAGCAATTATAGACAGAGAAGCTATAGAGAGAAAGAATAAGAATATTCTGCTACTTCACTATTTCAGTATCCAGTCTTCTTCTAAGGTAAGGGATATTATTTTTGTTTAATATACGTATGAAATAATATTTTCTTCTATACTCTGTAGTATGTAAGTAATATTATTTCATCTCGTATTCTTGATTATTGCGACACCCCCAAGTCCCGGTACTTCATTACCTCAAGATTTGGTGTTCACTTAAACAAAACAATCATTTAATACTACCCAATCATAATAAATTGAATAATAAACCTGCCCATACAGGATTACATTAAATAAAAATCTCCCAGGTTATCTAACCTTTACAAATAATCAATCATACGGAAAATGTAAATAAACTTAATTACAGTATTTAAACCAAAGTCTGATAATAAAACTATCAAAACGATTACAAGTCTTCAAAGATTGTTCATCTTTCCTTTTCTTTCTTTGGTGCTAGGTGTCGTCACCCTTTTCATCTTTAGCTGTAAGGATTTTACAGGCAAGAGTGAGCAAACAAAGCTCACTTGGAATATCAATAAATAAAACATTAACCTTTACATCACTTGCCAAATACTAGGCTTAATAGAACTGAACAATATATTCTATTAACATTCTGAAAATCATAACATTCACTGAGGGTCTAATGACCACGAACCATGTCCACAGTTATAAGTAATCTTTCAACTTTAACTTTAACAGTCATACGACTATAAGGACTCAAAGGTACTTAGGGGGATCAATCCTTCGTACATGTATTGTATACAAACATTTCAGCGAAAAGTATAAACTACGCGCAACCCCTAATAATAGGGTTGTTCATCTCAGTATTTAGAGTACAAGTTCGCACCAAAGTCAGTTTGGTTTGAATACACTTCAAGGTAATTTGGAATTCAACGCACATCAACTAAGGATTAGTTAAATAAAAGATAATAACACTATGTTATTGAATAATTATAACTGAATAAACATTGCATTCTAAGTTCATGCTTTAGGAATAATCTAATAGGATAACAATTGAATAATCTATCATACCTTGCTTTGAACAATATTAAGCTAAGGTTACATCTTAAAATTTAATATCAAGCATGCACAACAAATAATAACTTTGAACGATAAATTGTTCAACAGGATAAAAATACTTGCATGCTAATATAACAAATTTAGATTTAGGAAAAACTTGCATAATCATAACAAACTACCTCAATGAAGGTATGGAGTTAGGAGATTTACTCAATGTAAAACAATAGATTTAGAAACTTGCAAAATGAAGATTTAGGATTAGAAAAACTTGCTTAATGTAAAAAGATAGGTTTAGAATCTTGCCTTGCGCGTAGATTAAACCGTTATAATCCAAATCACAATATCCTATATACATATATTATCATAACATTATCAGTCATTATCAACACTACATCACGTATGGTTTATCACATAATCGAGTTACATCGACCAAAATAATAATCACACTTATTAAGTGTTATCAACATGTTTGTTCTTAGCACTATAACACTTATAATAATACTATTGCATGTTTAACAGACATCACATTTCATTACATTAACCAATACAGACTTTTGTGCAAGACAAAAGCCTTTTCTGAACATTCTGCTAAGTAGCGTCGCGGTGCCACAGTTTGTATTGTGGTCCGCGCTGCGGCGCTGAGGTGGCGCTTCGACGTGAGGGTTATATAGGGACTCACAAGAAAGTCCGGCTGGCCTCGTGCGACTTGATTTTGCAACAAGGCACGTAAGTCTGGGTTGGGCTTGATTTTGGCGCTAAGGCGCGAGACTTGACGTTGGAGCGTGGATTTTGGCACTGGGGCGCCAAAACTCATAGAAACCAAACCAAGAACAGAGCAAAGCTACTGTCTTAATTTTTAACAACAATTAACATATATAATTTCACGTAATTTACACATAAATGCTAACAATCATCCATATACCAATTATTAACAATTGAACAACGATTTTAGAAACACTGTTTATCTTTGAAACCAAAATTTTACAACTCAAATCTCCATTGTTGATATATAAAATACAGTGAACTGAAATTCCACTGTTACCACCCAAATTGATTTCTTTGTACTATGTTATCTTACATTCATACCCAAGTAACAAACATGACGTTCAATTTCACAATTAGCATACACGAATTTTTGTTATCACGCAAAACATATATTCGTATATATATTTTTCACTATAAAACCAAGTTCTCTTTCTCAATGAACTTAATTTAGCATACAACACATATATACATATATATATATACACATGCTAGTTATAACAATTATAACAACACCAATACGTAATATCATAACCAATTCTAGAACATAGTTTACAAGAATTTTGTAAAACTTTATACACAGTGAAAAATCAAAAACACAGAGATCGTAAAAACATGTTAAAACATATAACATAAAGGTTATGGGAAAAATACCTTTTTGATGCTAAAACAAAATCTCTGCTAACCACTGAGAAAAGCTTTGAAACTCAGAACTCTCTCTCTCTCTCTCTCAAAAACTCTTTTGTCTCTAAGTTTTTCTCTGACAAAATTTCTTCTCTTTTCTTACTTAAGCTTTAGCCAAATAGAATATACGTTACTAAAATAAAACCAACGTACTAGTTTAAAACGTATATAAAACCGACGCCACACTTATTACCCTAATAATTTATTGGTTACATATATATATATATATATATATATATATATATATATATATATATATTATTTATATAACTTTATAATTTAAATTCAAAAGAAATCCAAAAGCCATAAGGCTTTGTTTGGTAAACCATTTAAAATTAAAGGATTAATATACTTAAGCCTTGTTTGGCAAAACTAAATTAAAATTACTTTAATTTATTTTAATAACTCCTTATAATATACTCCCTCCGTCTCATAGTTATAGGCTGATTTTCTATTTTGAGATGTCCCAATATATAGGCTACTTACTATTTATAAAATTTAGTCGGTTCATTATTTTACTTTTATGCCCTTATAATAAATATTCAATAATTACTCTTTTTTTGAAGAAACAACATTCAATGTCATTATTTTTATCACCACATTTAATGTTGTTGTATTTTCTTTGGTTAAAGTTCTATGGTTATGGACTTTAATGGTCAGTACACGTCAATCAATGAAGTTGAGAGTTCAAGTGTGATAAGTAAGGAGTAATTAACTTATTCATTAATTCTATTTTCAGGGGTATATATGGAAAATTTATGTTAAATTTGTCCTTTAAACTGATTTTCTTAAACTATGTGCCAAAAGAAATCAGCCTATAACTATGGGACGGAGGGAGTAGTTATTTGTCACACTTTATTTCATTAAGTTTTCATACTTAATTTAATTACTTCAAATAACAATTTAATAAATAAATCATTTAATCACATAACTCAATACACATAATTACCCAAATTGAAATATCAATATAATAATAATTTCCTTACCTATTAATTATTTAACAAATAATTAATTAAATCAAATCAAATCAAATTGAACAAATATTTATTCAACCATAACACATCCATTAAATATTTATATAACTCAAATAAATATTTAAAATTACAAATGAATTTCTAAAATTCTGGAATGCTACATCATTCCCCTCTTATAAGGATTCTGTCCCCAGAATCACAATTCAAACAACTCATTCGTTACATTCTTCCCTACTTACAAAGATTCTGTCTCCAAAATCGAAGACACGGATTAAACAAATAACTCAGGGTACTCTTTCATCATTTTCTCTTCGAGTTCCCACGTGGCTTCTTCAGCATTGTGGTTCCTCCATATCACCTCCACAGAAGGTATCACTTTATTCCTGAGCACTTGTTCTTTCCTGTCGACTATCTGGATAGGAATCTCTTCATAAGACAAATCTTTTTCAAACTGTAACGGTTCGTACTCGATCACGTGTTTGTAATCGGGTTTATACGATCGTAACACCAAAATGTGAAAAACATTGTGAACGTTTTCCAACTCTGGAGGTAGAGCTACCTCGTAAGCTACCTCTCCAACTCTTCGCAACACTTCGAAGGGTCCAATAAACCTCGGGCTTAGTTTTCCCTTCTTACCAAAATGAATTTTCTCATTCCAAGGAGAAACCTTTAGGAATACGTAGCTTCCTACGTCAAATGCATGATCTTGCCTGTGTTGATCAGCATACTTCTTCTGTCGGTCTTGAGCTGCTACCAATCTTGTCCTGATGAGTTTGATAACCTCAGCAGTTTGTTGTACCAGTTCTGGTCCTAGAAGTTGACGTTCACCGACTTCATCCCAGCACAGTGGAGTTCTGCACTTTCTAGCGTACAATGCTTCATAAGGTGGCATGTCGATGCTCGCGTGATAACTATTATTGTAGGCGAATTCCACCAACGATAATTGTTCTTCCCAACTTCCTTTGAAATCCATGACTCATGTTCTCAGCATATCTTCCAATGTCTGGATCGTTCGTTCGCTTTAGCCATTTGTTTGTGGATGATAAGTCGTATCATTCGCAATTGAGTTCCCATGCATTCTTGTAGTCTCTTCCAGAAGTTTGATGTGACGCCCCCAAAATAGGTATACATCACCCATTCTGAGTTGTCAATACATGGTACAGAAACAACTACAACTTTATTATTACAACAGTAAAACTGTGAGTTTGAATACAAATATTATCTTCTAGACAATATCTATACTCAAATAAATCTTCATCACATTTATTGATACATTATTTTACAAAAATAGTGAGGACTACTAAACAACTCTCTCTAGAACCTTCATTCCATACCCCGACTCGTACTCGCTATATTCTCGCCTCCTGAGAAGAAAAATGGAACAAAAAGGAAAAGGGTGAGCTCAACTAGCCCAAAGAAGAATATTATGACTAAGATAATATACAACAAATTATCGTTAGTCTTCAACAGGAAAAATCTAATAGAATACAATAGACAACAAGTTTTAAATCAATATTCGCAATGAAATAATAATTCATTAGAAGAGTTAAGTAGAGAATGCAAACTACTATCTTCTATGTATGAATTTAAAAGTTCATCGCTCATCTTTTATCCCCAGAACATCAATCAATATATATCCGAATCAAATATTCATCTTTGCACTACTGAGCCAAAGATATTCTCATCGATTGGTCATGTTCATCTAAACACCTGTTCATCTTTGCACTACGGGCCAAAGATATTCATCAGAAATCATTCATCTTTGCACTACAGGCCAAAGATATTCAATAATATCATCATTTAAGACTGAGGATGATGAAAAATATTTTTAAAGAAACGAATCCAGTGAAACAAAATGACAAAGATTAAGGATTAAGGATTCGTACTTTGTTTTATCCATGTCCAAAAATACCTCAAAAATAATCATAGTAGTGTAAAATTCAAGAATGATCAAAACATGGATACAATCAAAGCTAGTATCCACAATAGATATTTTAGACGAAAAAGGAAAATTTTTATTTTTCGATGAATAGTGTCGTATTCGTGAATAGTGTTGTATACGTGAATAGTGTCGTATACGTGAATAGTAACTCCAACACCAAAAGTTCCAAATTTGATAAAAACTTCAGATCAATATTTCAGCATAATGATATTGAAGAAATAATATCATTACGGAAAAAAAAATATCCTTTACCTCGAAAGATCAAGACTTCTAAATTTAAAACAGGATATAGGCTATGACTTGAACTTGCAATCAGATAGCAATACTCAAAATATACTCAAAATACTCACAAGAATACGCTCGATAATATAGAGAGAAAAAATTTCAGTTTCTGGTGTGATTTTCAATTCTAACCTAAGCACCATATTTATAGGAAAATGCTTAGAACACCAAAGCAGAAAATTTAATAAAATATTAATATATATATTATAATTTCTACGCCCACTTTTAAGGATCTGAATTCAGCAAATTCCAACACATGCAAGACCCACAATAATGACAAAAAACGTTTTTCATATTTAAAATATTTTAAACTTTCAAAAATTAATTATTTCGGAGCTTCAGAACTTCAATAATTTATAATAAATAGCCCTTTTATCAGAAAATTCGAAATTCGCAAGTTTTTTATATGAAATTCAATTTCTACAACTTTGCGTAAGAACGTTTTCCAAATTCCAAATGAAATTGACCGAAATCCACAAACGGGCGATTTTATGTGCTATAATCAAATTTCAACCAATAAATGGGGTCCAAGACATGTTTAACATGTTTTAAACATTTATTGCAACAAAAATACTCTTCCTCCTCGTATACTCATATATCCCACATTCGTTGTAAAATATCACCATTATTATATTATTAAAATATAATAATATATTTAAATGAATTATTTTATCGAAAAAGATAAAATTTCAATTTTCAACAATTCTCACATTAAAAATTTTTCCATTTATATCCACATAAAATCAATATTTTCCTCATCATATGAATCAATAATTAATTATTCACAAATAATATTATGTAATCACAATATTGACAACCAGCAGTTCCACAGGAAAGAGGGGCTTTCAATAAGAATTTCTCCTTCTTGGCGCAATTAGGTGACCAAACCTCTCCTTAGATGTAACTTTCTAGACATTGCCAATAATGTTATCTAATAATATTATTCAGATAATATGAATTATTGCTTCGATAATAAAAAATACTACGTAATGACAATTATTGAAATAATGTTAATATAAAATATCAACGCAAGAATTATTAAATCAATAAAATAAAATCTCGAATAAAGAATTATCGTAACCATTATTAAGTAGTGTCTTCTTACATAAGAATCAATAATTGGTGCAATACCGCAAAGCTATCGTGTGTTTTAACCATCGAGTATTTTAACAAAGATAATCTGTGAATAACTACGCCGCTATTTATTTTTAAACAACTTAAATTTGTCGCTTTTTTTCATCCAATCGCTTTTCGTTATGGGGCCATTATTATGGTCGCTATTTGTCGCATTTAATATTCCCCGACAAAGATTTAATATTCCACGACCAAACGAATCTTCCCCGACAACAATGAATATTTTATAACCACTTGCTTATTTTGAAATATTTGCGTATTTTACCCATAACTATCCACATTATTCAAATCAACCCTTACTATTTCAAAATAATAAATAGAGAAAATTAAATTTTATTAATAATAAGTTGGGGTCTTACATTTGACGTGAATCGCGGGTCTTTATCGGACACAATTGACACTGGCACTCCATGTCTCAAAATGATCTCTTTAATGTACAATCTTGCTAACTGATCAAGATTGAACCTAATCTTTATTGGTAAAAAGTGCGCTGATTTCGTCAGTCTGTCCACTATCACCCAAATCGCACCGCACCCTCTCTGAGTAGTTGGAAGACCCGCCACAAAATCCATCGTGATGTGTTCCCATTTCCATTTCGGTATTTCTGACGGTTGGAGTAATCCACTGGGTCTTTGATCTTCGACTTTTACTCTTTGACATGTCAAACATTTCGCCACGCATTCTGCAACGTCCCTTTTTATATTCGCCCACCAAAAATGTCGGCGTAAATCTTGATACATCTTCGTGCTTCCCTGATGAATCGAATATCTTGAGCTATGAGCTTCGGTCAAAATTTCTTCTTTCAGCTCTGGTGTTGCTGGAACCCAGATTCTTCCCTCGTACCGTAGTAATCCTTTTGTATCGATCTTGTATTTCGCATAACTACCCTCAACCACATTCTCTTTTATCTTCCCACATTCTTCATCTTGTAACTGAGCGTTCTTCACCTTGTCCAGTAAAGTTGAACCGGCTTCTAACTGGAATAGTCGTTCGTCGAATTCCTGTGGAAATTTGATTTCCAGCTCTAGCTTTGTCATTGCTGAAATGAGCTCCTCCTGAGTTGTTATCAGCATCAACTTTTCCCGACCTTTCCTGCTTAAAGCATCTGCAACCACATTTGCTTTGCCTGGATGATAAAAGATCTCACAATCGTAATCTTTTATCAATTCCATCCATCTTCTCTGACGCATGTTCAGGTCCTTCTGAGTGAAAATGTACTTCAGACTCTTATGGTCTGTATATATCTCACATTTCTCTCCATAGAGGTAGTGTCTCCATATCTTGAGAGTAAATACTACTACAGCCAATTCCAAATCATGAGTCGGATACCCTTTCTCATAATCCTTCAGTTGTCTCGATGCATAGGCAATAACTTTGTCGTTTTGCATAAGAACACAACCCAATCCTTTGTGTGAGGCATCACTATACACCACAAAATTTCCTGTACTATCTGGTAGTGTCAACACAGGTGCCACACATAGCTTCTTCTTCAAATCTTGAAAACTCTCTTCACATTTTTCCGTCCAAACGAATTTTACAGCTTTTCGTGTCAAATTTGTTAACGGAGTGGCTATCTTGGAAAAATCTTGAATGAATCTTCTATAATAACCGACCAGTCCCAAGAAACTCCTCACCTCCGAAGGTGTTCTTGGTTGTTCCCAATTGATTACAGCTTTCACTTTCGATGGATCCACTGAAATCCCATCTTTGTCAATCACATGACCCAAACATTGTACACGATCGAGCCAAAATTCACACTTAGAGAATTTCGCGTACAGCTTTTCCTTTCTTAGTGTCTCCAATGTCAAACGTAAATGTTCAATGTGTTCTTCTTGAGTTTTGGAATATAGAAAAATGTCATCGATAAACACCATTACGAACTTGTCTAAGAATGGTTTAAATACCTGTTCATCAAATCCATGAACGCAGCAAGGGCATTTGTTAAACCAAAAGACATCACCAGAAACTCGTAATGTCCATACCGAGTTCTGAATGTCGTTTTAGGTATATCCTCCTTCCTTACCTTCAATTGGTGATACCCACTTCTCAAATCTATTTTCGAGAAGTATTTAGCACCCTTCAACTGTTCAAACAAGTCATCTATTCTAGGCAACGGAAACCTATTCTTAATAGTGACTTTGTTTAACTCCCTATAATCAATGTAAAGACGTATTGATCCATCCTTCTTCTTAACGAATAATACTGGCGCTCCCCACGGTGATACGCTTGGTTGAATATACTTCTTATCTAGCAGCTCCTGCAATTGCACCATTAGTTCCTTCATTTCTACTGGAGCCATTCTGTACGGGGCCTTCGATATCAGTGCAGTTCCTGGCGCTAAGTCGATCACGAATTCAATTTGTCATCGTCAAAGGAAGTCCCGCAAATCCTCCAAAATACATCTACGAATTCCCTAAACCTTGGTATCTCCTCCGGTTTCACATTCTTTTTTTACGAGTATCGACTATGTAAGCTAAATAACCACACATGCCTTTACTTAACAACTTCTTGGCTGCATAATCGCCGGACATTTCATTTGTCTAAGCGATTTGCTACCATAGAAAACTACCTTTGACGGAGTCATAAGGTTTACACACTTCTTGTGGCAATCAATTATCGCTCCCTATTTGAACAACCAATCCATTCCCAAAATAACATCAAATTCCCCAAGTCTAATCGGAATTAAATCTACCATCAGGATATTCCCTTTTATGTTCACCCTACAGTTCTTGTATACGAACCTAATAGGAATCACTTCCCTATTCACAATTTCTATGTTCAAAGGGAAATTCAGTTCTTCTCTAGGCAATTCTAACCTCTTTGCAAATTCATCAGATATAAACGAGCAAGTAGCACCCGAATCAAATAATATATAAGCATTAATATCGTTGATTGGGATAATACCTGACACAACATCTTTTGATTGCACAACATCTTGCACAGTCATGTTGAAAGTTCTGGTTGTGGGTTTGTTTGATGCTGTAGGTCCAGCAATGGCCCATGTTCCCCCACTGCTACCTCCCTTGCTTCTTGCTTCTTGTTTCTCCAACCTTCTTCTGAGGGCATTCATGAGCAAAGTGATCCTTGGGTTGGGTGCAATTTGGGGCGATGTGACCTTCCTGGCCACAGTTGAAACATGCATATTTCCCCATCAAGCACACCCCCTTATGAAACCTCCCATATGTAACACATGCTTCAAACTTCCTAAATTGTTGGTTACCCTGCTGGTTTCCAGTACCCCCGTTTCCGTTCCACTTCCTCTTCAAGTTATTGTTGCTGTTATTGCCATTTTCATTGCCTCCACTACCATTCTTCACATCCACCTCATTCTTCTTCTTCTTATGTTCTTGATTGAATTTTGTCACTGCCTCGCCTCCACCTTCAGCGAGTACTTCCTTCTCCATCACTGCTGCAAACGTCTTCAATTGGAATAGGGAAACCCTACTGTACAGCCAGGGCTTCAGTCCCTGTTCAAACCTTTTTGCCTTGCGTTCATCTGTGCTGACTTGGTATGGCGCAAACCTTGCCAACTCGTTGAACTTCGCGGCATACTCAGATACCATCATCGTTCCTCGCTTGGCCCAAAAATCGAACCTCTAATCGACTCTTGAACTCTCGGGAAATGGTCTCAAGAATAACTCCTTGAACCTATCCCGTGTCATCACTCACCGGTCCTTCCCGGGTTTTATTGGCCTGCCACCAATAACTAGCTTCTGCTTTCAACATGAACGTTGCAAAAGCAGTCTTATGTTCATCCCCTACCCTAGCAACTTCAAATACTTTCTTTATTTCCATAATACAGGTCTGTGCCTCGACCGGATTCATAGATCCACGGAATTCAGGTGGTCCAACCGCCTTGAAATCCTTAAACGTTGTGCCCTGGTTTTGAGGTTGATTCTGCAATGCTCCTGTTAGTAATGTCACTAGTTGTTGGACGGGATTATCTTCAACATTGTTATTGTTAGTTCTCTCATTGGTTCTCTGTCGGGGTGGTTCACGTCTGGAAGGCATTTTATGTTAAAACAAAACATCTATTAGACTATTACTCAACTTCTTTAAGTATTTTCTAATTACTTGCCTCCATAAAAGAAATAACCACATAACACATAACACTATGAATAAAATAATAACTTTTATTTATTCATCATCTCTTCGAAAAACATAAAAATAATAGCATCACTGCTAGTTACAATCATTTCCTGAACTACAAAAGTGACAGGACAACATCATCATTCTCATATCCCATGGTTACTTAACACTAGGGATTTACACATTATTTAAAATTATTACGTGCATAACAGGCACATTTCCTACGATGATCTATTAAGATACTTTGTAGCCTTTCGACGCTCTTCTTCCATAACTCGGAACATTGTTCTGCGATCTAACACGTATGATGGCAGAGTCTCGAACTGAATTGGATAACCCATGACCCAATCTTGAGCTCGATTGATCACGGTATTGAATACTTTATCTATCTCTTCCATCTTCATCCTCTTTGCTTGTGCGTCTCTTATTGCTATTCCGGTTCGTTGATAAGCTTCCTCATATGCGTCTTCAGCTCTCGCCCACTTGGTAGCTTCTTCCTTCAGCTTGTTCTTCAGTTCCACGATCACCTCGATCAGTTGTTCCTTCTCTCCTTCAGTCTGCATCATCTTCTCTTCAACATTAGTTAGACGTTCATCTCGATCCTGGATATCATCGTCCTACATTGTGCATTGCGATACCATTGTTCACCATTATCTCCTACAACTCCTCGAATGTGTCCTGAAGTTCCACATTACGGTCGTAGACTTCATCATACATACGAGCAGCCACCGAGGTTAGTGGAGTCTCTTCCTCCTCATCCTCGTCATCCTCATCCTCATGTGGCAACTCCACGGGATCCTCCTCATCCGTTTCCACATCATCATCCTCTTCTTCAACCACTGTGACCAACGGGGCTGACTCCCGTGGCAGTAGTTGTTCCCAAATAACCTGAATGTCACGAGGCTCCTCCTCTATAGGCATCTGAGGTCCATCCTCCCTAGCCTGACTGGATTCTCCGACATTAGTCATCCTGACAACAAAGTTTTAAAGTTTTAATTATTAATCATTCTACTCGACACTCACGAGCACATAAGTTATAAACACATAAGCACATAAGTGTTTTATTACTTCTTTCTTAAAACTCGATAAAAGTTATCACCACTATCTTTTCAAAGGTAACTTCCTAAGGCTTTTTCCCCCACCTAAGGTTCATAACCTAAAGCTTTGATACCAACTTGTGACACCCCCAAATCTCGGTACTTCATTACCTCAAGATTTGGTGTTCACTTAAACAAAACAATCATTTAATACTACCCAATCATAATAAATTGAATAATAAACCTGCCCATACATGATTATATTAAATAAAAATCTCGCAGGTTATCTAACCTTTAAAAACAATCATTCATGCGAAAAATGTAAATAAACTTCATTATAGTATTTAAACCAAAGTCTGATAATAAAACTATCAAAACGATTACAAGTCTTCAGTACTTGTTCATCTTTCCCTTTCCTTTACTGCTACTAGGTACGTCACCCTTTTCATCTTTAGCTGTAAGGATTTTACAAGCAAGAGTAAGCAAACAAGGCTCACTTGGAATAACAATAAATAAAACTTTAACCTTTACATCACTTGCCAAATACTAGGCTTAATAGAACTAAACAATATGTTCTATTAACATTCTAAAAATCATAACATTCACTGAGGGTCTAATGACCACGAACCATGTCCACAATTATAAGTAATCTTTCAACTTTAATTTTAATAGTCATACGACTATAAGGACTCAAAGGTACTTAGGGGGATCAATCCTTCGTACATGTATTGTATACAAACATTTCAAATAAGAAAGTATAAATCAGCAAGAAACCCCTAATAATAGGGTTGTTCATCTCAGTATTTAGAGTACAAGTCTGCACCAAAGTCAGTTTGGTTTGGATACACTTCAAGGTAATTTGGAATTCAACGCACATCAACTAAGGATTAGTTGAATAAAAGATAATAACACTATGTTATTGAATAATCATAACTGAATAAACATTACATTCTAAGTTCATGCTTTAGGAATAATCTAATAGAATAACAATTGAATAATCTATCATACCTTGCTTTGAACAATATTAAGCTAAGGTTACATCTTAAAATTTAATATCAAGCATGCACAACAAATAATAACTTTGAACGATAAATTGTTCAACAGGATAAAGATACTTGCATGCTAATATAACAAATTTAGATTGAGGAAAAACTTGCATAATCATAACAAACTAACTCAATGAAGGTATGGAGTTAGAAGATTTACTCAATGTAAAACAATAGATTTAGAAACTTACAAAACGAAGATTTAGGATTAGAAAAACTTGCTCAATGTAAAAGGATGGGTTTAGAATCTTGCATTGCGCGTAGATTAAACTGTTATAATCCAAATCACAATATCCTATATACATATGTTATCATAACATTATCAGTCATTATCAACACTATATCACGTATGGTTTATCACATAACCGAGTTACATCGACCAAAATAATAATCACACTTATTAAGTGTTAACAACATGTTTGTTCTTAGCACTATAACACTTATAATAATACTATTACATGTTTAACAGACATCACATTTCATTACATTAACCAATACAGACTTTTGTACAAGACAAAAGCCTTTTCTGAACATTCTCCTAAGTGGCGTCGCATGTGCACAAAGTTGTATATTAATTAAACCGTATATTACTACGAGGTGACGCTTTGGCGCGAGGGTTATATAGGGACTCAGCCACGGTACAAGTCCTAATGGCTCTCGGCCGACTTGGTTGCACATGGCACAAGTGTGGTCAAGGCCGATTTTGGCCCTAAGGCGCGAAACTTGACGTTGGAGCGTGGATTTTGGCGCTGGGCGCCAAAACTCATAGAAACCAAACAAAGAACAGAGCCAAGCTACTGTCTTAATTTTTAACAACAATTAACATGTATAACTTCACGTAATTTACACATAAATGCTAACAATCATCCATATACCAATTATTAACAATTGAACAACGATTTTAGAAACACTGTTTATCTTTGAAACCAAAATTTTACAACTCAAAACTCCATTGTTGATATATAAAATACAGTGAACTGAAATTCCACTGTTACCACCCAAATTGATTTCTTTGTACTATGTTATCTTACATTCATACCCAAGTAACAAACATGACGTTCAATTTCACAATTAGCATACACGAATTTTTGTTATCATGCAAAACATATATTCGTATATATATTTTTCACTGTAAAACCAAGTTCTCTTTCTCAATGAACTTAATTTAGCATACAACACATATATACATATATATATACACATGCTAGTTATAACAATTATAACAACACCAATACGTAATATCATAACCAATTCTAGAACATAGTTTACAAGAATTTTGTAAAACTTTATACACAGTGAAAAATCAAAAACACAGAGATCGTAAAAACATGTTAACACATATAACATAAAGGTTATGGGAAAAATACCTTTTTGATGCTAAAACAAAATCTCTGCTAACCACTGAGAGAAGCTTTGAAACTCAAAACTCTCTCTCTCTCTCTCTCTCAAAAACTCTTTTGTCTCTAAGTTTTTCTCTGACAAAATTTCTTCTCTTTTCTTACTTAAGCTTTAGCCAAATAGAATATACGTTACTAAAATAAAACCAACGTACTAGTTTAAAACGTATAAAACCGACGCCACACTTATTACCCTAATAATTTATCGGTTACCAAATATATATATATATATATATATATATATATATATATATATATATATATATATATATTATTTATATAACTTTATAATTTAAATTCAAAAGAAATCCAAAAGCCATAAGGCTTTGTTTGGCAAACCATTTAAAATTAAAGGATTAATATACTTAAGCCTTTGTTTGGCAAAACTAAATTAAAATTACTTTAATTTATTTTAATAACTCCTTATAATATAGTTATTTGTCACACTTTATTTCATTAAGTTTTCATACTTAATTTAATTACTTCAAATAATAATTTAATAAATAAATCATTTAATCACATAACTCAATACACATAATTACCCAAATTAAAATATCAATATAATAATAATTTCTTTACCTATTAATTATTTAACAAATAATTAATTAAATCAAATCAAATTGAACAAATATTTATTCAACCATAACACATCTATTAAATATTTATATAACTCAAATAAATATTTAAAATTACAAATGAATTTCTAAAATTCTGGAATGTTACAATTATACCCTCATTTTGTTAAAGTATTGCTTCTATACTCCGTGAAATTAGTAGAATATCCTTAAAATTTGCGCTTCATCTAGTATCGTTTCATAAGGATATTTTTCTGCACATTCTTGTTAAATTTTAAGCTTTTCATGTCAGAGTACTGTTCATGGGTACTATTCATTTATATGGCACTTTTCACAAAGTACTATTCACGAAGTACTATTCACGAAGTATTATTCACGAGTACTATTCACGAAGTACTATTCTCGAAGTACTATTCACGGGGTACTAGTCACTAGGGTACTATTCACCTGAAGTACTATTCATGACAAAAATAGATTTTTTTTTTGTCCAAATCATTTTTGATACAATATTATTCTTTAATTTTACTCCACAAAGCAGTATCATGTTGACAATTTGGACATTATTGAATTATGGATAAATTAAATTATAAATCTTTAAAATTTATCATTTTCTTTCATTTAATTGAATTCTTATATCATTGTCATCATCATGATGCTTATATTGTGATGAAAGTCATCTTTGGCCGTAGTGCATAGATGGACTGTTGATTGGTATGATTATGACCAGGGATCATTCGGTATAATCATGACTCGTAATATTACAAATGATGTGGTAACAGTCCTCATTGGCCCGTAGTGCATTGATGGACAATTGTTGGTATGATTATGACAAGGGATTATTAGGTATGATCATGACCATTGGTGATTACACGAATATCCTTGGCCCGTAGTGCATGGATAATTCATAGACGTGATACTAATGAATATCATTGGCCTGTAGTGCATGAATAATTCAATTATTTATTGAGATGAGTCTCAGCGATAAAGTTGATGATAAACTATTTAAATCATAGAAGATAGTAGATATCATGCTCTACTTGACTCTTCTAATGGATTGCTTGTTCCGATGCAGTTAAACTTGTTGTTTATTAGTTTAACACTGTTGAAGGCTAATGATAATTTATTCTGCATTATCTTAGTCTTAATATTTCTTACTGGGCAAGTTGAGCTCACCCTTTTGCTTTCATTGTTCTCTTCAGGAAATGAGAACGTAGTCGGGACTAGTCAGGGAACGGAGTGATGGTCCGAGATGGTGGATATAGTAGTCCTCACTATTTTATAAAATAGTGTGATAATAATTGTAATGAGGACTCCTTCTTGAGTTTGAATACTGTCTATTAGACAATATTCGTGTAAAAACTCTCAGCTACGTTTTGTCGTATTGTATAAAAGAAGTTTATTTTTGATATCTGTACCATGTATTTGGCGACTCAGAATAGGTGATGTATACCTATTTTGGGGACGTCACATCAGATCACAAACAGAATAAGCAGACTGCACTGCAAGGTGGTGCGGTCGCGCTTGATTTGAACTAAGGAGTGGCGCGGCCGCGTTGTTCCTTGTTTAAATCAGAGCTGAGAATGACCAAACTTGCACACCCACATACAACTATGACGACACTTGCAGAACATCTATGTCATGATGTTTATAACTAGGTTCGATCCTATATCTTGTCCTTTACATGGTTCATTAACAAATCCCACCAAATCAAGGCTTTAAGTGTTCATTTAACAAAGTCTCTCATGTTTAGTAATTATATACATACAATGAGGTCAATAAGTCTCAACTATACATGCTCATGTTATCTTAGTCATGTATCTAAGTTTGTATAGTTCTAATTCATTTAGACTTGTTTTAACCCATACTCAACTAGTTTATAACGCATATGACTAGCTAGCATGCATGTCAATCATGTCTACATGCACATTCATATTCTAACATGATAGGCAAAATCTCAGAATACATGCAAGGTTTTCATCAACCAAATAAGTTTCCCAAACTCTTAAGTTTTCTTTAAAAACACATATTAAACCAAGCTATTCAACCTATTATATGCAAGGCAACTTTAAACCACATCTCATACTCATTTGTACACATACTCAAGTCATGTACATAGACTAGAAAGATCAGAACTTAAAGATACAAGGTTCATCATGCTTCGCTTTTCAAAACTTCAAGTTTTCTTTAAAATTCATACTAAAACAACCTATCATGTGTAAATCAACTTCGAATCATATTCCACACTCATTTGTGCTCATAACTAATCCATATGTACATGTTAAAAAGGTCTGAACTCAAATGACACAGGGTTTATCAAGTTTGGTTTTTGACTTCTAAATTTTCTTGCAAAAAGACTATTAAACCAAGCTTTAATGACTTATTATGACCAAACAACATCAATCCATATGTTAGGGTCATTTATATGCATAATCAAACCAAAATAGTATGCTCATGACAACACAAGGCAACAAACTCATTTTTCAAAATCTGGCGGTAAGTACAAGGCCGCAAGTGGTTTTAGGCTTATAAGTGGTACGGTAGCGCCACTTAGAGTAGGGGCAAAAAAATTGGTTATGCTTCTGTAGAGCCTCAACACAAACATTGTTAAACCTGCAACCCAGACCAAGTACAATACTTCTAAACATGCATATAAGCTCAGACAACACATGAATAACAGTTACCAACCCAATTAGCAAGAATTCGTGTACATTCAAACATTAATCAAATTTGAATTAAGACTACAATGTCATGTTATACCTTTGCTTTGAATTGGACAGAGCTTCTCCTCATAATCAGATTACTCCATCAACACTCTCTATAGCAACACTCACTCTCTAATTATACTTATCAAACAATTTTCTAGCAACTGAGAAATGAGGGAATGTGGCTGCTATTTATAGAGAAATGCCTGCCCAGTTTATGGCTTTGCACCATGAATTAAACCAAAAAAAAAAAGAAGAATCTAATAGTTTAAGAGAGTTCGGGAAAAAGAGATCACCAACTTCATCTCCTATATTCCCCTCTACATGGGCGCCCCACGAGTTGACCCGACCCATTTTCTAACACTCGTCAATTCAACTAGTGTCTAAAACTTTGTTTTATGCTTTATTACGTACTCCTCTGTTCCACCAAGAAAAAAAGAAGCAAAGAAGAAAAAATATACATTTCACCCAAAAAAAACTCTTTTATTGATAATAGCATAGGAATGACATGAGGATATTTTAATTTAAACACTCAATTATATTTTATTTTAAAAAAATGAAAGAAAAACATATATTTAATTAAAAAAGTTAAATGCACTTTATATCCTCCAAGTTTATTTTATTTTTTTCATTGCATCCTACACTTCAAAAAGTGACACTTCGCATCCTACACTTTTAGCGAATTGATATATATCACCCTCCGAGCCAAAATCCATCACTAAAAGTGCAAATTCCATCACTTTTAAATACGAATCCCTTCACTTTTAGCGACGAATTTTGGACATGTTCGTATGCAATGTGTTACATTTTGAAGTATATAATGTAATGTGCAAAATTGGATAAACTTAAGGGATACTAAGTACATTTAACTCTATTTAAAATTTTCAAATGAGAGATTTTTAGTAGAACAGATGAAATATAGTATAAATCATATGATAAATGAGATGAACAACCATAATTAGTGAAACGCCCAAATTGTCATTAATAAAATTAGCGAGAAGAAAAAACTATCAACACTAAGATGCGTGTACCACAATGCACAACGAATTGGCAAAAAAAGAGAACTTCTAAAAATTTTAAAAAAGGAAATTGTTAAATCCACAGTACTTTTTGTTATTTTCACAACAAAAGTGTCGCTGTAAATATATAACGACGTCAAAAGTGTCGCTATAGGATCTATAGCGACACTTTTGTTGTGAAAATAACATTTTTATTGTGGATTTAACAATTTCCAAAAAAAATACTCTTCATTTCAAAATATAATATTATTATTGACTTTTTAAAGTCAACTAAAGGCATTTTTAAATTCAAAATTAACATATATTCCTTTAATTTTAGTCAGTATAATGATAAAATTTGTAAACTATCCTTTCAGTAGTAATCATTGTAAACTTTATTATTTCATAGTTTTTGATATATCATCTCATTTTTAATTTATCAAATTGTCTTCGAAAGTCGATAATGATGTCAGGTTGCAATTTTCAGCCCCTGGACCTGGACGACGGATCCGGAAAGATGTTGAAAAATTACATTAAAAAGTTGTTCATTAAAGTAGAAAGATAAAGAAAAATTAACATAAGATAGTTGCATAAAAAAGTTGTTCATTTAAAGGTTTTGGCATGAAAAGCAAGAATAGAATCATAAAAATATATGATATGTTATTCAAGACATTCACCGAAGGTCATTGCCTTGCCTTGCCGTTACTTTGAGAGGGATCGCATCGCATCGTTAACCAAAGTCTCTTGAGAATCTACCTCCAAGAGCACACGCTGGAAGCCTTTCTTCCATAGTTCCATGCCAAATCTAACCCCCAAAACCCCAAAACCCCAAAACTAGTATCACAGTTTGTCGTACAATAAAGCCACTGTGATATCAGTAGTACAAGTTAGTTGCAGGCTAAACAGAAACTATTCCATCTTCTGATGAGAACTGCATGAATCATCTCTATTGATACTTCTCCAGCCAAACAATCAATAGTAATTAGCCCTAAAATCAGAACATAAAATTTAAAATACAACATAGTTGCCTCCTCTATGGAGTATGGACTATAAATTATTTGGCACAAAGATTACTTTGGATTACCTGAAAGCAAATTATAGCAAATTCAGCTCTACATTTGAATTATCAAAGAATTTTCCAATGACTGAAATAATGAGGAATACCATGGGGAATGTAAATTTTACCCACATAAAAATATACATCTCTGAATCAAAGATCCCGTAGAATAATAACAGGAGGGAAAATAGCTGATTTGTGGCCTGCAATAAAATCAGCCACCAAGTTGTATGTGTTCTATATCATATATAATGATTCCTTCATGTATCCTAACTAACAGGATGCATTCGGGAGCAAACGAATTATTCTATGATCCCAAGATGAATGCATGTATCTCAGCCCAACTGTCAACTGTGTAAAGAATACCCGAAAGCCCCTTCCAACTAGACAAGGTTCCCTCTATGTATTCTTTCTGCTTTTTGACCAAGCCAGGGAACAATGGAACAAAAGAAACACCAAAATGACTCCCTACTTTCCTAAGGCTTGAACTTGAACCGAGCACAATGCCTACATCTGCCTCAAGGAGACAAAGTAAGTCACCCACTGAGTCTCCAATATAAACTGTAAGGTTCTGTTTGTCATTGCTGCATTTTTGCAAGATATCTTTAAAGGCGTGAACCTTGTCAATGGGAGACTCAACCCTTTTAACAATTTTGCCCGTGGATATGGATTCTTCATAGGTAAATTCATTTGCATGTACATTCAGAGCATGTAAACCCCCTGCTCAACATAAAAATGCAAAGAACTTTTCAGCATCATAAAGAAGCTATTACACACAAATAGAAATACAAGAACATTTCCATAAAGGCATTTATGAAGTACTAGCAGCAATTTGTTGATGATTGTAAAGAACAGCAGCAGTATGAAATTAAAGAAACCATTTCTTTCGAAAGATTTATCTCCCAACATGAGAATGGATCAAGTAATGGCCTATTTACAGTAACTGAAAATAATTGGAGATTTAAAAGTACATTGTTGAATAATTTTTGAGATAGCACACAAGTGATCAGTAAAAGGAGACCAATTCCTGGAATTGCAAGAACCAAAGAAAACCTGTACAATAACCCCCCACCGCACAAAAAATAAAATAAATAACTAGCAAGGAGGAACGTACTTTCAGCAATCACCGACCACTAAAGAGAGGAAATGTGTAATGAAATTGATACAAAGGCTGCACTATCTTTTTTCAGTTGTTATAAATATTCCCAAGCATTGCAAGACCAAGAACGAAAATAGTTTTGGACCAAAACTACATTACAACAAACACACGTACGCTTAAAAGCTACATAATAAAAAAAATATAGATGTCAAACCTGTCTAAGATGAGTCAGGGCTTTAGTAGTAATCTATATAACAAAATACAAATGATTTTGAATTTTCCACTCATCCTAATAAATCATCACCGTCCAAAGTTTGAGATAAATCCCACCGTCAGTAGTGCCGGAGGCACGGGACTGTTGCTAGTTAGTAAATAAGTATTAGTATAAGGATACTTAGCCTTGTGGAGGCATGTTTTCAGTGATCCTGTAGAAAATAATTAGTTAGAGAGTACAATGGTCTTTTAAGCATTGTAGAGTAATATAAATATAATGATGTAGTAAAAGAGAGGCAGACTATTATGATGAGTGAAATTCTGAGAACGTGAACTCAATTGAGTCAAAGTTGTGCTTCTTCCTCCCCTTCTTTTCCAACCTCAGTTCTATCTACTACTTCTACCTTGATTCTAACCCTATTTTCTATAGTTTAGCTCTCTTAAATATATGCATTCTTCTCTCTATGCTCGAGACTTACCCCAAGGGTCTTGACAATCTGGTATCAGAGCAACTTTTTTAGCTCAAGTTTCCTATACTCTTCTTTGTCTCAGTCTTCTGATCTTCTTCTTCTTTTCTTCAAGCTATCTCAAGTTCTTAATTATGCCTAAATCTATCAATTGAACACCAAGTGTTTGTTGAATTGTTTCAGTCAAAACGCTCTTCTATTCTTCTCAAAAACTCAATCTTAATCTTCTCCTCTTAATCTCCAGTCCATTCTCACTAGATCTAAACTTATTCTATTCCATTTTTTAAACACGACTTCTCTCTACTTCATTGGCACTACTACGGTTTGGTGGCGCGGGAAGTGTGCCGAGATGGAGAAAGGCACATGCACCATCAATACGTGGGATCTCTTAAAGGCGGAACTCGAATGTTGGCCACTTCCTGCGCCAACATTCGAATTCATTCTCACTAGTTCTTAATCTTAAAGGAAAACTAGTGAGAACTAGTTTATGAACTCAATCTTAAAGGAGAAGTCCATTCTCACTAGTTCTTAATCCTGAGAATGTTGGCCGTGATGGCCGAAAAAGGATGAAGGAACTCAGGCATAGTTTAATTTGGGAGTATGTGAAGAAGTTCTCTAATCTTATACTCCAAATTTCTAACATGAGCGAGGATGATCTATTCTTCAACTTCAAGGACGGTTTGAAGTCATGGGTTCCCAAGAACTCAAGCGTCATGGTGTGAAGGATGTGGCTACCGCCTTGACAGTTGCGGAAACTTTGGTGGAGTACCGTTCAAGCGAAAAAGAACTCTCTAAACTCAAGGGAAACCATACCAATGGGAATAAGGTTGAAGAAAAGAGGACGACACCTACTAACCCTAAGGGGAATGGAAATAGAGTCGACCACAATCAAGACAAAGGAGGTAGAAGTTTTGAGAAAAACAAGAAGTCGCGAGACAATTGCTTCATATCTAATGGATCTCATTGGGCGAGAGAGTGTTCTAAGCACCAAGTCATTAATGCGTTGATCTAGAAAGGGGAACATTAGGAGGAATCTACAATAAGAGCTCTTCAACTCCTCAACTCAGTGCAGGTTAAGTCCACTCCTCACCAAGCGGGTGATAGGAGACCAATACGCAACTTTCATGGTAACGAGGGGCTAAAGTCACCAAGGAAGGATCGTGCAAAAGATGGTGCTAAATCCTTCTCTAGATGTTATTGGTGTGGTGGGAACTACTTCATCAGAGATTGCTCAGAACGGAAGGCTATGCTTGGCATAGTATTGTCAAATGGCATGGGTGAGCAACCTAAGGGAGCGTTGCAGATGCCAAAGATGAGCGTAAAGTGGGATGCCAAGGACAGAGTCTGGAAAACATGAAGGGCGGGCTTTCGATATGTCAACATGGAGGTTGGGAGTAAGGTTGTGCAAGTGTTGGTGGACTCAAGGGCCACACATAACTTTTTGACTCCTAACATGTGAAAAATGTTGGGGCTTAAACCAACCAACGATGAAGGATGGGCTTAGACTATCAATTCTGAGGAACAACAAACCCATGGTATAGTAAAAGGACTTGAACTACGCATGGAAGCATAGACGCGAAAGGCTGACTTCACCGTCATCGACATGGATGATTACAAAGTCGTCCTAAGAATGGACTTCACGGAAAAGTATAATGCAGCGCTAATACCATATTGGGGAGTGTTGGTGATCTCCGGCCGGAATGATGGACATGCCATATGCGAGATACCTCTAGTACAACAGGGGGAAGGCACAAGCAAGTTGCTTGGTAATTAACTTCATGAAAGGGACGAAGCTAACACCAGGCGAGAGACTTGTTGGACCGCGGACATATGCATAGTTTGATGGGCTTTGCCACCTATTTGCTATTCTTGTGCCAACGGAGAATGCTCCTTGGCAAGAGGAATAAGTCTGCTCCGGCTATACCTGTATCCTTTCTAATAATTCTTTTTTCATTCTTGGCTAGTGGGTCACTTGGAGTAGGATGATGTTGAAACAAGAAATAATGACGAACACATTAGGAGGTATGAGACCAAAGCTCGTGACGAGGGCGTCACAAATTTAGGTGGGGGAGAATTTCACATACCACAGAAGAATCTAGAGGTTTTGCCACGCAGGCACTTACTTGGAGCTTATTTGAAAAACGATATGTGCAGGTCTGTAGAATATTCTTGAGGCTGGTAGTTGGTTCTACATAGTTATGGAATATTCTAGAATAGTGTGGAGTATTATAGGAATGCCCTAGAATACTCAAGATAATTGTAAATAATTGTAAGGTGATAGAATGTTCTAAAATAGTTCTAGAATAGGACTAGGATAGCTCTAGAATGCTAGGGATACTTGTAAATTATAGAAACTTCTTATGTAGGCTATAAATAGGGAGGGGATCCTCATTTGGTATCCATCCAAGCATTATCAAAATGAGGTACCCCTCTTTTACATGGCAATTAGGGGATCACTCTTTCAATAATCCTATGTGGATTCTCCCACTTGCTCAATGGGATGTAAATCTAGAAAAGTCTCAAAATCATGAAAGTATTAAGAACTATACATACCATCAAATTTTGGAAGTACTCCAAAATATTTAAAATCCCTCCAAATAAGTACGTGTTCAATAACAGACTGACTATGAGAACTTCATCTATGTGATTCCTATTGTTTATATGAACCTCTTGATCCCGCGGCTCCATTCGAGCATAAGATCCTTCTTAGGATCAAAGTCAAAGAGAAGTTCTACTACCACTTTCATAGGAAGAAATAAAACCATGCATAACTAGGCTCTTATACCAACTGACACAAGACAGAAGCGATGGGGGCTAGATTTTGTTATAGCACCGACGAAACCTAGAATCCATCAAGTAAAAAACCCTAGTTACCATTAGGGAACCTTGAATCTACAAGAAAAATAGTTCTGGAATCCACCAGAGAGAAAGGGGACAACCCAAAGATAATTTTTTTTATTAATCAAAAGCTATCCTACAATGTAATATTGGAAACGCTTTTATAATAAAAGCGGATACAAATTTACAACCGAAAAGGAAAGTCAAAACTAAAACTAAATGCATAATTTAAATATCTAAAATTACGCCTTAAATCTTCCTAATTGATACTAATTTAAAATCCCTTATTAGAGCCTAAAACTAGCTTAAAGTAAGGCTAAAAAATCCTAACAACTAAAATCTGAATATTACAAATTAAATACAATATACAATAGAACATCACATCTTCCTCCATGTAGGACAAAGATGAAAGAAGGAAAAAAAGGGATTAAAAGAAGATAATAGGCTAACAGCCACAACCACAAGGCTTAAAAATCCATATTAATCAATCATTCAATATGATGGATTATAATGGTTTATATAGGAATAAGAAAAACCGTAATACTTAATAACCAAGTAAAACATTAAGTAATCTAATTAAATAAAGAAATAAAATCCTAGTAATTATCTATGACATAAAATAACTAATACTCTAGAATATTCTAACACCTAACATAACAAAATATAATTACATTGAACTAAAATATTTATAATTGAGTAATAAATACAGTAATTAATAATTAATATTTTGATTTTCTTTTGCTCCACATGAGAAAAAAATTAAGAAAAAGCCATGTATGCATTTCTGTTTGGTCAAACAAAGTCAACAAACCTATGTTAAACAAAATGGGAAAATTGAACTATTTCAACCAAATTTGAATGTTGTAGACCAAAAGAGTAGACATTGTTGTTTAAATTAGCACAACCGAATTTGGTTGTTTTTTCGTCATTATCCCAATCAAAAAAGGCTTATTTCAGTAAAAAGTGATCTTATTCAGGTGGATGATGTGGAGGATCCAACATCTTTGGCAGGTAACTTGGGGTTTAAGGAGTGTTTCTTCACATGGACACCATTAATGTAGTGTATTTTAACCATAGAGTCAATGTGGAGGAGCATTTTGTTCTTAGTGAACCGATACTACATGTGTAAGAAAGACTGGAAGTCGGTTGATCATTTGTTACTTCATTGTGAATTTGTTTCTTTTTTGGTCTAAGGTTAGAGTGTTACGGAAGTGAATGCAAAATTCGACAAGTTTATTTAAGAACGAGTTACTAACGAAGATTTTTGTACAAGAGTTAGTACTTTTGAGACAATAAATTCTTTAAAGGAATCAATTGATTGTTTAATTTTACAATAGACACAAAAAAGAAGTATAGTTTCAACTTCCAAAACTCAAGATCGAAAACAAATACAGATGGTTATTAATAATATTCAAGGAATGCAACTACAACATCCCTTCTTCTCAAGACACAATACAGATAACTGTAATAGGCAATTGAATAAGGATTGTCAAAGGAACAGCACACGTATGGCGAGTCAATGAGCAAGCAAATTTTTGTAGGACGGATAAAGAAGAGGTCCAAACTAGGCATGAGATGAAGATTTCAATGAGGCCGGCCCATGACTAAGCACTTTCTTCCAACCAATGACAAGAAGCGAAGTCTTCTACTCTTTATTTAGTTACGAGAAAACAACTATATGTTGCCGAATACACTTGTACGTTCTACCAGTTGTCCACACGCTTTGAATTTGCTTGGGATAAAGAGGTTCAGATTGCTATGCACGGGAATGATTTGAAACCTCAAATTGCTTCTGAAATTTTAAAACTTAGTTTGGTTTTTAGGAGATAGCATTCAATCAGTATTTCAAATGGAGGAAGATTTGCTAGCCAGGTTTCTTACCAAGGGTTTCATGCCAAACAAGTGAAACAACAAAAAAAGAGAAAAGCCACATACTAATCTTAATTGTAAAGTAGCTTCTGATAAGTCACCAACTGGTTCGTCTAACTTCAACAATTGAGGAGGTCACTCTTCTATTTCACCAACTAGACAACTTTAATAATAGACCCAACCATGGACCAAAGTCACAATAGGGGGCCTAGGTTTCAGAAATTTTTTTTTTTACTCGGTTTCGGTTATGGTTTTGGTTCCCGTTCACGATACACACCATTATGCTAGTTAGGAGCTTCACATTAATATAAACATCTCGCAGACTTGCCTAATGCTGTATTACATAATAATTGAACAATAAGTTCTTAAGACACTCTAAAAAGTACATATATACAATAAAAGAAGGGCTTTAAATATGAATTAGTACCCTAAACTATAGGCCATATTCCACTTCGATGATTCACCTTTCAATTTTTTCAATCAGATCATTAAACTATCAATTTTTTCCATTCCAGTCTAATTGAACCTGCCATGTCATAAATTAATAACATGGCATCACCACGTGGCAATACAATGCTTATGTGTTAAAAGAAGACTAATTTTTAGATTATTTTATGGACTTGAAAGGGTAAAAGAGTAATATAATATTTTATATTAATTTAAACTAAAATAAAAACCAAACTCAGATCTATCGAAAAATTTCAACAAAAACAGAACCCTAACAATCAAAATCAAAATCCTATATTCCTCAAATCAAAGCTATATATACCCAAATCAAGCAGACAAAAATGATTTTCAATACCTCAAATGGACTATACAAACATATAATTATACAAGAAAAGTAAATAACAGGTCGAATTAACAGGTCGTCGAATACAGATTGTCGAATTAACAGGTAAATGAGCTTTGTATCTTTGTCTTCCATTGTTCTAGTATTACAGATTGTCGAATTAACAGGTCGTCGAATTGCTTGCATCGACCAATCTCACCAACTGTAACGCCTCTCCCCGCTACACCGGCTCCGGACTCGTCAAGACTCTACCACGCCCACCCTTGGTCCAAACCAAGTGTTGCTCAGCCATGATCCAACAAATCGCTGCCCCGCTCGCCACCAGATCCAAAACCACCAAGACCCTACAAACCATTCCCAACCAAAATTTCATCCATCCTTAACAGATCATAACTTCAAACAAAGAAGAGATGGTGGGTCGTAAGGAGGAAAGGGAGTGGAGATCAGGTGGACCGGATATCATCGCCGGAAAACTTCAAATCAGATCCAAAACCACTATGACCCTACAAGCCATCCCCAACCAAAATTTCTATGTCGAATCGGCTTGCCTTGGTTATTATTCCTGATGGCTCCTCGTCTAAATAATGGGAATATGGAAGCCTTAGATCTAGATCAAGAATCTGATTTGTAGATGTATTTCGAGTTGCTCGCTACTTTACCCAAAAGGATCGTGTTGTTGATGAGAGAAAGAACCAAGATTTAATAAAAAAAAATTATGCCTTTTGTTGTTTTAATGTTTAATATAAAGGGGATTGACGAATTTGCCCTTTAAATGTGTAATTAAAAATTTTAAATTTATTTTTTTTGCATACATCAGCTGTGTATGACCCCACTCAAAGGGCCACGTCAGCAATTTATGACGTGGCAAGAGAAATTAGACAGAAGTGAAAAAAATTAATAGTTCAATCATCTAATTGACAAAATTGAAAGGTGGATCATCGAAGTGGAATATGGCATATAGTTTAGGGTATTAAATTATATTAAGCCTAAAAGAAGCTAATAGTTATAAAACCGAGGGAAAATTGCAAAATTGTCCCCTCATGTTGATATTAAATTGCAATATAGATGATAATGTTTCAATTTTTTGCAATATAATAGTCAATGTTTCAATTTTTTTGCAAAATTGTCCCCTCTAACCAATTTTGATCAAAATAAATGAATCATATACATATTATGTGTGCGTTTAAGGGGTAAAATAGTCAGTTTGTATACTAAAATATATTCTCTAAAACAAGGCTAAAACCTTCACCACAAGAAAGGAAACTTGATTATTTTGACCCTTGAAACCCCACTTGATATGCACATAATTGACTAATTTTGACAAAAATTGGTCAAGTTGGACAATTGTGCAAAAAGTTTGGCTATTACACCGTAAAAATTGAAACATTTGCGTCTACATTGCAATTTAGGATAAACATGATGGGACAGTTTTGCAATTTACGTAAAACCAATCCTCCTAGTAAGACTACTACTCTACATCATCCTCTGCATGTTCCTCAACAATAGTTATTATTATTTTTTGACATGTTAGTATGTTTAGTTACAAATTTTATTTATTATTACTATTATATAAGTAAGTATGTACATATTTTTGATAAGTTAATATGTAAATATACATATTTTTTGGCAAAAAGCACTTTTTAGCCATTGTGGTTATAGTGTTTTAAATAATTAGCCACTGTGCTTTTAAAATATTCAATTAGCCCACTGAACTTTTTAAAAATATGCAATCAACCCATTCCGTCCAAATTGAGTAACAGACGTTACAAAATATCCTACGTGGCTTTTTTGAAAAAAATAAATATTAAGTGTATTTGTTGGTCATGGCTTTTCTTATGTGGCTTTTGAAAAAAAAAAATAAATATTACGTGGCACTTCATAATTTTAAAAATCTGTTTTTTAAAAAATATAAATTTTTTAAAAATAATTTTTTAAAAACAGATTTTTTTTTTTTAAAAACAGATTTTTTAAAATATACAGATTTTTTTAAAAATAGAATTTGTAAAAAACAGAACTTTTAAAAAAATCTGTTTTTCAAAACAGATTTTTTTAGAAAAAATATAATTTTTTTTTAAAACAGATTTTTTAAAAAAGATTTTTTTAAAATATAGATTTTTTTTAAAACAGAATTTTAAAAATTCTTTTTTTAAAAATCTGTTTTAAAAAAGTATAAAAATACTTTTATACTTATAAAAATACTTATAAAATTTTTAAAAATACTTAAATTGTAAAAAATTCAAAAACAGATTTAAAAAAAAAAAAATTAACATTTTAAAAATAACAAAAACATAATAAAATAAAACAAAAATAAATTTTTTTTTTTTTAAAAAGATTTTTTTTAAAACAGATTTTTTTAAAAATAGGATTTTTTAAAACAGAATTTTTTAAAAAGCATATTTAAAAAAACAGAATTTATAAAAATATATATTTTAAAAAAATACAATTTTTTAAAAACAGATTTAAAAAAAAAATACAATTTGTAAAAAAACAGAACTTTTAAAAATCTGTTTTTTTTTAAAATAGATTTTTTTTTTAAAAATGTAATTTTTTAAAAAACAGATTTTGTTAAAAAGTAGATTTTTTTTAAAAAAAGTTCCGCTTTTTTTAAAATCTGTTTTTAAACATTATCTTTTTTAAAATCTGTTTTTTTTAAAAGCTGCTAAAAATATTCTATTTTTAAAAATTATTTTTTAAAAAAATAATATTTTTAAAAACAGATTTTTTTAAAATAGACTTCTAAAAAAAATATACTTCTTTTTAAAACAATTTTTTTTTAAAACAGATTGTTTGAAAAACGGAACTTTTTAAAAAAACAGATTTTTCAAAAAAATATTACTTTTTTAAAAAAAAGAACTTTTTTTTAAAAACAGAATTTTAAAAAAAATCGCTTTTTTTTACAAAACAGATTTTTTTAAAAAATCTGTTTTTGCCCATATTTTTTATTATTATTATTACTTCCTCTATTTTACTAAAGAGTCCCATTTTTTGTTATTGTTACTATTATTACTCCTGTAGTTCCACAAAAAGAGTCTCAGTATTATTATATATATTTGCAAATGGAACATGGGGAGTATTATTTTTTGATAAGTTAGTCACATATGTACACAAATAGATTGATTGGCTAAGAAGCACGTCTACGGGTGTGGGTATACGGTTGCGTGATACGGAAATACGAAGATTCGTCAAATCTCAAAATATGGAGATTCGGGTGCGGAGGATTCAACAAATATTTACTATTAAATATTTACATATTTATGTGTTTAGTGTTATACATAAATATATATATATATATGATTGATAAAACCAATCAACAAAATAGATAATACAAGAGAAATAAAAACATCTGACAAACAGTACAATTTAATATTTTGAAGTCATAAAAATAACGGAAATAATCATAGATAACTCAAAACACACAAGTTATAAAGGAGAGAATCCCTAAAGGCCTCAAAGAATCTGAGCATTCAGTGCGGTGATAAGCAGTTAGTCAGGTTAACAAAGAATCCCTGCTTTTGAGTTGATCGACAATGTTTAAAAAAACAAAACAAAACAAAACAAAATCGACCAGCACTGCATATCAGAGAAAGAAAGAGAACTGAAAAATGTTCAACAACGCTTAGCGCTTAAGCGGGTGACAAGACCTTGTCTCTAATCATTGATTGCTACAGCTAGCCCCTAAAAAGAGCCATCAAGTGATTTGGAAGCGGAAGATGAAAATGTTGCTAATATGAGTCAATCATGGTGGTCAGCTATGTCTTGTTGTGCTCACTCTTTTCACAACTCATTGAGATCCTTTTAAAAATGATTAGCACAGGAATAGCCTTTTAATAGACTTTTCTAAAACAAGTTCAAGATGGAATGGTCAATTGCGTAGCTTGATCATTAATTATGGCAATTGTACAAATGTTGTGTGCGAGGATGTTGTTCACAAACTGGGAGGATTGAACCCATGGACTCATCCTAATCTTATAAGGAAGCATGGGTAAACAATCTTAATGTTCTTAAAAAAGTGTTTAGTGACGTTCTCCATTAGTAAATTAGTTGATACAACGAAATTTAATGCGCTACCGTGAAAGTGTCGCATTATGTTTGGAAGACTAGTTTTTTTGATAGAAAGTTACATCTTTGCAAATATAATACTCCCTCCGTACCAAAATAAACGTCGTAATTGGTTTCGGCATACTGATTAATAAAATTTTCTTTTACCTAAATTAGTAAATTATCTTTGTTATTACTACTTATTAATTGAAGCATTTCTTCACTTTTCTATGACCCCAATAATTACTCTTTTTCACGTCATTTAATTCTCTAGATACATTTTTTTTTAACTCTCACATTCCCAATAAGTACATTAAATAGAAAGAGATGTTATAGTGAAAGTAAGTATAGTATACACCAATTTCCAATGCAAACATTTTCACATTTATTCAGTTTCCAATAAAAGTTGAATAAAAAGATTATGAGGGTATAAGAGGAAGAATAAGATAAAAATAGTTATTAATATATAAATAGGACAATTATTTTGGGACATCCTAAAAAGGAAATTAGGACATTTAATATAAGACCGAAGGAATAATACATACCCCTTCATGCATGGTAATTATGAGCTGAAGTTTGTCCCAACCAAAGATCAACCATTGAAGCTCAAACATGCAGCGGGCTCAGTTATCCTGAAGCAACTTCTAACGAATATGTTATTCTTTGTTCGATTCCTAATTCAGTGAAGATCGTATTCTTGGTCCAGTTCTTAACTCGAGGATGTGTTCTTTCCAGTAAAGAGAATTAATGCAAGACAAGCTCACCCAACATGGTTGGACTAATATAGAAGGCTTTGGAAGATCATGCCTAGGAGTCGAGAGGAGATTATTCTAGGATTAGATTTATTTTGATTCATTAATTTTAGTAGTTAGCCAAATTAGAGTCCGAGATGGTTTTAGAATGCAGTAGGATTAGTATTTATATATTTGTAATTGTAATCCCCTCTTGGGAGGCAAAAACTGATCAATGATATTATTTGACTGTTATTGCTTGTTTATCTTCCTCTCAATTCTCCTAAACTTCTACCCAATTCTAAACCTATTTCTAAAGCCTAATCTCTTGTTGTTTCTTCTATTTTTTTATTTTGGCAAAAGGCTGATTTCTTTGGGTCATTTCTCGCTTTTGTTATATTTTTTCAGAGTTTAGTCTTCAGCAATGAGGTAGATTTCATGTTACGGTGGTGCGGGAGTCTTCCTGCCTTCATGTAATTTTCCTGTACATGGGTGGCACCCCCTGTTTCTACTAGCTTTTTTTTATATACAAACTTTTGTTTCTCATAAAAAAAAACCATCAAGTCAATTAAAGGCTAAATGACACTTTTGTCCCTCCAAGTTACCACTCACTTTCAAAGTTGTCCCTAAAGTTAATCTTTCGTCGTTTAGGTCCTTAAATGACATTTTTTGGCGTTTGTCCCTTTTACCCAATTTGACTATAACCCGAACCAACCCGACCCATTTATCCTTTACCCGATTCGACATTTTTTGCACTTTTGTCCTTCTAAGTTACCCCATTTTATTTTTTTTATTTTTTAAAAAAAAATATTTTAAAACAAGAGAAAATTTTATTTTTGTTAAAAAACAAGTAAAGTTTCAAAAAATATATATATTCAAAAAAAACTTTATTTTCGGAAAAATTAGAAAATTTATGGTTTTTTAAAAAATGAGTAAATTTTAATAAAATATAGATTCAAAAAAGTAATACAAAAAAATAAAACTTTAATTTTAGAAAGAAAAAAAATTAATGAGTAAAGTTTCACAAAATATAGATTCGAAAAATAAAAACTTATTTTCTAAAAAAAATAGATTTTTTTTTATTTTTAAAAAATTAGTAAAGTTTCATAAAATATAGATTCAAAAAAATAAAAGGCTTAAATATGAATTAGTACCCTAAACTATAGGCCATATTCCACTTCGGTGATCCACCTTTCAATTTTGTCAATTAGATGATTAAACTATTAAATTTTTTCAATTGCAAAAAATTGAACATGTCACGTCAGAAATTACTGACGTGGCAACTTGTGTGGGGCCTTAGGAAACTGGTGTGGCAAAAAAAGAGTTTTTTAATCATAAAATAAACAAATCTAATTTGGTGTGGGGTAAAATTGTCAAACAACAAATTATATAACATAATTAATTAATACAAAACGAACAATAGTATGATTAAAAAACTCTTTTTTTGCCACACCAGCTTCATAAGGCCCCACACAAGTTGCCACGTCAGCAATTAATGACGTGGCATGTTCAATTTTTTGCAATTGGAAAAATTTAATAGTTTAATCATCTAATTGACAAAATTAATTTTCTTTTTTGAAATCTATATTTCATGAAACTTCACACAATTTTTAAAAAATTAAAAAATTCTATTTTTTTCTGGATACAAAATAATATTTTTCTAAAAATAAAGTTTTATTTTTTTGTTATTTTTTTTGAATCTATGCTTTATGAAATTTTACTCAATATTTTTTAAAAAAATGCTATTTTTTTTTTGAAAATAAAGTTTTATATTTTTTTTGAATATATATTTTTAAACTTCACTCATTTTTTTAAAAAAAAATTAAATAAAATTTCCTGTAAAAAAAAATTTATTAGAAAATAAATAAAATAAAATCGGATAACTTGGAGTAACACTTTTTTATTCCCTTTCCCAATGAGGTCCATTGCATAGGAAAGAATGAAGCTCACGTGGCTTTTGTCCCTACCTTCCTTTCTTTTTTTCCTGATGGTGCTTATGGGTGGAAGACTGGCCTGAGTCATCCTTGTCACCACTGTCTTACTTTTCCTTCTCTCGCCATCCTTTTCCTTGATTGAATTTGGCTTCGCTGCGCCCTGAATCAATCAAAAAGCATTTCTCGCCCCAGGTCTGGGATCGAGCCCTTCTATGACAAATCCATGCTTCCTAAACTCTTTTTGTTGGGTTGTAATGTAAATAGTACATGATGGAGCTCGAGTAGTAAAGTATTGATTCAACTTTCAGGGGCAAGGATCTAGGGTTAATGCCAATCAATAAATTGGAACAACTTCGTAAATATATTATCAATATAGAAATCGAAAGGATCCGATTCGGGCAAGTTTTCAATTCAAAAGGAAATTTTATTGGAATTGATAAAACTCTTTCGATTCAAAGTCACTTGAAGATGCAGGGTTGAAAAGAATTCATTTATTCGTGTTATTTATGTTAGTTATGGTAAAACTTCGTTTGAAACGATGTGGTATATGGTCAAGCTGTTTCACACCTTAGCACAAGCGCTAAGCGATAATAATTCCTTCTCGCAATCAGAATCTGACTCGGAACCCTAAATATCAACTGGAACACCATAAGCTTAAAAAAGGGGGGAGGCAGTGACTCTTCCAGCTACTGTATTTCCTCACAATGATTCCTTTCTATTTGTTCGTAAAATCACAGGAGATGAAAG